>CP092727.1:20197735-20797735 GCA_030273425.1 Microplitis manilae | reverse complement strand
GTTTAATAAACTTTTTGGTTTTTGTGACTTCCGGTACTGCGAAGGTCGCCATCACAGGGACTTTTTTTTTTAGGGAGATTGTGAATAACTCGGTGAATTTTGAATTTTTTGGTCCAAAAATTTAATCTTGCATTCATTATATATCCAGAAATATATCCTGAAAACATTAAAACATTTCATGCAGTAGCTTTCTTAAAAAATTCCCAAAAATCATCGATTTTCATTAAATTTCTTTTCTAATGTCCACCGACAACGTTGAATTATTTTGAATATTCATTGAAATATTGACAATAAAAATAATTAATTTGTCACAATTTAATAAGTATAAAGATGTGATAAAAAATATGAGTATATATAAGAAAATCATTAGCCATATAAAATAAAAAATAAAAAGGAAATAAATGAAAATCCCCATGAGACTGGAGTTAAAAAAAGTTAAAAATGATTGAATCTTATAAGGAACTCGATTGAACCGTAAAATGAGAAACAATTAAGCTTTTATAGAGTTACAATCCGTGGGGCAGCGAGCAGCAACAGCAGCAGAGCGGCCACCCTTCATCCTACCCATGCACAACTCGTTACAACCCTTCAAGGTCGGCAATCTAGAGTCTACATGGAGCACATGTAATGAGAGTAAGCGAACGAGAGAAACCACAACCAACTCAACTCAACATCTAACCAACTTCTCAGCCATGAGATAGTATATATATGTATATATGACTAAGAAAGAAATAAAGATAAAGAAAAGAGAACAAGACATGAACAAGTAGACGTACGAAGGTAATCGTGTGCGTTTTATTCTCTTATTTTTAACTCAACTCTTACTCTTATAGATACACGCGTGCATGAAAAGATCCATGCTGAGGATCTAACGCAACAGGAGGCCGTTAACTATCAACAGAAATAAAATTAACAAATAAAAAAACATAACAGAGTTAGAACAAGACAGAAAACTAACCAACATACATACATTTGAACAACTTGTTCCTTTTTTTATCAAATTGCTATTTAAGTTTTTGATTCGTTATTAATAATTAATACCGTGTAAAAGTTTCTAATCTAACCGACCTTAATAGATTAAAATGTATGGGGTAAAATGGACCAAGTGAGACAAATTGGGCGGCCGAAAATTTTGAAAAAAAATTTTTAAATCAGCATAAATTTTTTTTATGTGTAAATGAGGCAGACATACAATTTTTTAATTACATATAAAAAAATTAAATAATTAAAATAAAAAAATTTGAAAAAATGCATATACTGATTTTTGAATTTTCTAAATATGGGTTTTTTTATTTTTATTTTATTAACATTTTAATTTATTATTTCAAAGCTTTTAAAATTGACAGATGTCCGATTACTATCATATTTTTTTTAATTAGGGGAAGGGGGTAGGGGGGGGGCCTTAAGAAATGAGGGCTTATATGTAATATAAATATCAGCCCATTTTGTCCCCAGGGGCCCATTGTGACTACAAATTTTTTCAAATTAAAATTTCGCATAATTATTATTAATTAATTTTGACTGATCTAGAATTAATTCTTTTGTACAACTGAGAAAAATTTTCAAAAAATAATTTTTTTTCAAACTACCCCATTTTGTCCGTAAAAAAAAAATTGTCTTGACAATTAAAAATTAATTTTTAAATTTTATGTAAAAAAAAAAATCAGCAGATTCAGGATATAAAAAGTCCCGGTTTTGCTCGTCCTCTGCAAGCAATTTATTAAAAAAATTTAACAATTAAGACAAACACGGATTGTATCAACGTCCCATTGAAAATTTAAAAAAAAATAATTTGACAGTTATATCTGCCATGACTTTGAGTATTAACTTGTACTGATACTGGTCTTTATCGAGTTGCTCCATTTGCTACAGCGGTTCTCCATTCAAATGACTATTAAAAAAAATTAACCAATAATCCTTAATCGCATTCCAATTCCACGATCGGTATAATCCAAGGTAAGATACGTAAAAAATATTCCAATGAAATTAAATCATTTTTTTTTTTATTTATTCACTTATAGTTTATAGTTTATCCATGTTCGTTTTAATAAATACGATAAAAAGATCCATTTGCATCATTCGGTCATTACAATTTTATTTTATATATATAAATATAAATTTAGTATCGTAGCATAAGGCTTATTATTTTTTTATTATTATTGACATTTATTGTTTGTCGTAAATATTGACTTGCGGATGATGAGAAAAATTATAACGAGTTAAGGAATTTATTTATAAAGATGAAAATTTAATAAAATCTTAATTTATTACTGAGAGCTGAGAACCGCTGATCAGAATCGAGATCACATACTTTCTATATATACGTATATAAATAAGGGTGGAGCAGAAAAAAACGAGGGATGATTTTTTTTTAATTTCGTATGAAATTTTTTTTTTTTACATGGAAAAATAAGTTGCTAATTTAAGTAAGTTATTTTTACACTGTAAAAAATCGGGAGTGATTACGGATTTTATTTCAATTCAAATTCACTCCGTCACTCAGAGTTTCCGAGTTTAAAAAAATTACGAGTTTTAATATGAAAGTTTCAATTTAAGGAGGTTCGACAGAATCTAATGTAAAAAGGGTTTTCCAACTTTAAGATTTGAAACTTAGTATACATGTAAATAAGTACTTTATCTATGTATTCTCAAAATTTGAATATGATCCACCGTCTAGTTTTTTAGAAAAAAAGATTTAAAAATGACGTTTTTAAAGTTCTTATACACCAGGCTCTTATGGCGGACAAGCTCCCGATATGACTTGTTCGATTTTTTTCATTATTAACCTCCCAAGTTTAAGAAATAAAAAACCACATGCCATAAACTTGAATATTTTTGGAATATGATAAGATTTTAACAATATAGTTTTACCGTTGTAATTATTTAAATAATTCAAGTTAAACTTTATTATTTAATCTCGTTCATCGACAGAGATACATATTATTGAGGGTTTGGCAACGTCGCGGAAGCAGCTGAGAGAAAAAACAAAGATAGAAATACATTAATAAGAGAGACGAGATTATAAATAAATTTTTCCCGCTTTAATTTGAATATCGATGTGTAAGAAGTTAGAGCGCGCTGTTGCCAAATCTTTTTATTAAATCATATGAGTCAAAAATAACCAAGTCATTTCATTACTTTCTTTAATTAAATAAGTAATAAATATTAATTTATGAATTCGTTATGTTATTATAAATTAAAATAATAAATTTTTATGACTATTAGGAGAATTTAGCAAACAAAAAAATTCAAACACTACTTTGATTTACTAGTTGCGGTCGAATCTCCTTAAGATAAACTCCCCTTCGGACTAAATTTTACTCCAAAATAAATACAGTCAACTCTAGATTTACTCTAGATTTAATCCGCTTTCACTTCGAAAATTTTTTACAGTGCATTTGTAGAACGATTTCTCGAATTAATTAAACGTTTGTTTCAGTTCTCTATTTTTTTTTAATTATTAAAAAAATTATTTTTTTCATTTATAGGTCTGACGAAAAAATCAAAAACATCATACTCGAAAATTTCAAAATTTTTGAGCGGCATTTAAACATTCATATTTTCCAGTAAAATTTTTTGATCATTTATTTTTAATGTAATTGAATTTTTTGTTAGAGGAAAGAATTTTTCGAAAAAAAAAAAAAATCGGATTTCAAAATATTTCTAAAGATTTAAAAATTTCGAAAAATTTTTAAATTATGATTTTTTAAGAGGATTGTGAAATAGTTTTTTCCACTGCTATATATATAGAGATAAAAATATATGTATTTATATAGAATATTATAGGAATAGATAAACTTTAAAATGTATTGATATTTAAATTGGATTAGACATCAAATAGTTCTGGTTTAATTTTTTAAATCTAGATGTTGGGCGAGACGTTGACACTTATTACTACTTACTCCTAATAGTCTACTATTTTCTACTGTAGTTGTTGTAGTATAACTAGTTAGTAGTTTCAGTGTTTCTAGATCAGACATTTAACGTTGCGTTGTTTTGGATTGACAAGAATGTGAGAATCGGTTTTATTTATGGAGACTGTATAGATATGAGTAAGAGAGAAATAGGGATCGTTTTGAGAAGAAAAAAGAAAAGAGAAAAAAAGTGTATCGTGTTGCCGTCTTGTGAATCAACTTCTTCAGACTTGCGTCGCGACGACAGTCTGGTTTCGATATATCGCGATCGAGTGCGAGAAGATGTCAAGAAAATCAACCTTCACTGGGTGTCTTTTAGTTTTGATCAACTGCTTCTTTATTTTTTTATTTTTACTAAAAATTTATTTTTTTATTGTAATTTAGTATTTTTTTCAAAATCAAGATATCAAAAAAAATTTAGTAAACTTTGAGATAATTTTTAAAAATTTGAAATTGATGAAAAACAAAAAAAAAATCAAGTTTAATTTATAATCGCCTCGAGATAAAATTTAAGTAAAAATTTAAATTTCAAAATTTCGTTCTCGCGGGAAATTTAAAAAAAAATTTTTGAAAGTTCAAAAGTGCATATCTTAGATGCTTATGTTGTAATAAAAATATAAAAGCTACCTTTCAAAACAAAATAAACAAACTGACAGCTGGTTTAGTTTTTTTATAGGGGGCGCTAGTAATACATACATGAGTATAATAGATAGATAGTATGTATAGAAAACAGAGCGAGATGTATACGAATTTAAATGTGGACAAAAAAAGACAGAAAGACCCATGGATGATAAATTTAAAAAAAAAAGATTCAGAAAATTCATCGATTTTTACTGATATTTTGTAAATGGGAAAAATTTTGTTGCTAATATTCATGACGGCTTAAATCTACGCGACTACAGACACACATCCTAAAGGACATCACTATAATAAACTTTTTAACTGAATTTTTCTTCAACTATAAACAATTACACTTAATAAAAAAAATCGACCGTAGAATTGATCAGACATTAAATTTTTCAAAATTAATACACACCTGAGTCAAAAAACAATTTCTAGTTTAGTCCTCAAAAGCTTCAATTCCTTTGATGTTTTATTTGCCGCCCAGTAACTTTACTTTCGAACTCAAAATCCTCAACGACTCAAAAGTTATACTTCGGACTTTGAAAAATTTTCGATAGAAAAAGAAGGGAGAGAATCGACGAATGAAACTTTTTAAATTCAAATGGGGATAAAATTGTTCCTTTGTTTTGAGTATTTTGGAACTAATCCAGATTATGTTATTCTAGTTTAGTCTTCAAAGTGGCAAAATGGGTCATAACTACTACTTTGATGACAAAACTAGGATAACTTTCTGTAGTCAATCTTAAAATTCAAACTTGATCCTCAAAAACCTCATCGAGAACTTTGAGCCTTAAATCCGAATTTGGTCTTTGACAGGCAATCGACTCACCCACTTTTGAAATGACATGCAAGGATTTTTCGAAACAGTGGCTATTCGACCAAAGCCCACCTAAATGCTTCGGATTTGAGGCGTGCAATAAAAAAAAACTTTCGATTTATAAAAAACTACTTTTCAATATTTAAATTTAATAGCCAAAAAAAGTATAAGCCGTTTTTCAGTTTGTTCTAAAAAATATAAAAATCTTGTAATGTGTTTTTAAACTGAAGATAATGTTCTCAGATCATCAATGGTATCATATCGAATATAGTCTTTTGGATCAGTACGTGGGTGTCTTAATGTATTTACCAGTGTCTTTTATTTTTCCTGTCATCAAGAAAGCCGGTTTGATAGTAAATAGATATAGTTAACGACAGGAAAAGTCAATGGCACCAGGAGACACTTGAGAAGGAATATTGTCATGCTGAATCCTCTCTTTATTATTCTTATTTTAATTCTATTCATATACATATACATATATATAAATAAAATTCACCGTCCATTGAAAATATCCATACATATGAAACAACTGGATCCCTGAATCCCTTCCAACAGTTTTCAGATGCCCTGGCATTCCCATTTCGGTGGTAAAGATTGTAAAGAACGCGCTACACGGTTCACGGCTTAAAATTCCAAGCATGGCCTTCGACTTTACCTCTTCTCGCATTGTGTCGTGACTTCAAGGTTTATCTCTCTTATGCATGCAAGTAAATAAACATTTTTATATACTATTTCAGTAAAATTAAATTAAAAAAAAAAAAAAAATCCCTCATTTTCATACATACTTTAATTTAAATTAATTTTTAAATATCCAGCCGAAGGTTAATTACACTGTTAATTATTTTTATGGCTTTTAAATAGCCAAATATTTATTATTTTTTTATTTATTTAAAGTTTAAAATTAAATCTCAGTGTATTATAAGTCTCAAAAGCTGCCGAGTTAAAGTAGACCTTAGTAGGACGTGAGTAAAATAAAAATAAAACGATAAGGGGAGGAACTCTACTAAAGAAAAAGTAACAAAAATAAAACGTTAAAACTTTTAGACGTTTAATTATCGTTGATCCCAAAGAACGAAAAAAATTCTCATAAAAGTAATTCTTATAATAGCAAGTCTCAGTAATTAAATTTCTCTACAAAAACATTTTAGACGAGGAATTTATTTTTTTTTTTTTACTCTTCAAATGTTTAAATTAAAGAATGCATTTATTTTATTTTTTTTTTATTAATATTGTTGTTATGTAGAGTACAGTTGTAAGATGACGTCGACAAAATGACAGGTTAAAGAGAATATTGTTTGTTGGATATTGTTCTGAGGATAAGATAGAGTGGTATCAACCCCGTGTAGCCTGCGCCGGACCAGGCCGCGGATAGGACGGGACAGGATAGGATACGAGTAGAGCAGAGTATAGTACTGTAGGTTTATACTTGTTTGGCTCGCGTTACAACATGTGATAGAAGGTGCTTAGAGCGATAACATTACGTACACTAGTGTATACCGTTAACGATAACGCATCGGCCCGCTGGTATAGAACCGCGTGTGCCCTGTGTGTCTCTATCGTTAGTCTAAAGTACAACCTCGTGAACAAATACCTTATGAGATATATATCCTTATAATCCTTTTATATGTTTATTTAAGTACATGCTCGAATTTTACTTTAGATCAAAGGTCACATTTTTCAATCGATTTGAAAATTGATTAATTTTTTTTTATTTTCAAGCTTCTGGTAAAAAATATTATGCGAAATTTTGAGGGAAAGTATAAGATATATTAATATAAAGTTACTTGTTAGTATTTTTTGTTTTACACAAGTTAGTAATTTTTGGATTTCTTTTTTAACAAATAAATTACAAAAAAAAAAAAAAAAAAAGTAAAAAAATGCACTTTTAGAAAATTTTAAAAACTACAAGTGCAATTTTTTCAAAAATTTTTTTTTTTATAATTTATAGGGTAAAAATAATCCAAAATTATTAGACGTCAGCTCACTTCAAATTCATGAATTAATTGGAATTTTAATCATGATCTATTTTTACTAAAGGTAAAAGCCCCTATACCTGCTCACTTTTCATTGGAGAGATTAAATCACTCAATATAAATTAATAAATAAAATGAAAAACCATATTTTTTTTCATAGTTATTTTTTGTAGTTTTAAGTATGAAATAAAATTTAAGTTTGAAGAATAATGTTGATAATTAATTATTATTAATTTTTGAAATAAGGTCCTTGAGTGTACTCATAGTCGCTCACTAAAAGTTGTCATGTACCATTACTCGATCAACACATGGCCCTATAGTCGCTCAAAGACAATATCAATTAAACTATCATAAGTTTATTGATTTGGACAAATAATTTATAAATTATATTACTTTATTCTTTCATAATATAAAATTTCATGACTTTTAAAAATATATTTAATAAGATATAGTTATAACAATTCTTAAAAAATTTGACGTGACCTAAATTTAATCTAACGAACGAACGTTAAAGTAAAAAATGCCCGGCTATGCGCGATTTTGAAAACAGTCACTTAATTTAAATTTATAATCTATTATTAAATAATTTGATACATTATATTTTAATATATTTAGATTTACAAATAATTAGTTATCAATAATTATTTTTTTAGTTGAATTTTTTTTTATAAAAATTATAAAAAAACGCATTAAACATTTAAAAGCGACTAATGGTACGGAGTCGGTATAGGGGCTTTTATCTTAAATACAAATTAAAGTTTGAAAAAAAGAAAAAAATTAGCGCGGGATTTTTAAAATTTTAAATGACAATTATTTTTGGAAATAAAAAAAAATAGAACCTTGCGGAGGAAAAGTTCATTTTTTGTTTTTTCAAATATTTTCAAGTCAAATTATTTTGACACTGACATCCACTGAGGACAATTATATTTTTGTGATAAATTTAATTGTAAAAGCTAAAGAAAAATTTGATAAGAAAGAATTGCTAAAATGCTCATTATATATTATTTATTAATTAAATTTATTTTTAAAAAATTTTGAAAATTTGAAATAAAAAATTAATTTATTTAAAATTATTTGAATATTGGACATACTGAAATTTTAAAACCTTAAATTATAATTCTAGTATTCATATTTTTTAATTCATATGGATGATATTTAAATAGAAATTGGCTCAATAAAATGTAAATATGTGATAGTTAATAATAATGAGGTTAATAGACTCTTGTAATTAATGTGATTAATTATAAAACGGCCTGCGCCTCTCACTAGAGCTACAACTTTTTTGCAAAAAAAAAACTGAACTTGTAAAGCATAAAAAAAATTATGTGCTAATAATTAAAAATTATTCAAGTGATTTAAATTAGCATGACATTAAGTCCTTCTGTCAAAATAAAAATGCATTACATATAAAAAATTAAAAAAAAAGAAAAAATAATTCAAATTTTGATTAAAAATTTTTCTTATTAAAAAAAAAAATAAAAAATCTGGAGAAAGTTGTATTGTATTATTTTTACAAAGGTTTTTTTTAGCAACATCTATCTACATAAGATATATATTATATATATTATACCTGAAAGTAGAGGCCTAAGGATCCCGGCTATTGTGCATAACAAAGCTACAGTTTTCTACCCGATCAAGAGCCCGATGGATAATTAATTTTTGATAAATAGTCTCCCAGTGACTAATGCATCTTTTTGCATCCTCACGTTTATGAATTATCTCAAAAACCTCCCATTCCCCAGCCTCAACCTTCGCCCCTCCCTGCCTCCTTATTTTTAAATTAACAAATTATTTTTAAACCCGAAAAAAATTAAGCTCCGATCCCGACCATTTTTATTATTTTCATTTTTTTTTATTTAAAAAAAAAACATTTAAGAAAATCGCTGGAAGCGTTCGCGTGGCTACCGGTGACTACAAGATCCACACGCGTCCTTTTCGTTGGTACACACGCAACTTAAAACGACCCCGACTCACGGAATCATCATCATAACCTCCCTCCTCCCTTCTTCCTGATCCCTGCATACTGCACATATACATCTCATTCTAACCACAGGCAATCCCCCATACCAACACATAACATCTCACATGTATTTAGCACCTGAGCCTCCAGCGCATCTCTGCTATTCCATAAAAATATATGAAATATAAAGCTTCTATTTAAAAAAAAAAAAAAAATTTCTGAATAAAATAAATTTATTCCTTGCCCTGATTTTTCATTCGGCCTTTTATTTTTTTTTCTCTCCTTGGAATGGAGAGCAGCCCAGGTGGTCTGGCTCGTCGCTAAATTTTTTTTTTTTTAAAAAACTGTCATCAAATATTAATTCGTTCAGGTGACAAACAAACTAATATTTAATATATAGTTGAAAAATTATTATATAGACAATCCATATTTATATATACATATATAGATATATATTATCTTGTGGGTGCTTCTCAAGTAACATTCAACAGACCTTGACTAGAATCACCTTCTTCATCTTTCTTTCAAACTCTATTGGATCTACACCACATATATATGTGTATATATATATATATATATATATATATATATATATATATATTTGTGTGTAGTAGTAGTCTTATATCCGAACAATATATTATTCTCTCGCACCTTAAGACTTAAGAGAGTAGTCTCGTCCTAGAGGTAATTTACTTTCTATCCTTTTCTGTCTGTTCGCCGGTTTCTTTCCACCTGCTCTTGAAATTGAGAAAGACAAAGACCGATCATCTTCTTCGGTGCTCTATCTCTCTCTTTTTAGATATATATATAAAATAAAGAAAAAGATAAAGAAGATCAGTAAGATAAAAAGAGAAAGAGTTAAAAGAAAAACAAGAGCATGAAAACGAATTCTGAGATGCAAGGGCATAAATTAACAAAAACATTTTTTTAATTTGTATTAGTAATTATTATTATAATTATTATTACTATTATTGTTGTTATGATCATTGGTTAATGATTAAAATATTTGAATATTAATTAATAAATAAAAATAACGCTATCGCGGAAGTAATGGATAATTTTCTTGTTATTGTGATTAAAGAGAATTCCACTTGAGTAATCTATTTTCTCGAGAGTCTGTGGGTGAGAGAGAGAAAGAGGATGTGAGAGAGGGTATCGGCATCAACGGAGCCTCAGTATAATTAATACGGACCCCGTGGAATGCCGGTCGCCTCTTCGAAACCTTCTTCGTCTTCTTTACCTCCTCCTTCTTCTACATCTTGAGCTTCTGCCTCTACCTCTACCTCTACCTGTACCTTTGCTTTTGCTTTAGCCTCTTCTTCATCGTTACTTTCCTTTTATTCTACCTTTAGTATCAGCTTCGGCTCTACTCTGAACAGCTCCTCTCACGACCCTGACAAGTTTCCGTGCCCTTCTCTTTCTCTTTCCTTCTTTCTCTCTCACTCAAAACTCTTACTCTTGTATCACTATACTGATGGGCTCCTGCTTATTCTTAGCGATTCTCTACTACTACTACACGTACCAGAGACCAAAAGTCCGGTGTGTCCTGGTAGACGTTGGGTTTGCTTTCTTGCCCCAAAGAGTAGTCAAAAACATCACGACATCCCCTTACTGCCAATCGATTGTGATCGAGAAAAGACTTGCCAAGAGAACGACCGAGTGAGACAACAGAGAAAAAGAATCGGGACTTTGACTTGTAAGATTCGGGGCTCCGTCTTTCATTCTTTAGTTTGCCGAAATTTCGTACGTTTGCAATCGGGTACAAAAAATATTTCATGATGAACCACCGACTAAATTAAATAGCGTGTCGATAAGTAAGTAGAACATTTATTAATTGTCAGGCTAATTTAAAATTTTAATTTAATTTTTATTTTCGGGGTTTAACATTTTTTTTTTTTTTACATATTTTAATTAGCAATATCTCAGAAAATATATAAGATAAGTCCCGACTAGAAATTGTAGTGAGGCGGTAGTTTGCTCCAAATGAGGCATGCCGAATGTCAAACTTGTGGCAAGTGAGGCATCCAAACGAGGGCCATGTTTGGGATGTAACGCAGTTGCGAGACTCAGCCTTACTTGGCTTCCAAATTCGGTGGCAGTTTGGAAGCCACACTTGCTGCAAGGATCCTAAGCCGAAAGTGCCCTAAGCTTAGCATCCGAATTCGGTGGCAGTTTGGAAGCCAAACTTGTGGCAAGTAAGGTATCCAAACAAGGGCGATGTTTGGGATGTAACGCAGTTGCGAGACTCAGCCTTACTTAGCTTCCAAATTCGGCGGCAGTTTGGAAGCCACACTTGCTGCAAAGGTCCTAAGTGACTCCCATGCGACCGAGTATAAAAATTTAAACTAAATTAAAAAAAAAAAATTACTCGATTTCTGATTTTTTTTTTTTTTTTTTTTTTTTGTATAATCATTTTGGTTTTGCGGAAATCATCAGTTATGTGATTGATTTGAGTCCTAATCTAGTAGAATTTTTTTATTTCGGGAAAAAACGCTATAAATATCGACTAACCGCGCACGCTTTAGTGGGATTCGAACCCGGGACCTAACGAACGAAAGACCGACGCATTAACGACTAGGCTACGCTACCGATAGTGACTACTAAGTTTATTTGTGCTACATGAGATTGAAAGAATACATCACTTTTAAAACAGCAAAATATAATTGAATATCTATTATTAGTAATAACGAAAACATTTCTTATTTTTTTTGTCCACTATAAAATCTGGTATATCAATAATTGTAATATGTGTAATTTTGATTATATAGTTATGTATAAAATTGCTAAAAAAGTATATAGGCTCTACCCCCATCAAAAAAGTATATAAAAAAAATTTATTATTAATTAAACATAAAAAATTAATCGAATAAAGTTGTCAATTAAATAGAAATTGTCCAGCAGTAGTATTATGAGTAGATTAAAAGAAGGTTATGAGTACACGCGAAAGATTTACATTCAAGTACCGAAGTTCGGCTTGCCATAGATGTCCCTAGTTCCCCTTAAGCTTGACAAGCCAACTTCTAGAGATCTTTGAAACGCCTAACTTGTAGGAAGGAACGGTAACCGAAGGTTTACCGAAGTTCGGCTTGCCATAGATGTCCCTAATTCCCCTTAAACTTGGCAAGTTAAACTTCGAGAAACCTTAAAAACACCTAACTTGCAGGAAATAACGGTAGCCGAAAGTTTACCGAAGTTTGGCTTTCCATGGATGCCCCTAGTTTCCCTTAAGCTTGGCAAGCCAACATCTAGAAACCTTAGGAACGCCTAACTTGCAGTAAGTAACGGTAACCGAAGGTTTGTCGAAGTTCGGCTTGCCATAGATGTCCCTAGTTCCCCCTAAGCTTGGCAAGCCAACTTCTAGAAATCTATGGAACACCTAACTTGCAGGAAATAACGGTAGCCGAAGGTTTACCGAAGTTTGGCTTGCCATGGATGTCCCTAGTTCCCCCTAAGCTTGGCAAGCCAACTTCTAGAAATCTATGGAACACCTAACTTGCAGGAAATGACGGTAGCCAAAGGTTTACCGAAGTTCGGCTTGCCATAGATGTCCCTAGTTCCCCTTAAGCTTGGCAGGTTAAACTTCGAGAAACCTTAGGAACACCTTACTTGCAGGAAGTAACGGTAACCGAAGGTTTGTCGAAGTTCGGCTTGCCATAGATGTCCCTAGTTCCCCCTAAGCTTGGCAAGCCAACTTCTAGAAATCTATGGAACACCTAACTTGCAGGAAATAACGGTAGCCGAAGGTTTACCGAAGTTTGGCTTGCCATGGATGTCCCTAGTTCCCCCTAAGCTTGGCAAGCCAACTTCTAGAAATCTATGGAACACCTAACTTGCAGGAAATGACGGTAGCCAAAGGTTTACCGAAGTTCGGCTTGCCATAGATGTCCCTAGTTCCCCTTAAGCTTGGCAGGTTAAACTTTGAGAAACCTTAGGAACACCTTACTTGCAGGAAGTAACGGTAACCGAAGGTTTGCCGTAATTCGGCTTGCCATAGATGTCCCGAATTCCATCCATATTTGGCAAACCGATCTTCGCTTTGCCTAACATGGATGTAATAAGGCGCATATTAGGCTTGCCTAAGTTAGGCAATCCAAACTTGCCCCTCACTAATTCTTCGGCATTCCTCACTATAATTTCTAGTCGGGGTATTCATTATATGTAATTCTCGAAAGAGAAATTTCACTTCCCGTAATTTGAGTTTTATTTTTAAATTACCTCAAGTCAAGATGTTTTTTTTTTTAATTTTTTAATGAGACGTGAAATTTTTGGCCTCGGTGAATTTCCACGCTGTAAAAAATTAGGAGTAAATTCGCAGTGATTACGGATTTTAATTAAAATCACTCTGCATACGAAGTAAACAGGGAATTTAATTTTCCAGCGGAATGATTTTGGAGTGATCTGGATTTTATTCAAATCCGCATTCACTCGGAGGGGATTAAAGGGAACTACTAATGTGACTGCCTGAAAAAACGATTTTTGGGAATTTTTTTAAAGAAAACTACTGCATGGAATGTTTTAATGTTTTAAGGATATATTTCTGGATATATAATGAATGCAAGATAAAATTTTTGGACCAAAAAATTCAAAATTCACCGAGTTATTCACAATCTCCCGCTCAAAAAAAGTCCCGCTGCAGTGATAGCGACCTTCGCAGTACCGGAAATCAAAAAAACCAAAAAGTTTATTAAACTAGAAGGTATTTCCCGTACTATAACCCTCGGGCTAAGAAAAAATTGAAATTTAACAAATTGGCGGGTTTTTTTAAAAATTCAAATTTCGCGCGAAAATTTGATGATTTTGGGCCTGGCAAAATTACATTTTTGATTCGATCAAAAAACTGGAGGTTCGTGGTGCGTAGAAACATATATAAAAGACGCTGCAATTCAAATTAAATCAATTGGATGATTTGGCTTCGAGTTATAACTGCAATTTTAAAAAATAGATTTTCGGGAACCGATAAGCGGCTGCTCTTCAGATGCAACTCAAAAAACTATTCGAGATATGCACTAGAAATTGAAGTATGTTATTTTTGAAGGTATAGACTATCGAAATATGCAAAAAAAATGAATTGATTTTTCAAAATTTCACAGTAGTGGTCTCCCTTAAATAAATAAACAGTCATCCTCTCCACATTAACTCCGAATTTAATTTGCATTCACTCCGTAAATTTTTTACAGTGCCGTGAGACAAAATTTGCTTGAAAGTAAATTTTACTATCAATTATTATACTTGTAATATTTAAAAAAATTCAAATAATTACTGAAATATCAATAAAATTGTAAAAAAATATTTTTTGAATTTAATTAACAAATAAGAAATAAATTACAAGTGAAAACCAAATTTTCAGGTATAAAATTCCGAGAACGAACAACAAAATAGAAATCTTGAAAGCCACCTGTTGGTTTAAGATTTTCCAACACCTTGAACAATAGAACCTCAAGACGAAAACGAAACTGGAAAAGGCGAAATCCGAAACCCAAAAGTTATGTCACGAAGTCTCTTTGAATTTACAATTCTCTATTATATTATTTGTATTCTCTTAGCCAGTAAAAATGACCGGACATGAAAGTCATTGTAAGTCACGGTGTAAAATAATTTTCAGGGTCAGCTAACGTACAAATGTCATTGATGGTTATTCCGGTTATTCTGCATCACTACAAGAGATAAAAAGATATATATGTATATGTATATATACAAATAGTATTGTTAACGTAACTGTCAGTAGTTATAACAGTGCTGGTAATATCTCTCAACTTATTCACTTCCTACAACAACTTGTACTCTCTAACTTTTACATCTAGTCACTCTACAGTCTACACTCAACTCATCTGTATGTTAAATAATCTGACGTAAGTTAGATAATATATATTACAAATAAAAACTAAACTTTCAAACAATGTTCATCATTCATTAATTTATTTCTTATTTTTTCAGTTTATTTTTTTAACTTTTTAGAATGTAAAAAAAAAAAATCATAATTTGTTTATTTAAATTTTGATGATTTTTAAATTTAAAAATTTTAATAACACTGATAAGTGATGACTCACGATTTATCTTTATTAATTATTTTATTAAAGAAAATATTTAAAATGAAAAAACAAATTTCTCGTCATAAGAAAGTTTATATTTCTTTTTGCTAATTTGCACGCAAATAAAGAAAGAATTAATTTTATTTGCAATATCATAATTATTGGAGTAAAAAAATATTTGAATAATAAATTTTTGAATCAATGAGACTAGGCATTATGAGACTCCATTTTTGAGACAGAAAATTTTTTTTGTTTAAAAGTACTCAGGGTTTGATCGAAACAATGAGGCAAGTTGATCACCTCGAGAGTGCAGTCGCTATTAAAAATTTAATGGAAAATTTTTTTGTGACTGCTATCCAAATTATTTTATTGAGAATTAGAAAAAAAACTAGAACTGAGGTAAAATGGGCCGCTATTGAATACTAAAAAAAAATAGTTCGATAATTAAATTAATGTCATTAAAATTTCAATGGTGAACCATTTTACCACAGAGTTAATTTTTTCAAGTTCATAAATCAGACAACACTTGAAAAAAAATTTTTTAGTCTAATTTAGTCCCGGTTTCGCTTTCTCTTGTAAAAAATATTAAAATTTTTATTTTTAATTTTCTCTTATCATTACAACCGATCCTCAATAATTTAATAAGAATCAAAAAATTAATCAACTAAAATTTATAATTTATTTTTTTTCACTATCAATTTTACCAAAATTTTCACAATAATTATTTTTTTAAAAGTGTTTGTCACTACAGCCATATCTTAAATAGTTACAACAGAATTACATAAAATTTTTCCCGGTTACATAAAAGTCTTTGAAAATTCTCTAAATATCTAAAACATTTTTTATGAAAACTTGTGTGTGAACATGATTAAATTAATGTTTTATGTTTTACGCATAGTAAAAAACACCAGAGGTTACTTTTACCGAGACTTTTTCTCAGTAACGCGTGTGCATTGGAAAGTTTTGTCAGTTAAAGTTAAGAGAAATAATATATAATGAAATAACATACTGATAAATATATATGTATATATTATGCACTTGTATACATATTGAGTAAGGCGACGGGTGTCCTACCTCTCACCCTTGGCTTAAAATGTATGTATGCATATATATTCTTATGAGAGTTTAAGAGAGAAAATAATATAATAATAATAAGAGATGGAGATATGACGATAAGTTTGTATGCATCGACTTAGTCGGCCTCAATATCTTGTCTGCTTTCTCTTAACCAACATACTGATATTTTAGCCATGATTTAAGTACGAGTTTATTTTTATAAATGTAATAAATTATTTAACGGGAATATTTTGGTTTAATTGTAGTGTAAATTATATAGGAAAGTCTCGTTAAAATTTAACGTTTATTTATTTAATAGAAAAATTATATAAATTTTATTTATTGTCGTCATAGAGACGGAATTTGCATTAGCGATGACGAAATGGAGTAAGATTTGTTGATAGTTAAGATAAATTTTGTTTCTTAAATTTATACCGGCTAAACTATTAGAGTTGGGTCATAATTGATAAGGAACTTTTTTGTAGAGAATTTAATTTCCTACTAAATTTATTTCAAACATTTTTGTGTTATCTTTTATAGTTTGGCAAGAATTTTAATTTACAATAAAAAGAAAAAAAAAATTTGTCAGTAAAAATTTTACACGCCACTTTGAATTAAAATCTCGTCTCAACTATTGGGTTTACGTTAAAATTTATCAGGACCTTTTTTATAGGAAATTTAATTTTCTACAAAATTGTCTATTATCATTATAGCCGTAGCTTCAATAATTACGCTGGAATTTTAATTTTTCCCTTTGGGTCTTAAAAATGATGTCAATATTTTGTATCTGAATAAAATAAAAAGTTGTAATTCAGTTCTTTATTTTCTCACCCATCTTTATTTATTTTTTTAACTTCAATGCCAAGGCTTAAGTCGAATAGCAAATATACAAAACAATATATGTCTCAAAGTTCTCAATGAGGTTTTTGAGCACAAATTTAGAATTTTAGATTTTGATGACAGTATTGAAAGTTATTCTAGTTTAGTTCTAACATATAAGACTATAATAACAATTTATAGAGAATTTTATAATATAAGATTATGAAACTCCAATAATACAACCCATAAAAAATTTTTAAACATTTAGTATTAGACGTTGAGTAGCTCATTCTTAAAAAGGACTAGAACAAAAAATTTCTAAAGATTGCCTATCACATTATTTTATTTTATTATGCGAAAAAAGAGCCAATACAAAAGTATTTCTACTGATTTCGAGATTAAGAAACAACTCAAACGCTTCGTTTTTAAAAACCGAGGCTCTGTGAGTTTCTGACCACGTGGTAATTTTTATCAAAGACGAATTGCAATAACTACAAACGAATGCCATAGAAATTTTGTGTTAAATTCAACAAATCGTGTTGCAAACGGTCTACACAAATTTTTGTGTCAATTTAACACATGAAGTTTGTGTTGATCTTTAACACAAATTTTATGTTGAATAACTGAACATAAAATTTGTTATTTTGACAGAAAATTTGTGTAAATTTAACAGACTTTTTGTGTTAAAATTAACTAATAAGTATAAGCACATAACCTAACCAACTCAAGTAAACTGATCTAACCTTACTACAACTTTTGTCAATTTAGCAAACAATTAGTTCGATTTTCGGTGATTTTTCTAAAAAACGGAGCTATGAATTATCCTCCCGTAAAATGAGAATAAAAAATCATTGAACCTGATGATAAAAATATTAAAGTTATCTATGATTATAATTAATTGTAAATCAATTATAATCCAAGTTTCCTTGCAGACAATGCTTCTACAATGCTTTGCTTGGTTATAGTAATGAAGAAGCGCGCAGGAGTGTTTAGCTAAACAACACAAATTTTGTGTTAATTTTTGAATAACACAGAAATGTGTTACATTACAGATTTTCTAATCATTTAACATAAAAAATCAGTTAAAGTAAAATAACACAAACAGTTTGTGTCGACAGATTTCTGTGTTGAAAATCAAACAAAAAATTAAACCAAATTTTTTAACACAAATACACAAAATTTCTAGCTGTGTAGATGATAGTAATGTTTGGTATTTATAAATTTGTAGTGTTTTCAGCCGGACCTTCAATTTTCTTCGGAAAAAAACTAATTATTTTTTTATCCCACCAAAAAAAATTCAATTTTCCTCGGGTTATTTTTTTCCGTTTGTCGGTTAGCAAGTAAGAGTTTTTAAAAAAAGATTTACTTGGACAGGAAGTATGGAATGAAGTATCATGGAAGAATAGACTGAAAAATTTCACGGAGAATAAACTGGGACTATTTAAATAGTTAAGTGAAGAAGAAAACCGCTAGTCCCATCGGCGACCAAGTTCCGCTTCTTCTTCTTCTTCATTCTCATCTACTCTTTACTCACTACTACGTTACTAATACATATATATACATATATATAATTGTATACCTCAATACTAAAACTCCATAGTACGGATGACAAACCGCGTGGGACGAGTAAGCAGCTCGTGCTGTTCTATTCTATATAAAATGACAATAAAGGAGACGAATAGTGCATCCGGCGTGGGAGAACAAGAAAAATTCTCTATATTATTTATAATAACAAAAAAAAAAAAATAAAAAAAAACAGTTTTAATATATTGAAGAAAATTTGTCACACCTCAATAACAAAAAGAAATAAATAAAATAAAAATTAAATAACATAATTTAACGCTCGTGTTTTTATATAATTTTTTTCTTTCACATTCCTTCGTCACTTGGCTGTTGAAAACCATCATACATACTACCACATACTTGTATATATATATATATATATATTTATATACATATATAAATGGGCTTAAAGAATTTAAAGGGAAGATAAAGTTAAAAAAGAAGTTGAAGAAGCTGAAGAGAAAAAATAAAATAAAGAGGAATAAAAAAAATAAGCGAAGCCACTTGAAGTTTTTTGATTGTGTGGAAGTAAGTCTCAATGCAATACAGCAAGTTTGAATGTACGATCATCGACACGATCAGAAATCGAATGCGAGTGATCATTTCTTCTCTCTCTGGTTCTGTCTTTTATACTTATTCTGAACCGATACGAAGCGCAACTCAAAGTGAAGGTGGATAAGAAGCTGAAAAGAGCACGAGATACCCTCAAGGGAATTAAATCTTCAACAAATGCATTTTTATATACATATATGAGAATAAATAACTCATATGATTTCTTTTACTTTTTGTAAAACAGATAAATGTTTACCTGATATTTCAACTCCGAAAATAAGTTTGATTTTAAATTTAAAGGGATTTAAACTGATAAATTTTTTTTTTTTATATAAAAAAACATACGCGGTAAAAAAGTAGCGGAGTGATCGCGGAATGAATCCGGAGTGAATGCAAATCAGATGACTGTTAATTTATTTAATCCCTTTGGAGTGGAATTTACTCCGAAGAGGACTTTAATTTATATTTAAATTCTGGTTCAGAGTGAAATTAACTCCTAAAAAGAGTTTATTTTAATATTAAAACTCCGAATCAGGAGCGATTTTTTTGTAAACTCCGAGACTCGGAGTGACTGAGTGAATTTGGATTAAATAAAATTTGAATTTACTCCCAATTTTTACAGTGTAAAAAAAATGAGACAATAATTAAAATATCACACAGAAGAAAAGAATTTCTTGGCGCAAGAAGTATTTTGTATTATGAATTGAAGACAAAAATTTTTCTTGGCTCAAGAATTTTTTTCTCGCCTAAAAAATTTTTGTTTTCACTTTACAATACAAAAAATTTCTTGGCTGAAGTAAAAATTTTCTTAGAGCAAGAAAAAATTTTTTGCGGCAAAAAATCCTTTTTATTCAAATTTTTTCAACTTTTTATAAAAAATTTTTACCCTTCGTAAATTTTAATTCATAAAAAATTATCGTAATTTTGTAAATAAAAAATTTTTTTATAACTCAGCAAAATATATTTTAATTAAACCGGAAGTTGATAAGTACCAAGGTCATAATAAATAAAATATAAATTATCCATAAAATCCGCACTAATCCCACAGCAATGAACCATGATTAAAAATACATATACATGCTTAGAAATAAATAATTATTCCAATAGAACAAACCCAAGTAAAAAAATGAAAAACACGTTGTAAGTTCTCAATCGATGTAAGTAATTTAAAATTTTTATTAACAGAATAAAAAACTAAAACTAAAAAATAAACATTTAATTTGATCGAAATAAATAACTAGTGCGTATACATATATAAGTGCATGTGATGCCGGCGCACCGTGAATGCTCTTCGCACTTGGAATGCGGTCCAGTGTAATGTAATGTAAGAGAGAAAGGCATCAGCAGTAGTAGTAGTAGTAATAGTAGTTGTAGTTGTAGTAGTAGTAGTAGTAGTAGTAGGTAGGCAAGTCGTGAGGATCGAGAGGAAAAGAGCGAGATAGGATTTTATTGGTACTGCAAGAGTGAATGAGTAGCGAAATAAGAGGTAAAGGGATAAGGATAAAAGGTACTGCGGATATAGAATGAGGAGAGATACAAGACAAGACAAGACAAGAATAAAAGAGCAACGGCATTACATAGCGTAGTCAGCATATCAGAGACGGCAGCAGCCGTAAACGGCAACAATTGCTGCGGGCGTTGCCACTCCAAAGGCGAGTGCCTAATGCCAGATGTCAGACAGTGGTTAGAATCATTACGGTCATCACTTTGTATCATACAACCCTTTCCTTCAGATACACAATATCTAACTACTCTCTACTCCACGTACATGTTTTTTCCTAATCGATCAGTCATTGCCGAGAAAATAAAAAATTCAACCCTCAGTTGTACTTCGTACCGTAATTTTCGAAAATCATTTGAATGTACAAACAATTGTTTGTAATGTCTATCATTTTATAACATGTATAGATTTTTACAGAACTACTCTAGCCATATATATGTCTGATGTCTATGAGAAATATATTTTAAAAGGAAGAACTCGTTTGAAAGCTGATGGAGAAACGCGAACGAATGAAGGGGTGGAGTTTTTAGTTTTGAACGGGCCTAAAAACCGACCTCAAATGTTACGAGCAAGAGAGAAGAATTAAAAAATATATATGAAGGCAAATGGACGGATGAAAAATATGTAATTATAATAATTACAGCCGAGTGGACAACAATTATAAATCAGCATTGTACTATGCTGAGTTGGCGAAGAAGTTACTCAATAAAATATCGTGGCAACCGGGCCATTAACGATCCGTAAACTCATATTATACAAATATATATACATATATGTATAAGTATATATGTACTGCGTGAGTGTGGGGTCTGATGTTAAATTTATCCTGATTGAAAAATGTTGTAATTTATTTAAGCAATTTCCGTGATATCGCATTTGACAAAATCTAAACTCGCGTGGATGAAAAAATAAAAAAAAAAGCTAATTATTACTTAAGATTATTTATAAATGTTTTATCTTTGTCTTTCACACATTAAATGTTGATCGCGATTCGTGGATTGGGACCCGATGGACATACGTACGAGTGGGTTATGAATGACAGCCGTTCTGTCACAACCGCAACCACATCTCGCCATCAGTGAACAAGTCGACTTATTCATCGTTTTTTTTTATTTTCATATATTTATTATTTTTATCCATCCTCCTTTCATCCTGAATCGTATTTTTTTATTTTACCGACGCTTTAAGGCAGTAGTGTGTATAGAAGTCTGCAAAACTTAACTCTCTTCCTTTATCCCCCTAGGACCGCACGCTTTTTTTTGCCACGCGATACATACCAACGAATAACAGAATAAAAGGAGGATGTTTCGGATATTATACAATGAAAACTTTAGTGAGAAAACATTTTAACAAGGACTTATTATCATTTAAGGCTTGCGTTTAAAGTATATTTTTATAACGGAAAGTTGTCATCTTATTCTATAAGTGATCTAGGCAATTTCGGTGATAGCTTACCTTTATAAAGCAGCGTCCGACAGGCAAATCCTCAGGTACACTTGTATTGTAAAGCGGTTTTTCAAAAATAGGCTCATTGTCATTAAGATCATGAACCGTAACTCTAACAATGGCAGTCCCACTCAAAGACGGACGACCTGTGTCGGTGGCAATAACAACCAGATTAGGCGATGGATCTGTTTCACAATCCACATGTGTCACTGTACTAATCAAACCAGTATCTTCGTCAATAGAAAACCACGTGCTGTTTTTCAATGAATACTTAATAACTGAGTTAACACCTTCATCAACATCTGTCGCTTTAACTTTTATAACTGCGGTACCAGGTTCAGAAGCTTCTAACAAGTGTGCTTCGTAGTGTTCTTGTTCAAAACTTGGAGCATTATCATTAACATCAGTTACCAGGAGTCTGAAGGTCCTTATGGCACGTAATGGTGGAGTACCGGCATCAGTTGCCTCGACGGACAAATCATAAATCGGTTTTTCTTCACGATCTAATGGACGTTCGACGACGACCAGGTAAATTATGTTATCACGTGTTGCTAAACCGAAATGTCCATCACCGCCAGTTAATGTTACTGTTGCATTTGAATACTCAGTCCGTGAATCGGGATCACTTACGGATATACGGGCAACAAATTCACCAGGCTGTGCACTCTCACTTATTTTAGGTGTCGCATCATCGGATAAAAATATCACCGTTATTGTCGGTTGATTGTCATTGACATCAGTTACGTAGACCGACAAAAAGGCACTTGCTTCTAGGGGCTGAGCTCCTAAATCACGGGCGACAATTACCAATTCATGGCGTTCTTTGGACTCAAAATCTAAGGCTTTGTTGACGTAAACCATTCCAGTTCCACTGTCAATACGAAACATTTCTTCGCGATCACTTTGGCGGCGGTTTATTGAGTATTCAATTCTTCCATTACTCCCGGTGTCTGAATCCGTGGCATTGACTTGCAGAACTGGGGTTCCAACGGTTGCATTTTCTGGTACACTTGCCGTGTATCTAGTCTGATTGAAAATTGGCGGATTGTCGTTAACATCTTGAACAATAACATTAACACGCAGACGTGATCTTAACGGCGGAGAGCCTCCGTCTAAGGCTTCAACAATCAATTGATACGAAGAACGGGCTTCGCGGTCTAGGTTACCCGAATTTTGCAGATCTAAATAAAGAACTCCATCACGTCCTCGGTGTTGCGTCAATCTGAACACATCACCATAGTTACCGCTAACAATTTCGTAACGCTGGGTCGAATACTGTCCCAAATCAGGATCTTTTGCTGGTGGTAGCGCGCGCTTAGCATCCCGTGGTGAATTTTCCGGAAACTCAATGTCAACATGATCGACTGGAAAAGTTGGTGCATTATCATTTTCATCTAAAACTTTGATAACAACACGTATATTACCACGTTGCGGTAACGCAACAAAACTGTAAGATGGATTCGTTTCACGGTCTAATGGTAACCGTGTTTTTATTTCTCCAGTCGCGGGATCAACAGTTAAATCACTGATAACCGGTGAACCTGATACCGGAACAATGAGATACGGTGGACCTTCAATGTCAATGAAACCAACTCTACTACCTGGTGGTGCATTCTCAGATACTTCAAGGTGTCGTACTTGCTCGGAATTAACGCCTGGGGTTAATAACGTGATCAGGATGCTGAGAAGCAGTAGCTGGATCATTCGTGATGATTGTAACCTGACTACACCTCTACAGCCACCTCCACCGTCGACCATTATCATCGTCCCCTCCTCCATCTCCTCTTCTACTTTTATTATCTTGTATGTTTCATTACTGATGTTAACTTCCAAATGCTTATTAACACGTGGCACATGCAATTTTTTATATTATTATATCTTAAATCAATATTTACGACTTTTAATCATCTTATGACGCACTGATCTTTTAACACACAACCACAATTTAAATATTAAAACACTCACATTAACACAAATCACAACACATTTTATTACAAATACATAAATCACAAATTAATCGCTCACTATTGGTTAATAAATTTAACGAGCCAATAGTAATCTATCACTTTTTATTGGTCTACAATATATCATTCAATAAAAATATCATAGAGCGCATGGCATTTGATGCACCAATAGCCGGTGATTAACCAATAGGCGAATTGTTTTACTTTTTTTTCCAGCGCGCGCAAATATTCAAAATTCAAAATTTGAAAATAAAAAATATGTATATAGCTTGTTGTATATACTCTTATTATAACCTTGAAGGTATATATCTTAGGTATGAGATGATATTCAAGGTACCGTATGCACACAAGGTAAGAAGAACAAGACGAAGAACCAAGAAGAACGTGTGTGTCGTGTGTTCTCCTTTATTCACTGGCTCTCGTCGCTGTATCTCGCTTCATCTCGTTTACGAAAAAAAAGACACAAGCTTGTATGGTACCCAAGATACACACACACTTATACTTTATACAATTACAAAATTCATACTTTGTAACAATAAAATAAACAACTAAAATCCATATAAATAATTTTGAAAAATTGCCGCTTAAATTTCAAATAAAATAATAATAATTTACAATATTCACTAACACGTAAGAGGTCACTCACACAATTTCTTTGTTTATATTTTTAAACCCGTACTCCAAAGCCAGTTAAGTTGACTATTAATAACAACCAATGAAACAAAACTTTAATTAACAAATCAAAGTTTTAAATAATCAACAATTATAACGTAATACAAATATACTAAATGAATCTATATAACAACGATGTTATAATCGCGACGTCGGGCCTATCATTCGTACTACGCGGCTTGGAGGTTAGGCATGCACTGACATGGCGGCACCTGCAGACCCAATCGGGCCCCTTATTCCCCACCACTCCCCACTACCCCTACCGTCAGCAGTGAGAGAGCGGCCATCTTTTAGTGGGGGTACTGGGCCCTGTTTTATGCTACGGTCAGAGCTGGTGCTGCTGCAGTCAGTGTTAAAGTTTTAAACTATACCAAACCAAAGCTACTCTCAACTCTAAAGCCCACCAGATTTCATTCCTTATTCTTTCTCTCTTTCTCCCAGCCTCATTTCGCTCCGTCACTCTTCATTCCTCTTTCACCTGATCAACAGATCTCAGGACGTGCTTGCGTTTCATGTAGACTACGCGACGACAAACTTGCTAAGACCAAGACTATTCATGGGGAAATTGGTTACACTATATTTTTAATCTGTTGTAGAGTGTAGAGTCAGGTTCCGTATTGCAGCGACCGTAAAAAAAATATTTTAAACGTATGCCGGAATTTCATGGTATCAATTAGACACATGATTGACTTTGGCGACACCAAAGTTAGCCTTGAATGCTCAAATTACTCGAATAATATCACATTTCATAAAAAAAGAATTGGCTTGATAACTAAAAGATCCAAGATCCCAAAAGCAGAATCGAAAAATTAACTGTTATGTCAGACATTTATTTATTTATCGAGTTTCCGGGGGTGAGAACCCTAATACCTGAATATCTAATTTACCTCTGCATTATCCGAAAGCAGGAGGAGATGGTACGAGCACAGGGCACAGGTATAGTTATGGCAAAAGAAAAATATGCCACACATACATAACGCCGCCTACTTCTTTCGACGGACAATACGTCGTTGGTACACGGTGCATCATCGATCTTATTGTTTGCCTAGGACTATGAAGAACCAAGTGCGGCTTTTAACGGCCATAAAGGAAGTAAATGCGGTCTAGTCTCTATACCAGTGAAGGTTTTGATGGACCGGATGATGATTATGATGATGATGCTGTAGGTCTATGACAAAGAAAAAAGAATTGTGCCGCTTTGATCATGTGCGGCGGGTCGTTTTAAATTTGAAATTGCATAGTGTACCACAGAAGTTTGTATTATTACCATTGTTACCGGTATTATTATTGTTATCATTATAAAAAACAATTATTATTATTTATTTTTGTTAATTATTTTATTGGATTTATTTAACTGTTTAAATTGACAATAAAAAAAATAAAAAAAACAGTAATTGTCTTTTTAAATTTTTTTTCATTCCACGAATTATCAGCGCTGATGGCAATTTTCAGCATCACGGTTTCGGTAGGCAAGCGCGTAAATTACAGGAACCCGAAAAATATGAAACGATGACGAAGATGATTACCAACATGATAATGATAATAATGATGATGATGATGAAGTTGAAGGAAAAGAATCGCAGGCTTATGGGTGATGAAGTAAGATAGAAATATAATCGGTTATGAATGTTGAATTGAGAAAGATGTTGATACTTTTTATTTCTCATCTTGGTCTTGGTCTTAGTCTTGCTCGGTCTCAACCTGGCCTCAGTCTTCGGATGCTCGTCATTAACGTTAAATTATTGTTACTTGCCTGAGCAAGTTTTAAAACAAAGACCACCTACACAAATGGACCCGCAAAACTAAAAATTCCATCTGTTTATTGTGGATTTGTTTTCTCAGAAATTCATTGGACAATCTGCCAATTGGCTTCTCGCGGTTTTTCCTCTCATTGTAGTTACTTTTACGCAGCCTTCTCATTCTTATTCCCTTATTATTATTGGTGTTATTGTTATTATTCTTTGTTTTATTCCAGTGCTTAGTACGTGGTATCCCTTCGTAGAACAGGGTTAAATGTGTACATGACGATGATTTCTTTAACCGACATTAAAGCCCAAGTCAGCTTGTTGCCTGTATAGTTAGACAATAGAATAGATCGTACGATAAATCTTCACGTCTTTGTTCTTATTCTTTTTTTTTAATTCTTATCCTGCTATACCTTTTATTCCGTTGTATCACTCAACGAAATAAGGAAGTGCCAACTAATGATAGGTTCGACCACTATTTTTTTTTTTTTTTTTTTAATACTTTGACTATTTAAAATATTTTTTGTTATAAATAATAATGGATTATGTGACAATGCTACTCAAGTTCTTCAAAAACGAGTCTGTGAACTTGACTTTCCAGAAATAAAATTTTGTAATAAATTTTTAATGTTAAATAAATTGTTTATAAATTTCATAATTAAAATTTGATAAATTATATGCCAAATATTTTTATCGTTTTTTTTGTGGCTGTGAAATTTATAATTAAAAACTTTGCTTAAAGTAGTCACGAATTTAAAAAAAATTTTTAGTTGAAAAATTTCACTTTTAAGGGAGTCCACCAGAGTGAAATTTTGAAAAATCGATTTTTTTTGCATATTACAATAGTCTATACTTTCAAAAATAACATACTACAGTTTCTAGTGCATATCTCGAATAGTTTTTTTGAGTTACGGCCATGAAGAGCAGCCGCTTATGAGTTCTCAAAAATAAATTTTTCAAAATTGCCGACCAAGAAAATGATTTTGAATGGTCATTAAATTTTTGCACTAAAAATATATTAGATTTAAAATTTCCAATAGCATAATTTTTTGTGAGAAGAAAATACAAAATTTCTAAAATTTACTTTTTCTTTGAATGGTTTAAAAAAATTCAATTTCTTAAAGGAATGAGCTACCGGACCTCTATCTCTCACTCAGAAAAATAAACGGGATTATGTTTGTTGCACTCGTAAAGCAATTGAGAGTTTTAAAGCAATTTTTCTCGGAGACGAATTAGAATTTTTGAAAATACGAAATTTCCAACCCTCTGAAGGTTTTCAAAAACGCTAAAGACTATATATTTTATATTTCCAGTGTTTGTCCATGAACTAAATTGAATTGAAAATCGGATACCGTTACCCCTTAAGGGAAACTTATTTTGTCTAACATTAAAAATTTTTTTTTAATTTAAAATATTCTATTAATTTATGGAAAGTAAATTCCGATGATTTAAGAATTTTAATCGACATTGATTATATCAGAAATTAAAGAAACGTAACTACTGCACGAGGAAAAGAACACGGGAGTAAAACGGTGAAATATTTTTAATTTTTCAACGAGAATCCATTTTGCCTCACATTTAAAATTTACTTTTTACAGCAGGATCAAATTAATACCAAGTAATTATTTTAGGACCAAAAAAGTAGAATTAGTGAAAAAAACTCTTTTCTCTCAAGGGCCCATTTGCTTCCTCCCCTTCTCCTAATTATGCAGAAATACGGTCTTACTTATTTCGGGCCATAAAAATCGACAAATGTTTTTTTTTTATCAGTTTATAGGTTCAGATAAGATTAATTATAAAAATACTCATTTTTGATGATCACTTTTTCTAACTTTTTTTGGTAAAACTGCCGGGAAAAAATTGAAATAAAAAAATTAATTTAGATTTTTTACAAGTGAAAACTAATTTTTCCCCGGTTCCATAACAACTGGCCCCCGACAATTGATCCCAGAGACAATTTCATCAAATAATTAATTATTAATTAATTACTATGACATGAATAAATAAAATTCACTGTTATAAATATAAAAAGTTAAATGATGTAAATTAATTGCTGATAAAAATCAATTGTCGATGGGATCAGATGTCAGTGGGATCAGTTGTGGTATAAAATTGTTGGAATCAGTTGACGGCGCAACTTTTTCTACGATATCAAAATATTAATTTACAGTCAAATAATTCTAAGTTGAAGTTGAGTCAAAACGACTTCAATAACCTTAATAACTTTCAAAGGAATGAATTTAGCAAAAAATGTTAAGAGACTTTTTTTGTAGAGCATTAAATTTTCTTCAAAAATATGTACCATGACTAAAAAAAATTTTAATATTTCTAGTAGTTACAAAAATCCAAAATACAAACAAAGAATTCAAAACACTAATCAATGTTTAAGGCTCGGTTACAAGGAAACGGCTCGTTTTACGTCAATTTACTAAGAGAGATTTTTTGTAGGGAATTCAATTTCCTTTAAGAATGTGCATTGCTCAAATTTTTCAGGCAGATGATTTACGAGTTTTGGGTAAAAAATTAAATTTCTGTCAAAAAACTAATAGTCATAACGATACACCTCTTAATATCAATATCAAGGGCTCAAACGTGCACAATAATTTTTTTTGGTCATCAAGAATAATAGTTTCACAGTATCGAAAAAAAAAAAAATCGGTCTGTCGGTTGACCCTGCGGGCCAGCCCCAAAACTTCCCGCTGTTTTCGAGCTCAAGGAAATCGAAAATATTAATGTGACTATATCTTCGAGCTCTTCGAGCGCGAAAATCTAATTGCATGCGATTGTTTTTTATGAGTTTTTCAAACTCTCACAAGTTATGCTTTATGCTAAAGTTTAAAAGTTTAAGAATCGAAAATCATTAATAAACAAGCGGTTTTTAAATTTTAATTCCCAATTATGCTAAATAAAATAAATATGTTGATGCAGAAATCAATGTCAGTGATCAAAATCTAGATTTGAATGAGTTTTGGCTTAGGTTAGAGCAATAATATATAAAATATCCGAGAAATTTATTAAAACCTGTGTTTTTTCAATTTTTTCGTTGATAATATGGTTTTAACTGAAGAACAAGTTTGACGGCATTATACGATGATTAAAAGAGACCATAAAGAGGAAAAGTTTGTAAGATTTTAGACACATTTTAGTACAGTACATTTTGATTTATCTGGAAAAAATAACATAGAATGTTATTTTTTTAACTTTTCAACACTGATATCTTTTGAACTAATAAACCAATTTTGACGTTTGAGGTGGCAATAGGCGCGTTTTATTGAATTCTAGAGCTGATTAAAATTTGAAAGCGATCGATTCAGCCGTCTTGAAGATATTTGAAAAAAACCGTTTTTTACCATTTCTTTCTCCAACGATATCTCCCGAACAAATTAACCGATTGAGATGTTTAAGGCGGCATTCGACGCGTTTTATTGAGTTCTAGAGCTGATTAGATTTTGAAGTCGATCGTTCGATTCGTTTCTGCGAAATCAATAAAAAACTAAAAAAAAAAATTTTTTTTTTTTCGTAATTTGCCAATATTTTCGAGTCTACTTGATCAAACGATCTGAAATTTTCAGGAAAGTTGACGGCCAACAAGCTCTTTCAATCGCCGCCTTAAACATCCAAATCGATTCATTAGTTAAAAAGTTATAGACCATTCACACACATACATACACACACACACACACACACACACACACACACACACACACACACACACACGTACATACATACAGACACTCGGACATCATTCTGAAAATAGTCAGAATAGCTTCCTAGGACCTCAAAACGTCGACATTTGATGAAAACTCGATTTTCGAAAATCGGGGTGAAAACAATAACTTCCCGAAATTTTTGAAAATCATCGATTTTCTAAGCGGGAAGTTAAAAAAACAATAGTCGATTTTTTTGGCCCAGTCTAATATATATAAATTTGATTACTGACAAATTAGTCTAAAAATTAAATTCGAGTTTTCAAGACTAGGATGTAGTGATTTTTAGTAACGAAACATCATTGCCAGCAGCAAGCCATATAATATAAAATAAAATAACATAAGATAACAGTCGGAAAGACATTGGTGTATATCAGGTGTAGTGAGTAGAGAATGATGAGGTAAAAAGGGGATGTAGAGGGGAATGATGAGGACCAGCCGCATAATGACAGGGTTCCTCGTGCCAAGGTCTCGCTAACGAACCCGCTCAGAGTCTCCGTGGTAGAGAGCTATCCGTATATATACATACATATGTATCTATAGGAAGAACACGACACTGTATTATTTAAACCATTCCAAGAGTCTGCAGGCATCATCAGAAATCATTGTCGAATCCATATAATCAGCAGACGATTACGTGCAACCGTGATTTTAAAAGCTACTCTAATAACAACAAGAACCACCAGATCTCTACGTGGTAGTGCGTATCAAACTCAATAAAAAATTAGTTGGATGAGCTCATCGAATTATAGAAATTTTATTACTCCTTTTTTTAGGTCGATTTTTTTTATTAGGTATATTTTTTTAAAAATCTAACTATTGTATTTGTCCGCATGGTCGATTATACAAGGAATTTTGTCAAAAAATACTTCAATGATCCTATATTAGTTGAGTAGAGTTCAAAAATACCACTCGTTGAAAAATTTATATGTATATATATATATATATATATATATATATATATATATATATATATTTATGTAATAGAACCGACTTTTGAGGACACTATTGCGTCTACAATTCTTATCCGATCTTAATAAAACTCACTACACTTATTCTATGTGTAATTACCACGGTTAAGTTCAAAGATGGGCTGAATCGGTTGATTAGTTTAGAAGTTGAACAAAATTGTATTTAAATTTGGAATATAACAATTCTAAAATATCTTTCTTACCAGGGAAAATACAAGTGGCTGGGCGCGATCTCGTGGTGAGCACCGAACTACTCCTGCTGCTGCTGCCTAGCACTCGCGACTTTCCCCTTCTCCATATCTATCTTTTCTCCCAAGAAATTTTTTTTCTTGGCTTAAGCAACTTTAGCTTTCTTGGTCGGAGCATATAAAAATACTTGCATAAAAAGTATAGTACTTGTTTTCTTTAAACAAGAAAATGCAATATCGCTGCAAAAAAATTACGTATTTTGCTTTAAAAAAAATATCTCTTGCTTCAAGTAATATAAGCTCTTGAAACAAGTGAAAATTTTTTTGATTTAAGCGTAAAAATATGTTGACATGAGAAAAAAAAAGGCCATTCGGCAGCCGAAATGGAAGGTAGATTTTTCAATTAATCGATACAAAAAGTTAGTTTTATACATACATATAAGAAAAATAGAAATCAATTCAGAGTTTTGAATCTGTTTGAATTATTCGTACAATAGTAAATTAAAAAATTTAGTTACACTAACGCAACAAATTAAAGGAACAGAAAAATTGTATAAATTTTTTAGTGATTTTTGGAAGGCTGTAACTAGGTGAAAAATAGTTGTATCGCGATTTTGAAAAAGCATTTTATAGCTTGAAATCTCTAGTATCGGTGCATTTTTTTCAAAATTTTTTAAGAGCTCCGGCTATTGCGCAAACATGAGAAATACCGCATGACAAAAAATTTCAAAATTTTATTTATTTTTAACATCCATTAGAAGTAAGTACAAAAAAATGACTTTTTTTGGTTTATTAGTAAATCAACCGCTACTCTGCAAACATCGATAAAAGCAATAATTTTGCCAGGGACTTTTTCGCTTAATGTACACCCAAGAGCCTAGTAAATTTTCAACTTGATCTATTGAACCGTTTTTTGGGAATCGTCGATCTAAGTTTTGCTAAACAATTAAAGTAACAAGTTTTGTTCCTTTAATTGTGTAATCATAATCAAAATGAAAAAATAATTCTTTTTCGACTTTTCTCAAATTTTTGCGTTGGCTACTCAGCAAATGCAAGGAAATGTCCCAAAACTTCCCGCTGTTTTCGAGCTCAAGGAGCAAGGAATCAATCCATCAAGCACATTACAAGTTATTTAAAAAAAAAAGATTTTTTAAAAAGGTTTATTTTTGGAATATCTCTGAACGAGCCCTACCGATCAAGCTCAATTTTTTACAGCCTTTAGATATTGGCAAGCCGCGACAAATGCCACCTTGACGATAATAATTGGTTCATCCGTTCAAAAGTTACAGACACTTACATGCGTACCTATACTCGGACATCATCTTGAAATAAGTCAGAATAGCTTCTTAGAACCTCAAAACGTCCCAGGTAACACACTTGCCTTTGTGACATCTATAAGATATCGGTTTTTAGGCTACTTTTTGACTTGTCAATAAGGCATCAATATGTTGACAAAATGATCAAAAATCTATGGCACCGAATAAATACCTGCTTAAAAGACTTAAAACAAGTGACGACAAAAAGTAAATTACAAATAGTGGTAAAAAAGTCATCTAAACGACTTTTCAATTGACATGAGACAGGAAAAACAACACAAATTTTTTCTGTCTCTGGAACCAACATTTGCATGTCGTATTCATACCAAAAAAGATGACTTTGAGACAAAAAAAAATTTGCCTTGTCCTTTTAAAAGACATCTTTAAGACATCTTAAAGTTGACTCTGTGCTATCTGGGGTCAAGATCTCTTAGAAATTCGATTTTCGAAAATTGGACCAAAACCAATAACTGTAAGAATTTTTGAAAAGTTGCAATTTTCTTAGCGGGAAGTTATGAAAATAAGTTAATGGAAAAAGTAATTCCAGAAAAGAATGAAAGAAGAAAATAAAATACTTTATATCTTGTGTTAATTAATCGTATACTCTGTGGAAAATTTTAATTTGCTGTTTAAAAAATAATCCGTTACTGGATATTGAAGAACTAAATAAATAAATAAATAGTATTAAAATTTCATTATTTATATTTCTTTTTTAAAAATCATTTTACAAAATTCATTTATATCTTTAAATACTAATTCAATTGAATTATTTACATTTATTCATTCTTTAAAAATTACTGTATAAACTTATTCATGATTGCCGACAAAAAAAAAAATAAATAAATTTGATGGGGCTTCATTTTTTATCACCTCCCACTCGCCAACTGAAGAAGCATAGGGTCGTCCAAAAATTCGTTTATACTTACGTCTTCCGACAATCCTTTGCGTCTCCGGGTCTTGAGCATAAACTCTCTTGCCAAATGAGTCTCAGGTTGAGGCTCCAGAGGTCGGATTGTGATACTCTTGTCCAAAGGATCACCAGGAACGGTTTGCCAGTGATCGAACACTGATAAGCAGAACGCTTTACCCTGGGTGTTAGTACTCAAGTCTGTTTCGAAGCCGAAACTGTCGATTGCGGGTATATAGGCTTCTATGGTGTAGAGAAGACTGCCGGTAACTGGCGTTTTCTTAATAACGTGGCCTCGACGCTTAGCCAAGACAGTATCGATAGCAGACACACAGTGAAGAGGTGCTTGGACTTCGACAAATAGATAAGGCTCCATTAGACGTGGTGTTGCCATAAGAAACGCTGAGTAAGCGACTCGACGAGCTGTTTGAATTATTTGTCCACCACCGCGATGCAATGGCTCCGGTGCTATTACTGCGTCAAGTATTTTAAATTTAACACCTCTGATTGGCTCTTTACAAAGCGGTCCTTCACGCGTTCCCCATTGAAAACCTTGGACGATTGCGTCACGTGCACTGCTAAGTAACGTTTTATCAACTTCGGATGGTAGAGTAGCATCTACTAATATATTCGGACCCGTTGCATCCGGCCCAAACGCCCATATTGAACGGGCTGCCAACAAGTCCCAATTGTATTTTGTTTGGAAAAACTCTCCTAACTGTTTCCTGTAATTTATTATTATGGTAATTAATAAATTGCTGTATATTTAATTATAGTTGTAGAGTAATTATAGAGAAGGAAATTAAGGGATGGAAAATTTTTTAATTTATTCAGTCATTTTTAAAAGTGCGGTATTTTTGAGAAAATTTGATATGGAAAAATGCACTCAGTTTGAATAACTTTTGCCTAATCAGAGTAACCGGTTTTGAAAAGTGTTCGATTTTTTTTTATTTCAAAATTGGGTGAATTTAGAATCTAAGCCGCCTTGATTATTTGCAATTATTTGTATTTGAAAAAAAAAAATTAATTTTCCAGTTTCTACTCTATGTTTGTCTTAAGGGGGGCCACTAGTGTGATCGCCTGAAAAAACGATTTTTGGGAATTTTTTAAAAGAAAACTACTGCATGGAATGTTTTGATGTTTTAATGATATATTTGTGGATATATAATGAATGCAAGATAAAATTTTTGGACCAAAAAATTCAAAATTCAGAGTTATTCACTATCTCCCACTCAAAAAAAAAGTCCCTGCTGCAGTGATAGCGACCTTCGCAGTAACGGAAGTAAAAAAAACCCAAAAAATTTATAAAATTAGAAGGTATTTACCGTACCATGACCCTCGGGCTAAGAAAAAAATTTAAATTTAACAAAATGGCGGAGTTTAAAAAAAAATTCAAATTTCGCGCGAAAATTTGATGATTTTTGGCCTGGCAAAATTATATTTTTGATTCGATCGAAAAACTGGCGGTTCATGATACGTAGAAACATATACAATAAAAAAGAAACTGCAATTCAAATCAAATCGATCGGGTGATTTGTTTTCGAGTTATAGATGCAACGATTTTGAAAAATGTATTTTCGAGAACCGATAAGCGGCTGCTCTTCAGAGGGCTGTAACTCAAATAAACTATTCGATATGCACTAGAAATTTTAGGATGTTCTTTTTGAAGCTATAGACTATTAAAATATGCAAAAAAATAACTGATTTTTAAAAATTTCACACTAGTGCCCCCCCCCCCCCCAAATAAGATGAAAAATTTTCCATTGAAAATTTAAGTCATCAATAAAAAAAAGTGTAATCAATTTTTTGCAAATATCTCTATAAATATCAAGTAATTAAAAAATTCGCGAGACCTGTTTTATAACGCGTTAAATTCTCTACAAAAAAGCTGTCTTGTAGACTTTTTAAAAATTGGGTATTTATTGAAAATTTTAAGTTCAAAATTTGCTAGAAGTGTTCCAAGTCTATATGACCATCAAGGATAAAAATTCTATAATTATAAAAAAAAAAGTACTTACTTATTCCACGTAATTTTTACGTGCTCCGCCTCGATATCTTCAGCCAACCCCTGCTCCAAAGGCTCAGCAATCATCGTCAACTTGTTGCGTTTGTTAGGCGTCTCAGCGAAGCATTTAAGTGAACTCGTCTCCACAACAGTTTCCGCAAAGGACACAACAGGATCTGCGACTTTGATGTCTATTTCCGAGTACATCCGACTCAAATCATGCATAGCGCAATCCAAGTACAGTTCACCAGTGCCAAGAACGACATGCTCGCCGCTCTCTTCAATCCGCGTACCCAGAAGCGGATAGCTCTTATTAACTTTCCTCAATCCATCCCGCATCTTGGGCAACTCGGACGGATTAACCGGCTCAACCGCTATTTTAATAACACTATGTGTATTAAATTTAAGCGGACGAAATATATGAAGATCATCAGAATTAATGAGATCTGTTATCGTGCTCGTTTTAACGATTGATCTGTCAATACCTTCAATCAAAACCCAATTACCAGCAGGTACCCGATTTATTTCAATCTGATAACGGGCTTCACTTATCCACAGCCGTCCGACAGTTAGTACACGTGAGTCTTCTTCATCAGTACGAGAGTAGGCTTCCCCAAGTACTCGTACTTTTTGTCCGGCCTCTAAAGTACCGGACATTACTCGTCCCAGGACATGGAACAGTGTGCAATCTTCGGTGGGATACATCTTGGTGCTATGTATCATCAGCCGTCCGTCTGGATTGCACCTCACCATATCCTGAGCCAAAGGTGAGTCTATTGGCCCCGTGTATATGTGTTGGATTTTAGCTGAAGCATGTTCCTGTGGGCTTGGAACATGTGTTACGCACATATCAACGATTCCTGATAAATCTCCAAAGTATCTCGTGCACACGAGTCGCAGTAGCGGGCGGATATTCATCTTCATTTCTTTAGAGGTCAGTCGGATGCCCAGTTCATCAAGGACGGCAGGTAACGTTGTGTCGACGTCACCAACAACCTGAGCAAATATTTTGTAGAGAGGCTCGAGAATAAACTCAATAAAACTACGCTGAGCTGTATTGTGCGGCGGCTTCTTGGTAAGTTTACGGGTTTTGGGATTTAAATAAACGTCACCCCATAAACGTTTCGCGAATTCTTCGAAATTTAGTGAGTCGTATTTGCGTTTGTACAGCGCGGCAAATGATTTTAATGTAAAGCAGACATTATACTCCGAGCTAGCGAAGCAAACATTGCCGAGTACTGGTGATACGGTCAGATTATCAGAGCCTGTGTACAAAGCAATCTCACTATTTATTTCTTTGATAATATGACAAAGTTTATAGTACGCGTCTAGAGGTGGGAGCTTCAACTCGAGAACAAGGCGGTCTATTTTGTTTATACAGACAGTTAGAGCCAGTCGTTCTTGGATCGCGTGTTTCAAAAGTCTCTTCGTGTTGAGCATCACACCTTCGGCGGCGTCTACTACTAATACTGCGCCGTCTGATAGACGGATTGCTGCTGTTGCTTCATCTGAGAAGTTGACATGTCCTGGAGTGTCGAAAATGTTCATCAGATACGACTTGGACTTGACGTCTTGGAGTAAAAGAGTCACGGGGGTTGCTTTAATGGAAACTCCACGCTGTTGCTCGATGGAGAGCGTGTCTGTGTACCGCAGCGGCTTCTCGTCGGTCACGCTGTGCATGTAGGGGTGAGTTTGCCGAACTAGGCAGTCTACTAATGTCGTTTTTCCATGATGCAGGTGACCTAGGAGCACGATGTTACGAATCAGAGCTGGTGTGTCCATCATGTCGGCTAAAAACTCGATGTTATAAGTTGTTTCAGGTAATTCTTGCTGTTTTATTTGGAACTTGGCTTTTCGAGTGGGAGCTATCAGCGGTTTGTCGAGTGGTTGAGCATCTTCTTCTTGAACCAGAGTTTCGACCTGGAATTATTTATAAATTTGAATTAATAAAGTCTATTCAAAAAGAGAATTAAGGGGGAAAACGGGTCTGAGATACAAAACAAAGATGTACCAGAAGATCGGAACGTTTTTCACGCAATGAAAAAAAAAAACATGGAAATTAAAATTCTACTATATGACTAGATTTCTGAAATGTTTCGCATATAGATGCTGCTATGGCTCACGAAAATATGAGACTACCCCAACTTCCGGAACTACTTCTTAAGCAGTCGAATTACTTAAATTTTTTTAATTGTCGTAATGCGAAAAACGTTTCGATCTTCAGGTACATAAAAAAAGCGGATATTTTTGTGATTTTTTTTTTCAATGTACCTTCGTTATTAAAATTCTTAAAATTTGTGACACTATGAAGCATCATTTCAAGAATATTCTACTAAATTTTCAAAAAAAATATTGAAAAAGAAACCAGTGGTAGTGGGGAGAGACGAGTCATGTCAAAAAAAGTCTCCATGCCGTAGGCAGGTTAACTCATGACTGCTCTACCTAAAATCAAAAAACCAAAGAGATTTCTTTAGTACACAAGTTTATCTTGAATTTGAACGAAGGATTTTTTTTTTCAATTACTTATTTTTTAATTAAACAAAAGAAGCAATTTTTGCTGAAAGTCAGAGTTTTTTCATTGCATCATTACCAAAAATTCAAAAATTAATATTTTGTTTTCCCCTTCGTCACAAATTTTAAGAATTTTAATAAAGAACGTACTCTGAAAAAAAAATTACAAAATATGCTTTTTTTTATGATACTGAAGTTAGCCGACAGCTAAAAATTTTTGGATTTTTGAAAAGCGATGAATTATTAAGAAAAAAATATTTCAAAAAATTGCACCCATAGTTTTTTTAATTTTCTATATATGCATATCTTTAGTTTTTTTTTTTTTTTTAATTAAGGTGTCGAAAAAAAATCAAAAAATTGTAAACTGTCTGCTAACTTCAGGATAACAATAAAGTTAGCAGACATTTAAAAACTTTTTGATTTAAAAAAAAAAATTGAATATTAAAAAAATATTTTGAAAAATTGCACGTATAGTTTATAAAATTTTTGACATGTGCATATTTTTAGAAATATTTTTTTTTATTATTTATCTGTTAAAAGAATTTTTTTTTAATTTCACATGTCTGCTAACTTTACTATCATTCAGGATCATTACTGGTTAGCCGACGTTTAATAATTCTATAAATTTATTTGAAATACTAAATAATAAAAAAAAAATATTTCAACAAATTGCACTTATAGTTTTTTAAATTTTCTACATGTGCATATTTTTAGTTTTTGTTTTTTTGTAATTGATTTGTTTAAAAAAAATCCAAAAATTATTTGTCTGCTACCTTCAGCATCATCATTTTTTTGTATCTCAAAGCCCTTTCCCCCCTTACAGAGTATTGAGTATACGAGCTAGTGGACTTACATCTGGACCATAAACTTCCACAGCACTAGGATAGTAGCGTTTGTCTTCATGCAAAACAACTTGCAAAGACTGTTGATCCATGGCATCACGTGGCTCGTCTTTGTCTTCATCTATTTCTTCATCTGATCTATCCTTATCATCAACGTCTTCACCTGCGTTTTCATACTCGTTCTCATCTTCGCTATCAGAAGCCAGATCCGGCCCAATGTAGTTACCAAACTCATCATAAAGATCCGCGTCCATTTTGTCTTGACCTATTAAATTTTTTTTTTTAAATAATTAATTAATTAATTTTTTTAATTTATTATACTAGAGTAATTGTTTATTTACTAGAGTAATGTTTATTGTACTAGAGTAATTATCTATTTAATTTACCGGTATAACCTCAAAAATTTTTATGTGAATATTATTTTTAAGAAAATAAATTATAAATACTTACCGACTTATTTGCTGAGATGGAATTAATGAATCAGTAAAATATAATTAATGTGGAATTAAATTTATTGTTTATTGTAAATAATGTACTGCCAATAATACTGTAAACGTTTTTATACGTTTTTAAATATTCAAACGCTCTCAGTACGACCACGATGAGCACGAGCACAACGTTCAATTACGTTCAGTTTTTATTTCAAAGAATTTGCTGGAAGGTAGAGAGCGCTAGTGTAGATTAAGCGTTTTAGCGCGAAAGTATAAATAATTTAAATCAAATTTTTTAAAATTCGATATTTAAAAATAATAGAGTGGGAGTAGGATTTGCGGCCACTGCTTCATTTTTGGACATTAAATACTTAATTTTAATCAATGAGTCGAAAGTAAAATTTTCATTGTGACGGTGCGATAAAAGTGTATTTGTATACATTTTTAAAATTAACTATGCCTGCATCTTTTACACGTTATTTCATTTAAATTTTTATGATACTGAGTTAGTCGACATTCAATAATTTTTTGATTTTTTTTAAACAATAAAATAAAAAAAAAAAAAAATACTTGAAAAAATGGCACCTGTAGTTATTTAAATTTTCTACGTGTGCTTATATTTAGTTTTTATTTTTTTGTGATTGATTCGTTGAAAAAAAAAATCCGAAAATTTTTAATCGTCTGTTAACTATGATACTGAAGTTAGCCGACGTTTAATGATTTTCCAAATTTTTTTAAAACAACAAATTATTAAAAAAAAAATATAAGATAAAATTGCACGTATAGTTTTTTTAATTTTCTACATGTGCATTAGGGTGTGTCATTTCAGAGCAACATTTTGTTTTTTAAGTGCATGGAAAAAAAAATCATAGTTCAACACAAAAAAAAAATTTTCGTGCAAGAAAAAAAATTCTCTGTCGATTACAGACCTAGCTCATTGAAAAAATCGATTTCCCGTTTAAATAACACGGGAAAATTTTATTTTCAGCTTTGAGTATTTTTAACTCGTTAACTAATCAATAGATCGGATAGACTAACTCTTATTTGTGTAGGAAATTGTACGCGCTACAAAAAAGGTCTCTTATAATTTTTTGAGAAATCTATCTGTTCAAAAGTTATTGGAGTTCGAAGTTAAGCTCTAGTAAATTTCGGGATCTTTTTACTTTTCTGGTGAAACTATCAGACTTATCACAAAATGTCATAGGATCTTTTTTATTGGAAATTTTATTCTCTACAAATTATAATGAATAAAATTTTTTCAAATTCTGTATTGTTTTCTAGTTATTTTCATTTCAATGTTGAGCTCTTTAAATCAATCAGAACACTACTTTTTTAAGAGCTCGAAATTAAAATAAAAATAACTACAAAATAATGCGGTATTTGAAAAAACATTACTGATAATAATTTGTAGACAATAAAATTTCCAATAAAAAAGATCCTATGACATTTTGTGATAAGTCTGATAGTTTCACCAGAAAAGTAAAAAGATCCCGAAATTTACTAGAGCTTAACTTCGAACTCCAATAACTTTTGAACAGATAGATTTATCAAAAAATTATAAGAGACCTTTTTTGTAGCGCGTACAATTTCCTACATAAATAAGAGTTAGTCTATCCGATCTATTGATTAGTTAACGAGTTAAAAATACTCAAAGTTGAAAATAAAATTTTCCCGTATTATTTAAACGGGAAATCGATTTTTTCAATGAGCTAGGTCTGTAATCGACATCGAATTTTTTTTCTTGCGCGAAAATTTTTTTTTTGTGTTGAACTATGATTTTTTTTCCCATGCACTTAAAAAAAAAATGTTGCTTTGAAATGACACACCCTAATGTGCATTTTTTTTTTTTTTTTATAATTGACTTGTTAAAAAAAAAATCCGAAAATTGCAAATCGTCTATTAACTTACGGATCATTAAATTTTCGAGTTTCCAAAACTGGTCCTAAGGTGGTTAAAAAAGTATCTCTGCCCTACCTAATTTATCACTAGCATTTTGAGTTCCTAAGTGACAACCCAAAAATAAGGTAAAAGCACCAATTATTGACGCTATAAGAGACAAGATTGTAATTCCATTTTTTTTAGCATATTAACAATTAATATTATTGAATTTTAATTCCGACATTGTCTTATTTAGTCTTTTAACTAAACAAATTCATATTTTTTTATAATAATAAATTAAATTTACTAATTAATTTAAAGCGTTGAAATAAGTTACCTGGATACACCAATTATTGACAGGTTAAAAACCCGACTGATCTAACTATTGACATGCCGTTGCTCCAATTATTGACACCCTTAATGCGCATGCGTCACTGATCTGTTGAACTAAATATAAGAAATCAAGTCTCCGAATAATTACTAATTTATTAATTTTATTATTATTCAATTAATAGGACAATTTTGAAAATAGATTTATTAAATGAAAAAAAAAGAAAACAAAATTTTTTATTGTATTAGCAAATTTATATTTACTTTTTGAAAATGAGGTTAATTTTTTCAATTCAATTAAATAAATATTAATTTTAGAATGTTTTTTATCACTTTTATTTTAAGGCTATTGCTATGTGTCCGCAAAAAGGATGAATAACATAAATTAGTCGTCCGATTATCGGATGAATAAAATAACTGAATCGTTCGATTATCGGATGAATAAAATAACTTAATCGTCCGATATATATTGCTATATTTCCTCAAAAAGGATGAATAACATAAATTAGTCGTCCGATTATCGGATGAATAAAATAACTGAATCGTCCGATTATCGGATGAATAAAATAGCTTAATCGTCCGATAACATCAATTTATTGTTATACTAAATAATTATATGGATACGTAGGATTAGAAAATCGTAATGTGATCTCTGATCAGTAGTGTGTCCAGCAGTAATGTCGATTCTTGGCATTAGCATTTAATGAGTTTACGATAGATGATATATCTTTACGATATGTTCAGAAAAACACTGTGGAAAATAAAATGGAATTTTCTATACAAGATTCGTAAATATATAATTAAAAAATCTGTTCAATGAAATAAATTTCTAACGTGACCCTTCTGCGATAGGTCCAATACTCATAAAAAGTAGAAAACTACTGTAAATTAATGTAAACTTGCCTTATAAAAAAAGTGGCGTAAGCCCCGTAAGCCCAAAACAAAACCTAAAATTATTCGTCTACTGTACTCCGTGCTACGAAATTGATTTAATCATCAATTATTTTCATTTTAATTGATACCAATTTGAAAGTGTTAATTAAGAGTAAATGTCATAACCCATAATTTGTGATTATTTCGTCATTTACTGTAAAAGTATGAGTATCAGAACTAAGGATTAATAAAAAAAGTATTAGGAAAAGAATTTCAAGTAAGTACTGTTTAACCTTACTTTATGACATTTTTGGTATCACCTGTAAATTATTAAAAAAAAATTTTTTTTTACATAAATTTATAATAAAATTATATTTTACTTGCAGTAATTTATTGATTAATTTTTGAGGATCGAAAAGAAGAAATCAACTCTGCAAAAAGTGTCATTGATCCATACAGACTGAAATATAATTATCATGTTAATAATAATAAATTTTATAAATAAATTTACAACGTTAAGCAGGTATATTATATTATCTTAATTAAATTATTTATGTTGAATACTAATTTATAAATATAGTTTACAGGGATTAACCAATTCAACAAGAACTAAGTACGATTTCTGATGAAAGGTAATACTCAGCAAACAGTAAAATATAAATAATTGAGCTAATTAAATTATAAATATTTAATTTTCATTTTTCTTCTCTTTACAATCAGGGCACATCCATAACTTTCCTTTTGGTTTCTTTTTGAGTTGAGCACATTGTAAATGATACCACTCCAAACAATAATCACATCCGATACTAACTTTGAATTTTTTAATCTTCTTAACTTCATCAGTGTCACTATCAATAGTTTTATTCAAATCTAATTTGCAATATTTACAGCTCCATTCCTGTAATCTTTTTTTCTTACACATTGTCATCATTTTTTTCCACCCTTCATGTGTAAAATATTTATTTATAATTGGTAAATTTACATTTGTGTCATCAATAATGGCGAAAGTTAAATTTTTAAAATCAATTTTTATATCTGAATCATTAATGTGTCTTTTGCCATCCAGTACATCTTTTATAATTTTTTCTTCTATTAATAACCACTTAAATATTATTTTGGATTGTTCGATGGTCGATTTTTTATTAAATGGTTGCTCATTTTTTTTATTGTCTCTCTTTGTTTTCTTAGGTAAACCGATGACTGTGTTATCAGTACCTTTAGGTCTCCCTTTTCTTTTAATCGCAGGTTGGACCATAATATTAGACAATATATTTAATTGCTTTTTTTTTTGTGAAGTTCCAAACGTTATTGTAGTTGATTTTTGCATGTTATCGTTTTTATTAATCGCTGAAAGGTCATCGAAAGTTTCTGAAGTATTTTTTTTTTCTTGTGGGGCGGCGTGTAAAATTATTTTCGGCGATTGAAAATTTTCGTGTATGGAAGTCGTTTGACGATTTGGTAGCTTTACTTCTTTACTACAAACATCCATTTTCAATGGATTTGTTCCTTTTTCATTTTCATCACTACTATAATCTTCATCTATAGTATTATTTCTAAAAACTTTTGGCGTTATTGATCGAAACTGTGGAAGTTCTTCATCAATATCAATTTCCTGATTTTCAATTATAATTAAATTATCCTGTACACTTGACGATGTAGACTCTACGTATTTTATTATTTCATTTAACTCGTCATCATGATTATCATCGTCACCATTGCTACCATCATCATCAGCATTGTCGCTTTCACCGCTATTATCAATCTGACGATAATAATCATTATTATCATTATTTTCCTCGTCATTGTCAGTGTCATTGTAAATATCAATGTCACTACCAGTATCCCCGTCAGCATCACTGTCACCGTTATTCTCACTACTTTTATTAATTCTCCTGGAAATTCTACGTTTATCAACTTTTGACGTTTCATTGGTATCTTGGTTGATGTCTTTTACTTTTATAATTTTAACTTCTTCGTTATTTTGCCAAGATTCCACTAAATCTGCCAATACTTTCATCCTCTTTAAATAAGATTTTGTCCCCACTTCGGCTACTAAACCTGGTAATTGTTTTGTCACTTCGTTCGCTTTTCGATATTTTTCATTTTCTGATAACACCTTTTGTTTATATTCTCTGGAACAGATGACAGCTTCAGGTATATCAATTTGGACATCACTGGAAGAAAACACTCTTTGTGTTTCATAGTAATAATGATTCGTCCATCGGTTATCACATAAACTTTTTTCGAATAAATCTTTCTGCTCCATTTTTCTGACCATTAATATATGCCTAAATAATACAAAAATTTTACGTAAAGTTATGGTTCAACATCAAAGCATTCACTGATGTTGACGCTAGTAATGCTTATGTAATATAATTCAATAAAATATTTACTCAACAAACTTACCTACAAGGTAACAGCATTGACATTCGTCCCAAGCAATCGCACGAGTCAGATGTTGCAGATATTTTAACAGTCGGTGAATTACATTCTTCGTAGACACCCGATATTTCATTAAAATTTAATTGCACATTGTTCATTTTGTTAAATTCTTGTTTTATAAATTTAAATGCAAAATTAGTTACGTATTCCACATAACGAAACTCAGGTGAATTTTTAGAATAATTTAAAACTCGTGTCTTTTGATATGCTGCAGCAGCTTTGTGGTCTCTTTCTCGAGAAGAACCTTCAAGAAAATTCAAGAATTGCCGTATAAAATCTTCTAAAGCCATAAATCGATCAAGTTTTTTTTTTAACTTAGCATTTAATGATTCCAAACGATTGTTTGTATCATTACCGAAATTATGTTGCACGTAGTTACTGGTAATAGACCATTCTTGACGACAGTGATGCCAATTCTTGTCAAAATAATCAATTATTGTTTCTGGTAATTGTTTTAACTCCTCATATAATTTATTATATCGTTCTTCAGTCTCTGCATAAACCATTTTTTGTAAAATAGATTTTGCTTCATCTCTTTCTTCTCGTGTAATATTTCTCTTTTCTGTCGTGATTTCTCTATTGAAAGTTCTTAGGGTATGGAATGCACACATAATTAAATTTACATCAACCGGCAACATACTTGTTTTAATTGCTTCTCTTTCACAAAGATCTTTATCTGTCATAATGCATTTAATTTTGTTCCACGAAGGGTGGCATTTTTTAAAACATTCCATCATCCATTCAATTGAATTTTTATTTTCATGTATTAAAATGCTTACACCAACTATTTCCGTGCAGCCATTAGAATCTTCTGCTATTAATAAATATACAGGTGCACGAATATTCAAAAGTTTGAATGTACCGTCTATTCCGATGTACTCTGGGTATGCATTCATCACAGATTTCATCCCTGGAGTTGCAAAAAATAAACCCTTAAAAATGTTTTTCTCTACTAAAAAATAACTCTCGGCTTTGTAATCATTCGATAAAATGTTCTGTACTTCATCCAACTTATTTTTTTCTTTACCACTGTAGTTTAAATTGTAAAGATCTTTCATTATTACAATTTTATTTGTTTCTTTTTCAATTAAATTTTTAATTCTATTTTTATCGGCTTTTAAATTTAATAATTCTTTTACTTTAGCTTTTGTTTCTAAAGACATTCTCCTAGCTTGAGGAAGATGGTCAAACAATTCTTTTGTAACCAGGTGATTATGTTTTAAATCTGTTGATGAAATAAATAAACTGTTTCCGTCTTTCGATACATTAACATTAAATGAAGCTGAACACTTTTTTTGAAAAGTACTTGACTCTCTTACTCCTGTTGCTTTTGACTTAAAATTTTTCCCTCCATTAATACAGCAATACTTAAGTTTATAATATTTCAATTCAGGGTTAATGTATCTTTTTAAGCCTTGTTTTCTGCATTTTTCAATCGTCACACAATCTCTTTTATAAAAATAGCTGTAAGACAAATTTTGGAAATTCTCAACTCTTTTTACTAAATCATTGTAAGTGTTAAATTTTTCATCGACTTTTAAATTGTGCTCCGTTCTTTCTTCTTGAATATTTAATGTTTCTTCATCATTATTTTCTTTCGCTGCTCCAATTTCTTCGATGTCTTCAATCATATTAGGTTTTAAAACTCAATTAATTATTTGAACAATGTATTATTATTTAATAATTAAGATTAATAAATAATAATAATATTTTATACTTACCCATCATAATTTCATTAATATTATTTTACTAAAAATATTCATAAATATATGAATAAAATAAAATTAATTTTTAATTTATGACAGCTGTCATATAATGAACAGATTTTCAATTTTATTTTAAAATTATTATTCTAATTTACTTTCATTTGTTTGTTTATTTAAAAATAAAGATAATTATTTGAATTTAATATTTTCATAAATGAAGTATACTAACCATGTAAAGCTGAATGTTAGTTAGTTCTTAAATAAGGCATTGGGATAAAAGCTGAATGTGTTAAATCAATTAACTTGTACATAAACAGAACTAAAATTAAATCCGTACACTTTGGTAATTAATTATTTTAATTCAAAGTTTTTCAGTGTGTTTCCAATAAAAATAACAAGTCAAAATCAATTGAATCAATAATCACAATAAATTATTTTAGATCATCCATTTATTTAATAATTATATATTATTACGTTGATATACATTAGGACTATTGTAAAATATTATCGAACAAATTTAATTATAAAATTTTTAATTAATTTACTTATATAACTAATGATCACTTAGTGATAGTTAAATAAAATTTTTTAATTTTTAACAAACTAATATTCTTTCAGGTTTGGAGAAATTTCGAAGATGCTGGTTAGCGCTAATAGAACAGAAGGAGGTTTCAAAGCAACAGTCAGAAAAAACCACGTAGAAGTTAGTTGCTTATTCATATGAATGAGTTTTCTTCGAGGGTGGCATCGCGTTTTTAAATAACTTCCATATTCACTAGTCTACTTATTCCAGTGTCATAAAATAATACTTATATCTTTTATTAATTTATTTATAGAAACCACAATTAAGTTATCAAATAAAATAAAATAATTTCTAGTTTTGATCAATTAAATTAATAAAATCCTTCCATAATTAAAAAAAAAATTTAATTCGGATTCCTTAATGAAATGGTAGGTATCTGATTAAATAATATTTCAAAACTTAAAGTTTAAATAAACATAAATAATTTTTCTATCGTGTGGTAAGATCTATAGGTAGTAACCATACCGACTGTTCACTTGTTAGAGGCTCTGTATACTGATGCTTTTACTCCATTTATTTTTAGTCTTTGAACTAAAAGATTAAGTTTAAATTCTAAAAGAGTAAATTTTACTAATTATTAAAAAAATTGTGTTTTATATATTATTCTATAGTTCTTTAAGATTCTGATACATTTTCTTTCAATTAAAGAAAAGTAGCAGTAACACGCATGTTATTTTAAAATTTACGGACGACTAGCGTTAGTGTTAAAAAGGTTATCTGGTCATACAAAAATCGGACGATTAAGTTATTTTATTCATCCTTTTTGAGGAAATATAGCAATATATATCGGACGATTAAGTTATTTTATTCATCCGATAATAGGACGATTAAGTTATTTTATTCATCCGATAATAGGACGATTAAGTTATTTTATTCATCCGATAATAGGACGACTAATTTACGTTATTCATCCTTTTTGCGGACAACTAGACATTTCGTTATTTTAAACACGAAACTATTCAAAATGTTTTTTAATTAAATAAAAATAAAAATCAATTAATCACTTTTTTAATAACAATTTAATATTATACAGATGACAGCGTGGGTTTTCGAATATTATGGTTTCAATTTTTAATGGATTTGTGTTTAAAAAAAAAAGACGTTACGGCGCTGTCTACTGACCTGTCAATATGAGATACAACTTCAATATTATGTACTAATTATTGACGTCCACTATTTTAAAATTAAAAAGCACATAATTTACTGTAAATATATGATAATGTTAATTTTTCATAATTTATTTATTTATAAAAAAAAAAGTTGATGTGATTAGATGAAAAAAATAATTAAAAATCCCCGTTTCAAAAGACTGCTTTTCTAACCGCAATAGTTAAGAAAATTGACGCTCACAAGCTGTTTCTATAAATATGAATGAATTTTATTTTTTTTATTAATGAATATTTAATATTTTTCACTAACAATAATTTTTTTTCAATTTCTTAAATTACATAGATTGCTTAAAAATGTATACGATCATTATTAATATAGTAGGTAATTAAATATGTCTTAAAATAGGATAGGGCGTCAATAATTGGACCCCCGTCAATAATTGGTGCTTTTACCTTAAATGAGTTTGAATGTAACAGGCATCAGACAAATTTAAAATTATAAATAGCGTAAATAATTAGAAAATAAAATTTTAAAAAAATGCGCATTTAAAAATTTCTGAAATTAATAAGTGCATTTTTTATAAATATTATTTTTTTTAGTATTTACTCTATTTATTTGTAATTTTAAATTTGTCTGATGTCTACTTCATTCACACTCATAAAAATAATGATCCTGAAATTGACAGACAATCAACAAATTTTCAATTTGTATCAGTGATGCCAGAACGTGGGATATTTTTACCCCCTCCTGCCATTACACTCCATGCTATTTCACGACGGGAAGGGGTAAAAAAATCCTACGTTCTAGCATCACTGATTTGTATTTTGTACAAATCCATTACAAAAAAAAAAAAATAAATAAAAATATGCACATGTAGAAAATTAAAAAATCTTTAGTTGCAATTTTTTTAAATATTTCTTTTTTAAATTTATCATTCTGCAAAAAATCAATAAATTGTTAGACGTTGGCTAACTTCAGTATCATCAAAAACAAGTCTAGATTATTTAATATATTTTAAATAAAATTATTTATCAAATCATCCACTTTTTGATTGTTGAGAAGATTTATTAGAAAAAATCTACTATGTATTAATTAAAACTATTGAATATTTGTTAATGATGAATTTCTCACTATTTATATAAATATGTACATAAAGTAAGTGTCCTCCCTAATTAAAAATTCCGATTGGTTCCGATTCAAATCCGATAGACTTTCAATCGGAATTAACTGGTTTCAATCGGAATTTTTAATCAGGGCTATAACTTCTGACCTTTTAAAAATTGCGGATAGTACTTTTCAAAATTATATATTAAAATATCAATTATAAAATATGAATGGTGTTTTATCACGTAGTTTTATAATTTATCTTAAATTTCTCATAATTTTTATCATAAAACTGAAACCAGCAGACACTTGAAATACGATTTCAAACGATGGTCTGGTTCACTGTCCCAGCCGAAGTCTGAAGTCGTATTTAATCCCGAACCCCAAATTTTATTTTTTATTTCTAAAAACTGAGTAATTTTTTTTTTGCAAGAAAAAAAAATTGAATAAATTGAATTTATCGTTCGAAAACCAAAACAGTATTCAATTATTTCTTTCACAATTCAAACTTTAATAGAAAATAAGAAAAATATCTGACGTGTTTTAAAATCTAAAACAAAAGAATTTCAAGTAGGACTTACGGAGACCGATGACCAGATTTTGTCACTTACCTGAAACGAAAGAAAATTTAATAAATTAATTTTAATAAAACCAATTATTCATAATTGAATTATTTAACTCAAATATTATAATAACCTTGACAGCTGAAAGTAAACTGCAAGCTCAGCATCAGCATCATCATCATCAGGAACGTATTGTTGACTTAGAATTCAACGATCTCCAACAAATCACTCACTACACACTTCACTTAAGCACTTACACAAAATAATTACACTAAACATTTGCGGTAAACACAAACTATAAATATAATGATCCTGAAGTTACAAGATAATCAACAATTTTCGAATTTATTTTTTAACAAATAAAAAATAAAAATATGCACATGTGGAAAATTTTAAAAACTACATGTGCAATTTTTTCAAATATTTTTTTTTTCGAAATTTATCGTTTAAAAAAAAATCAAAAATTCATTAGACGTCTGCTAACTTATAACAATAAAGTTAGCGGACATTAAAAAATTTATTGATTTTTTTTAACAAAAAAATAAATATTAAAAAAATATTTTGAAAAATTGCACGTATAGTTTATGAAATTTTTGACATGTGCATTTTTTTCGAAATATTTTTTAACTTCCCGCTTAGAAAATCGAAGATTTTCAAAAATTTCGGGAAGTTATTGTTTTCACCCCGATTTTCGAAAATCGAGTTTTCATCAGATGTCGACGTTTTGAGGTCCTAGGAAGCTATTCCGACTATTTTCAGAATGATGTCCAAGTGTCTGTATGTATGTATGCGTGTGCGTGTGTGTGTATGTGTGTGTGTGTGTGTGTATGTATGTATGTATGTGAATGGCCTATAACTTTTTAACTAATGAATCGATTTGGATGTTTAAGGCGGCGATTGAAAGAGCTTGTTGGCCGTCAACTTTCCTGAAAATTTCAGATCATTTGATCAAGTAGACTCGAAAATATTGGCAAAATACGAAAAAAAAAAATTTTTTTTTTTAGTTTTTTATTGATTTCTCAGAAACGAATTGGACGATCGACTTCAAAATCTAACCAGCTCTAATACTCAATAAAACGCGTCGAATGCCGCCTTAACCATCTCAATCGGTTAATTTGTTCGGGAGATATCGTTGGAGAAAGAAATGGTAAAAAACGGTTTTTTAAAAATATCTTCAAGACGGCTGAATCGATCGCTTTCAAATTCTAGTCAGCTCTAGAATTCAATAAAACGCACCTATTGCCACCTCAAACGTCAAAATTGGTTAATTAGTTCAAAAGATATCAGCGTTGAAAAGTTAAAAAAAAAACATTCAATGTTATTTTTTCCAGATAAATCAAAATGTACTATACTAAAATGTGTCTAAAATCTTACAAACTTTTTCTCTTTATGTTCTCTTTTGATCATCATATAATGTCATCAAACTTGTTCTTTAGTTTAAACCATATTATCAACGAAAAAATTGAAAAAACACAGTTTTTAATGAATTTCTCGGATATTTTATATATTATTGCTCTAACCTAAGCCAAAACTCATTCAAATCTTGATTTTGATCACTGACATTGATTTCTGCATCAACATATTTATTTTATTTAACATAATCGGGAATTAAAATTTAAAAACCACTCGTTCATTAATGATTTTCGATTTTTGAACTTTTAAACTTTGGCATAAAGCGTAACTTGTTAGAGTTTGAAAAACTCATAAAAAAACAATCGCATGCAATAAGATTTTCAAGCTCGAAGAGCTCGAAAATATAGTCACATTAATATTTTCGATTTCCTTGAGCTCGAAAACAGCGGGAAGTTTTGGGGCTGGCCCGCAGGGTCAACCGACAGACCGATTTTTTTTCATTATTTATCTATTAAAAGAATTTTTTTTTAATTTCAAATGTCTGATAACTACTATCATTGCTAACTTCACTATCATATAAATATAGCATACTAAAAACTATATAAATTGAATAAAACTGAATGCCCCTAAAGTTAGCTAACGTTTTATAATTTTTTGATTTTTTTAAAAACGACCATCATAAAAAAAAAAATATTTTTAAAAATTGCACTCGCAGTTATTTAAATTTTCTACATGTGTATATTTTTAGCTGTTAGTTTTTATAATTGACTTGTTGAAAAATAAAAAGGAAATGACAATTGCGAAGTGTCTATTAACTTCAAGATCATGAGTTAGCAGACACTTAACAATTTTCAAATTTTTTTTCAAACAAATCATTAAAATAGAAAAAAAAATGCACATGTAGAAAATTTTAAAAACTCTAGGTGCAATTTTTTAAAATATTTTTTTTTGTGAATTTATCATGAGTGTGAATGCAGGAGACATCAGACAAATTTAAAATTATTAATAAATAGAGTAAAAAATTAATAAATTAAAATTTTTTAAAAATAGGCATTCAGAAAATTTTGAAATTAATAAGTGCATTTTTTATTGATATTAATTTTTTAATTATTTACTCTATTTATTTATAATTTTTAATTTGACTGATGTCTCCTGCATTCACACTCGTAAATTTATCGTTTTTAAAAAAAATTCAAAAATTATTAGACGCTGGGTAATTTCAGTATCATTAAAATTGATTATTTTTTCTATCACATTTGAAAAATATCTTTTCCCGCTAAATTGATAACCAACAAAAACACCATCGTAAAAAAAATACACTGCACTCAATAATCAAAAGAATTTCAACAAAATTATAACCGATTTTCTTTTCACACACAAACATTAAAAATTTATTATGTATCGATTGATATTTAAATAACGCGAATTTAGTATTTTTTAAACGTAAAACCTACAGCGAGACGCCATGACCAACTCCGGTAAATTTATCAGCATTTTAAATAAATGTTTCTCACTGATTTATATAAATTATTATTTCTTAAGCTATCAGTAGTTATTATTAATATAAATTTATTTAAATCAACCGATAATTATTAAATAGAACGTAATAATTACAACTGAGTATCAACGCGATTCAATCAGAGCGACATTTTTAGTTGAACTGAACAGCGACGACACGACGCAGGGACGATGCGCAATAAAATGGGGGGTAAATTCAAGTCACTGATTGGTTGTTTAAAAATGCGCGTGCGTCATTTGTTTTTGCGGGAAATTTAAAAATAACAAAAATTGTCGACATTTCCGTTTCATCACTTAGATATTACAAATGTACATTAGGGTGGGTTGAAAAAAAACTTTTTTTTTGTTTCTCTTAGCATGGGGGTAGAATTTGTACCTTATAAAAAAAAAAAAATTTTCAAGAAAAAAAAAATTTTTTTGCTTAGCATTTTGAGGTGGCCCACTCATTTTTTAAATAAATAATGGATTAAACGGGGTAGTTCTAACGAAAAAAATTTTTTTTCGTCCAAAATCGTGGAAAACATCTAATAATTGAAGAATGTAAGTTTCTTTTACTCCCCTTTCATTTTAATTCAAAAGAAAATGCTTTTTATTTTTGGATTTTTTACTTAAAATACAAAAATAATAGGAAAAAAATTTTTTCAACTTCTGACTTTCAAATAGCTTTTAAAGGGACACCCTGACGATTCTAAAACACTATTAATATATTTTTTACTACCACCCGTTTTCAAGTTATTGATAAAAGAGAAATTAATTACACGGAAAAAAAATTCGACGAAAAATTCCAATATTACTATCGTAATCCTGGACTATACTTTTATTATCTGTAACTTTCAAAAATATGATACGAAAATTTACAGTTTCTGAAAGATTTTTTACTATTCACTATCGTAATTTCATTAAGAGTTTGTTGCATAAAATCAATAAGAAATATTACAATCTTACTATCGTAAATCGTAAACGAATAAAAAATAAGATTTAATTTTAATATTTATTCTTTTATTCTCCCTCTTAATTTACAGTGCTGCCTCTATGTTTTTACAATACAAGCCACAAAAATTACGATAGTTGGATTGTAAATTTTCTGAAATGGTATATAGTATATGCCATCTAAAGCGTTTACGTATGAAAGATAAATGTTGACTTGACAAATCAGTGCATCTTTATCTACACTGTAGCGCAGAAATAGAGGTTATTTTTCTTGACATTTTTCGGACAATGGTAAATAAAAAATTAAAAAAAAAACTGTGGTTTCTTTATTACAAACCTACATCAATTAAGGAATATAATAATTTGGTGGTGTAAGTATAATTATTACTATTCAATTTTTACTAAACTAAATATTCTGTGTGTATATCGTTTGTTTCAAAAATGATTTATCTGGACATGAAGTTTATTTTTATAAACAAGTAGTATTATTGTCATAGGATGAATGATTCTAAAAGAATGAATTGTTTATGTTTTAATAAATTCAATTCTCCCAATTTTGTTACAGAATATTATTCATTTGTCATCAATGAATAATTTTATCCGACTTGGTGATGAGGTAAACATTTCAATAACCTCAAATTATGGACATTTAATGTTCATTTATGAAGTTAGTCGACGCCTAATAATTTTTGGTTTTTTTTTAAAATGACAAATTATGAAAAAAAAATTTTTCGAAAAAATTGCACCTGTGGTTTTTTTAATTTTCTACATGTGCATATTTTGGATATAAAGGATTGAGTTATTTTTATTAAAAAAAAAACAAGTATCATACTTTTTAAACCTGATGTGATATTATAACTTATAAGTTAAATTAATGATTAATTGAAAAATTTTATAAACCAAAAAAATATGTTACAAAAAATATTAAATAAATGTTTTATTATTGATACTTCAACATGTTTTATTTTTATTTTGACATTGTATTTACCTTCTCAATTTAATTATTAAAAAAAAAAAAATACAATATGATAAACTTTCTTTTTTTTATATTGTAAGTTCTACTTTTTTAAGAAAATAAATTTTACTCCGCTGACTTCTAATTATACTTTTATATTTAAAGAAATTCTACATTACCGACTCATTCATTTTACGATAGTTGCATTGTAATTTTTATTAACACAACTTGTATAATTTACTCTATAATATCTGATTTTTTCTATCTTGTAGTAGTATTAATTATAAAACAAAATTTACGATAGTCTATTGTAAAAATTATGATCTAAATTTTATAGTCCACCGTTACGATACCATATAATGAAAATTACGATAGTTAAATCGTAAAAAATCTGGGAATTTTTTTTCCGTGTAGTAACTCTAAAGCGTTTAATCGAGAATTTTATGAAAATTTGTAATAAAATTGTAGAGTTTTGAAATATTTCTATTTATTACTAATCAATAACAACAAAATTAATTTATGAACAATATCAACATAATATAAACAATAATAAAAATTCAATAACATTAAATTGGAAGTACGAAACCCAACTTCTCAATAACTTGAGAATGGGTGGTAGTAAAAAATATAGAAATGGTGTTCTAGAATCTGTAGGGTGTCCCCTCGAACGCTAATCGAAAGTCAGAAGTTGAAAAAATTTTTTACCGATTATTTTTGTGATTCAAGTAAAAAATCCAAAAATAAAAATCATTTTCTTTTGAATTAAAATGATAGTGGAGTAAAAAAAATCACATTCGTCGATTATTATATGTTTTCCACGATTTTGAATAAAAAAAAAATTTTTTTCGTTAGAACCACTCCATTTGATCAATTATTTATTTAAAAAACGAGTGGGCTACCTCAAAATGTTAAGTAAAAAAATTTTTTTTTTCATAAGGTACAAATTCTACCTCCACGCGAAGAAAAACAAAAAAAAAAGAGAGTGCGTGTAACATTCACAAGCTATTGAAGTAAAACTTCTTTGATATTGTACGAAATGGCGATTAAGTTAAAAATAAATACATCATATGAGGATTTAAAAAACCATTTATTGACGATATAAAACTAATAGTAATATATACATTTATATTAACGTCGACCACTATACATTTTGAAACAATAATTTAATTACGATCATACTTCAAATATGATATGATTGGCTTATGATAACGGAAATGAGAAACATAAATTCTACTCTGCAAATTTTGTAAATTTCTTGAGAAAACTGCATCAATAGTCGTGCCATATCTTGTTGTTGATTGTACTGGAGAATTATTCATCATTAAATTTAGTTTATCACTTAAGAAATCAATCAATGGTCGAGATTCTGATCCTGCAGTTATTCGTTGTGTAAACAAACACGATCAAACATTGATTATAGTTGTTCTTTACATTTTTCCAAATACAAGTGTATCGAATATCATAAAATTTATTCATCAGCAATTACTTCACTTCACTAATGAAGGTTTAAGTCTTTTAAATACTCATTACTATGAGATAACATTAATTCTTGCAGAAGATTTCAATGTTAATTTTCGTTCAGAAGAATCTCGACCATTGATTGATTTCTTAAGTGATAAACTAAATTTAACGATGAATAATTCTCCAGTACAATCAACAACAAGATATGGCACGACTATTGATGCAGTTTTCTCAAGAAATTTACAAAATTTGCAGAGTAGAATTTATGTTTCTCATTTCCGTTATCATAAGCCAATCATATCATATTTGAAGTATGATCGTAATTAAATTATTGTTTCAAAATGTATAGTGGTCGACGTTAATATAAATGTATATATTACTATTAGTTTTATATCGTCAATAAATGGTTTTTTAAATCCTCATATGATGTATTTATTTTTAACTTAATCGCCATTTCGTACAATATCAAAGAAGTTTTACTTCAATAGCGTGTGAATGTTACACGCACTCTCTTTTTTTTATTATTATTTAATTTAATACTTTCAATTTACTATTTTTTATTAATTACTTTTTTTTTCAAAAGCATTTGATCGATTTGTTTATAAACTATTTATTGGCAAAATCAAAATAATTTAAAAACCGGATGGTACAGAAACGTGACGCCATATTGCCGTAACAGACTTCCGTTGCATTGTCATCCAGTTACCTCCTAGTCGCGCCTAAAGAAGTTTTACTTCAAAAGTTTTTTTTCAACCTACCCTAATGTATATATTTATTAGGGTGCTTCGTTTCCGGCGAAAGTATTTTTTTTGTTGCTCATCAAGCAAAATATTGTTTTTCATGCTAAAACAAAAATTCCTGCCAAGTTTAAGCTCTTAATTCCAACCCTAAGTACTTAAAATATCAATTGTCATTTTTTTTTTTAATATTATATTTTTTAAATTATTAAAATTCCTATAACTCGGAAACTATGGACTTTAGCGACTTAACTTATAGGGCTTTCTTAAAGGGAATAAAATTTCCTATAAAATTCCCATTTACATTTTTGGTGTGCATTCATTGGTTTACGTTCTGCAAGCCAATAAAAGTAAATTTGATACGAAAAATGACTTTCTCAGCGGGCATCAGTGAAACAGCTGAAATTACAGCTAAGTTACCATGGGCACTTTTGAAGAACACTAAATGCCCTACAATTTGCGACCAAAACCGCGTCGATATCATAAAACGCAGCTGAGTATTAGAAAGTTAAAAAAAAAGTAATTTAATTTACGTGTATTTTAAATGGGAAATCTTGGAAATCAAATGGAAAGTACTTAGGATTGGAATTAAGAGCTCAAACTTGGCAGGAATTTTTGTTTTAGCATAAAAAACAATATTTTGCTTGATGAGCAACAAAAAAAATACTTTCGCCGGAAACGAAGCACCCTAATATATATATATATATAAATTAGGGTGCTCCAAAAAAAAAATCAATATTTTTTTTTTCTTTCGGGTGTTGTAAAAAAAGTTTCTATACATCGAAAAAAAAATCCTGTCAAAAGAACGATTTTTAATTTCAATTTTAAAAGGTGACGCTCGCTCTTCGAATTTTCCCATGCTAATAGCATGGGAATTTTACTTTTTTTATAAAAAATCTTATAACTTTATTTTACGTTGAGGAAAAAATTTGCGTAATAAATATTTTTATAGAAAATTTTATGCTCTACAAAATTGTTCATGAGCTCAAAAGCTCTAAATCATACGGTTCAAAAGTTACAGGTATTTGAAGTTGATAATGTTTTAAAAATCAACTGTATGGTTGTGATCATGTTTTTAACACAATCTTTACATAAATTGATTTTAGAATAAGTGAAAAATATGATAAAAGTATAATGAATATGTTAAAGTGATAATTTTTATAGTAGCTGAGTTTTATTTAAGGTAAATTGAGTAAAAACTTTTATTACCTTTATGTCACACAAGCAGAAAATTATAATTTCCATGAAAAAGTATTCTTTAAGCATATAAATTAATCATTAAGTTCAAAATTTATATTGATGTTTTTCAAGCCATTCTGCAATAAATGAAATTCGTTACAAAGCCTTTGTTTGATACTTTCCATGAGAGTAGTAGTTTTGGTGTAAATACCATTTGAACGGGGATTTTCAAAAAGTCATCAACTTTAAATATTTGTAACTTTTAAACCGTACGTTTTAGAGTTTATAAGTTCATAAACAATTTTGTAGAGCATGAAATTTCCGATAAAAATATCTATGACGCCAATTTTTTCCTCAACATAAAATAAAGTTACAGGATTTTTTATGAAAAAAGTAAAATTCCCATGCTTATAGCATAGGAAAATTCGAAGAGCAAGCGTCACCTTTTAAAATTGAAATAAAAAATCATCCTTTTGACAGAATTTTTTTTTCGATATATAGAAACTTTTTTCACAACAGCCGAAAGAAAAAAAAAATATCGATTTTTTTTTCGAGCACCCTAATATATATATAAATATATATATATATATATATATATATATATATATATATATATATATATATATATATATATATATATATATATATATATATATATATATATATATATATATATATATATGTACATATAGTAATTTTTTTTAAACAAAATGGATCTTTAGGATAAAAAATCAGCCGGAAAAATTTCGATATCGCGGATTCAAAGGAAATTTTCCTGTGAAAAATAAAATCTGTAATTTTCTTACAATTACTTATGATTTTTATGCTAGTAAATCTATAGATAGATACCAAATTTTTTATGGTGACAGGGGACTTTTAGGAAAAAAATCAGCCAGAAAAAATATATTTTTCCTCTACTAGTCTAGAGATCGCACCTCCGAAGAGGATTATTCATTAAGAATTCAAAAAAATCCACAATTTAGGATAATAGAATTAAAAAATTTACTTATTAACTATTAATTTATTGGTATATCATTAATGATTCTAGCGATTAATTATTAGTTGTAACCTTTTTTTGTATATTTTCCAGACAGGGTGAAGTTGGCTGCCCGAGCCGGAGCCGAGGGCTGACATCACCCGCAGTCAGAAATCGTGTTTTTTCCTGAGTCAGCCAGTCAGAAACAAGTTAATTTAAAACCAATAGTCTGAGCAACTATTAGCGTAAGCACACACGGAGAGTAATAAATAGCTCTGATTCCTATGCCAGAATGGTAACCATTACTATGTTAGATACGAAAATTTTTGTGAAAATCCTGCATAAATTTACTAGAAAAAATCTTTAGAATTGTGGCAAAGATATGAGCGATACACGGAAAGAAGTGAATCTTATATTCTCCAATGTAACATAGTAATTATTACTATGTAGCATGCGGTAACGCAAGTTCTCTAGCCATATTATTTATTTGACATAGTATATTGTGTGATATTGAATGGTAACGCTAGCCATGATAGCATAGTATCATTCCTATGCTAGCATGGAAATGATTACCATGCTACATTGGAATCATTCCTATGCTACATTGGAATTATTACAATTTTGATGAAGCTGCTTCTAATTGAAGGTAGTAAGATTTATATTAAGATAAGGATTTATAATTAAAAAAAGGCCATTCGGCAGCCGAAATGGAAGTAGATTTCTCATTATTTGCACTGAGAAAAGAATTTATCAAATATTAATAAAATTTATCAATATTTGATAAACGACGCTACGTCCGATTAATTTTTATAATTTTCAAAACAATTTTTTTTTATTCGTAGAATTTTACAACATATAATGAGCCACGCGAACAACAAAATATCTATTAAGGAAAATCTTAGTGGGGAGAATAAGGCGTGCGTCGACCAAGGTGACGAATATGGAGGGGCTGATAAGAAAATTTTGGGCCTGAGTAACAAAAAGGGTCTCGCTTTCTTCTGCCTGCATTCATCGAGGTGTGAACAGGTTTTTTTTTACACTGAAGAGAAAGAAAAAGAAAAGTGTTAGTATAAAGTAAACTAGAATAAATACTTCATCATTTATTCACATAGGAAAACCAGGTAAAATTAAAATTCAACCACGTGTTATTTAAAATTAAAATATTAAGTAAAATTAAAAAATGTTCAGTTTGATAATATCCAAGTTAGAAAAATTAAAATTAAAACACATGTAGTTTAAAATTAAAATATTAAATGAAATTTGAAATGTTCAGTTTAATTATATGAGAATTACAAAATTTAAAATTCGAACACGTGTAAATAAAATTAAAATATTGAATAAAAGTTTGAAATGTTTAGTTTAATTATATAAGAATTATAAAATTAAAAATTCGAAAACGTGTAATTTAAAATTAAAATATCAAGTAAAATTTAAAAATGTTCAATTTGATAATATCCAAATTATAAAATAAAAATTCGAACACGTGTTATTTAAAATTACAATATTAAGTAAAATCTAAAAATGTTCAATTTGATAATATCCAAACTATAAAATTACAATTCAACAACGTGTTATTTAAAATTAAAATATTAAGTAAAATCTAAAAATGTTCAATTTGATAATATCCAAATTATAAAATTAAAATTCAAACATGTGCAGATTAAAATTGGGATGGTAAATAGAATTTTCGAATTGCGTGATTAGAGTCGGCTGCTAGCCACCTAACACCTTTATTATAAATTGTGACGAACTGAGTCAAATAATTACTAAAAAATTGTATAACTGAAGATGATCTTGTACTCATCTCAAACCGTGTTATTATTTCAATCTCAACAGTTTTTGTAATTGAGTTGACAATATAGATAGAAATTAAAACTTAAACATCGTCTTATTAATTTAAAAATAAACCTATCCTCCTTAATAAATAATCTCAGGGGTTCCCGGTCTATAAGCTTCCGCTTGGGCCGAATACCCACAAAACATTCTTTCATGTCAATTTCTGACATAACAACGGTTTACTTAGATTGTTCCCAAGTCGGTCATTATCGAATATTAATACACAGTTTATTAAATATTAATAAACGGCTTATTAAATATTAGTAAACGTATTTATTAAATATTAATAAACGTGTTTATTAAATATTAATAAATAGTTTATCAAATATTAATAAATACGGACTGATCTATAGATCAGTAGTATACAATATATGTAGAATCGTAAACTATATATAGTATATGATTCTACATATATTATATACTACCGTGATATGCAAGCAGTTTGTTTGGTTAATGTAGGTTAGGTGGAATTTAGCAAGTCCCATTTTTTAAATAATTTTACCATAACACTTTATTTGTTTCCTTTTTTAACTTCCCACTAAGAAAATCGATGATTTTCAAAAATTTCAGGAAGTTATTGTTTTCACCCCGATTTCCGAAAACTGAAATTTCATCAGATGTCGACGTTTTGAGGTCTTAGGAAGCTATTCTGACTGTTTTTAGAATGATGTCCGAGTGTCTGAATGTGTGTGTGTGTGTGTGTGTGTGTGTGTGTGTGTGTGCGTGTGTGTGTGTATATGTGACCGGGCTATAACTTTTAGTAGATTTCATAGAAATCTATCTTTTGCATTTGTCCTCATGGTGGAATTTTCAAAGAATTTTGCCATAATCTATCATAATTCATCGAGTAGGTTCCAAAAATACCATTGATTGAAAAGTTTATATATGTATGTATATATATGTAATATAACGCGCCATGTTGCGACGATAGCGGCCACAATTTTTAACAGATCTTAATGAATCATGGCACACTTATTCTATGAACGATTAGCTTGATTAAGTTCGAAGAAGAGCAAAATCGCTCAACTAGTTAAGAAATGGTGGACATTTAAAATTTCAAAAAAAATGAAAAATCTTACTTTTTTGGTTTTTTTCGTCAACAACTTTTTAACAGGTATATCTATCTTTATTATGTAAAAAGAACTTGACAGCCGATAGAAAAAGCTATATTTTCATTTTTTTATTTTTCGTTTTACGATAATTGTTCGACTTTTAATAAGGGTTCAAAGTCACATAATTGACTTATGTGTTATTGTGGTAATGCTATTGTTTATATCCTTGAAAATTTTCGATGGCTGATTATGGAATAATATATATTTATTGAAAGTTGAATAATTATCGTAAGAAATCTACTTCCATTTCGGATACCGAATGGCCTTTTTTTAACTAATGAACCGATTTGGATGGTTGAGGCGGCAATCGAAAAGGCTTGTTGGCCATCAACTTTTCTGAAAATTTCAGATCATTTGATCACGTAGACACGAAAATAGTGGCGAATTACGAAAAAAAAATTTTTTTTTTTTTTAGTTTTTTGTTGATTTCTCAGAAACGAGTCTAACGATCGACTTCAAAATCTAATCAGCTCTCGGGCTTAATAAGACGCGTCGATTTCGCCCTGAGCCGTCTCAATCGGATAATTTGTTCTAGAGTTATCGTGGGAAATAGAAATGGTGAAAAATGGTATTTTGCGAATATATTTGAAACAATTCCAAAATTTGATCAGCTTTAGAGTTTATTAAAACGCGTCGATTGCCACCTCAACCATCAAAATCGGATCATTTGTCTTAGAGTTATCGTCGGAGAAAGAAACGATAAAAAACAGTTTTTTCCGAATATCTTTGAAATAACTTAACCAAACAATTCCAAAATTTGATCAGCTTCACAATTTAGTAAAAGGCGTAAATTGCTACCTCAACCATCAAAATCGGGTTATTTTTCTAAGAAGTATCGTGGAAGAAAGAAATGGTGAAAAACGGTTTTTGGCAAATATCTTTAAAATCACTAAACCAAACGATTTCAAAATCTGATCAGCTTTAATCTTTATCAAAACGGGTCGATTGCTGCTTCAAACATGAAAATCAAATCATTTGTCAATGAAATGTTGTGGGAGAAAGAAATGGTAAAAAACGTTTTTTTCGAAAACAACGGCATGCAAAAGTATTTTCGAGCTCAAAGAGCTCGAAACTGTATTTCTGATAATATTTTCGAGCTCAAGGAGCTCGAAATGGGCGGGAAGTTTTGGGGCTGACCCGCAGGGTCAACCGATACACCGATTTTTTTAATTATTTCAACAAGCATAAAAACAATTTGTTAGTTGTTAACGCGTATATAAGGCAATATGTTAGGTTAGAGGGTACAACGCCACGACACTTATTAATACTATATACAAATCTCTGCACATATCAATAGTTGATATAATTTTATCAAATATTAATAAATTTTTATTAAATATTGATCAGCAAGCTATCAAATGTTAATATCAATTTATTAATATTTAGTCGATGGAAAAATTGATATTTGATACGCGTAGGATAATATTTAATAAATACAGTCGAATATTTGGTATACATAATTTATCAAATATTCCCGAGTCGAAATATCAGACCCGTTTTAGCTGTAAAAGTGTTCGAATCCTTTGTAGTTTGATTCGCAGCCTTAAAAGACGCCTGTTTAAACAGTAAAAGACGGAATGAACTAAAGATACGGTGAAAACAGCTCCACTGAGTACCGTTTTCAATGTAAATCTTATCCAAAGAATTATTATTATTAGTATTATCATTATTATTATCTATATTATTAAGAGAATAAGGAAAATTTTGTTCCGGCATATATATCTGTATGATAGAATTAGTTCATGTTATTAAATTTGGTATCGTTAGAAAGGTTTTGACTTGAATTTGTGCCTTTCCGTAGTTTCAACACTTTTTCATTATCAATCATTGAGATAAATCGATTTATCCGTATCATTCAAATTACATTTAAATTACGTGAGAAAAAATACGATCGTATTTATTTTCTTTAAATAAATTAATATTCTAATTATTCTGTCATTAAATATGACTGAATGTCACTGAATATATACTATATTATTTATATCGCGTTACTTATTTCAAAATGACAAAGTTTTATATTTCTATTTAGTTTTAGTAAGCTTCTAGAAGCCAGAAGTGTGCATAGAAAAAAAAAAGATTCATTGACACAAAAAATCTTTACTCGGCTAAAGAAAATTTTTACTTACCCCAAGAAATTTTTCGCATTATAAATTAAAACGAAAAAGTTATTTAGAACTAGAAAAAATTTTTTGGTGCAAGGAATCATTTCTTGACCAAAATAATCTATCCTCGCCGCAAGAAAATTTTTGTATTGAGTTTATGATGCATAAAATTTCTTGGTGCAAATAAAATTTTTTGAGGCAAGAAATCATTTTTTTTTTTGAGTATTTTATAAAATCAGTAGTGATATTTGGGCAGTCACGTAGTGACTGCATCAGGTTGCTTGTTATTATTATTATTATTATTATTATTATTATTATTATTATTATTATTATTATTATTTTTTTTTTTTTTTTTTTTTTTTTTTTTTTTTTTAATTGTTCCAGTGTATAGCCGCATGTACGGCCTTTTACACTTTTTGCCTTCATATCGCAATTGCTTCCTCTTTTCTGCTTTCATTGTGCGGCTGTGGCCCGACTTGTGCTTATACTGTACTGTACCATTACGGTGATACCCTACCCCCCACCTTGGCTGTGGGAGTATAGGGGCAAGGGAAACCACAGAGAAAACCATTGCCAGTACAGTTCGGTTTGGGTGAGGCTCTAGTGATCGACAAAATTCCCATTTTACCGACCACTAGATCTTCATCCCGCGCCTAACGGTCAGAGACCTTCGTTCGAGCCCAACGCGTGGCTAAACGGTCACCCAGCCAAGTAGTAACCATGCTCGATGCTACTTAACTTCGGTGATCGCCCGAGCCACGTGTGTGCCGAACGGCTGCCTCAGCCGCTTTTCTATTATTATTATTATTATTATTATTATTATTATTATTATTATTATTATTATTATTATTATTATTATTATTATTAATAAAAAAAAATATCTGTTCCCAGTATGGTCCGAACCTGCGTCCCTAGGCACGGTACAAGAAAAATAATTATTATTTAAATTGTTATTATTATTCGACGCCTGGTTTGAATGTAATCCTGTTAAAATGGGACAAAACTCCACTATTTACAGGCAAACCAGGCGTCCAGTTCATATGGTATTTTATAGAGCAGACTCTCTTTTGACCACTCAATTTTCTGAGAATTGTTAGAAAAAAATACAATTTAAACAGGTCTGATTTTTCGACTCGGGTTGATAAATCATTTTATCAAATATTAGTAAATTTTTCTCTCAGTGTGATTATTTCATCCTTTCAAATAAACATTAATAACAAAATAAATTGTTTTTTTTTTAACATTCTCGAATATTCTCAAGGTTTTACAACAAAAAATTTTAAGTTAAATGCAATAAAATTTAAGAATTGAAATTAAAAAATTGAGAAAATTATCGGAATGATAAGTTGAATCGCGAAAATTGAAGTTACAGAGAAAAAAATTATCTACGAAAATATATACTGTGCTCTTTACTATAGAATTAATAGTTCATACGAAACTAAATAAAATAATTTATGTTGAAATTTAAATTATGATAGATCTAAGTGTCATACTTGAAATCAGTAATATACACTGTAAATAAAACCAAATTGAATATAGACACTTGAATTGAAAGATTAAGATTGCATAAGTGTTATACACTTATAATATAAATTCAATCAGTTTCATAAATTTACTAAAGAATACAGTAGTTCGATTTCTATCGATTGTATTGAAAGTAGGAGAACCAATGCAATAGCAAAATTTCATTTAATGAGTAGTAAGATAAGAAATTTTATTGGTCTAGGCACATAAATAGGCATGAAAATGAAAGCTTATTTGAAGAGCTTTCAGATAAATTTTATAGAAAGTCAATAAGTTATAGCATTCAAAAAATATCTAAGAAAGAATAAGTAAAAATATGAATTTTTGACATTTTGAAAATTTTTGAATGCTATAACTTCTAAACTAATTGACCGATCGAGCTCATTTTTCGAACTCGATCAAGGTAATCACCCACAAAATACGTATGCCAAGTTTCAAGGAGATTGATTTGAAATTGTGGCTATAATCAAAGTGAAAACATAAATAAAATTATTTTTTATAATAGTTTATAAATGTTCAAAACAATTTACCTATCAGATAAAATGGTTAAACCAATGAGTTGTATAGTCAAAATTGAAAGCAATCGAACGAGCTTTCACATAGAACAAACTAAAATGAGCTATCTCTTTCCGTTTAAAAGTTACATCCAGTTAAATCAGTAAACAAATTTTTTTTTGAAAATTTTACAAAATTTAAATTAACCATAGCTTCTAAACTTATCGGCCGAATTGGCTCATCTTCGAACTCATCCAAGGTAATCGTCCATAGAATAAGTATACACGGAGAAAAAAGTATAGTAAAAATTACAATACTATGGTAAAATTTACTAACAGATATGAAAAAATACATTTTGTATTGTAATTATTACTAAACGTTTAGTAAAATTTACTAGTTAGTAATAATTACATAATAAAACATTAAAAATTACTATGCGTAATGTATTTTTTGCTAAGACGATTATATTTTTTACTGTTTGTATAGTAAATTTTACTATAAGTACTATTAATAAATACAAATTTAAGAAAGTTAATTTTCTAATACAATATCCCTCGCAGATTTGAATTACGGTGGAAACACCGTGGGTTTGTTCCATTTTACCACTGTGATTACGCGGTGTATCCACCGTGATTCCACAAAGTCACCGTGGAATCGCGGTAGATACTTCCCGAGTCGAAAAATCAGACCTGTTTAAATTGTATTTTTTTCTAACAATTCTCAGAAAATTGAGTGGTCAAAAGAGAGTCTGCTCTATAAAATACCATATGAACTGGACGCCTGGTTTGCCTGTAAATAGTGGAGTTTTGTCCCATTTTAACAGGATTACATTCAAACCAGGCGTCGAATAATAATAACAATTTAAATAATAATTATTTTTCTTGTACCGTGCCTAGGGACGCAGGTTCGGACCATACTGGGAACAGATATTTTTTTTTATTAATAATAATAATAATAATAATAATAATAATAATAATAATAATAATAATAATAATAATAATAATAATAATAATAATAGAAAAGCGGCTGAGGCAGCCGTTCGGCACACACGTGGCTCGGGCGATCACCGAAGTTAAGTAGCATCGAGCATGGTTACTACTTGGCTGGGTGACCGTTTAGCCACGCGTTGGGCTCGAACGAAGGTCTCTGACCGTTAGGCGCGGGATGAAGATCTAGTGGTCGGTAAAATGGGAATTTTGTCGATCACTAGAGCCTCACCCAAACCGAACTGTACTGGCAATGGTTTTCTCTGTGGTTTCCCTTGCCCCTATACTCCCACAGCCAAGGTGGGGGTAGGGTATCACCGTAATGGTACAGTACAGTATAAGCACAAGTCGGGCCACAGCCGCACAATGAAAGCAGAAAAGAGGAAGCAATTGCGATATGAAGGCAAAAAGTGTAAAAGGCCGTACATGCGGCTATACACTGGAACAATTAAAAAAAAAAAAAAAAAAATAATAATAATAATAATAATAATAATAATAATAATAATAATAATAATAATAATAATAATAACAAGCAACCTGATGCAGTCACTACGTGACTGCCCAAATATCACTACTGATTTTATAAAATACTCAAAAAAAAAAATGATTTCTTGCCTCAAAAAATTTTATTTGCACCAAGAAATTTTATGCATCATAAACTCAATACAAAAATTTTCTTGCGGCGAGGATAGATTATTTTGGTCAAGAAATGATTCCTTGCACCAAAAAATTTTTTCTAGTTCTAAATAACTTTTTCGTTTTAATTTATAATGCGAAAAATTTCTTGGGGTAAGTAAAAATTTTCTTTAGCCGAGTAAAGATTTTTTGTGTCAATGAATCTTTTTTTCTATGCACACTTCTGGCTTCTAGAAGCTTACTAAAACTAAATAGAAATATAAAACTTTGTCATTTTGAAATAAGTAACGCGATATAAATAATATAGTATATATTCAGTGACATTCAGTCATATTTAATGACAGAATAATTAGAATATTAATTTATTTAAAGAAAATAAATACGATCGTATTTTTTCTCACGTAATTTAAATGTAATTTGAATGATACGGATAAATCGATTTATCTCAATGATTGATAATGAAAAAGTGTTGAAACTACGGAAAGGCACAAATTCAAGTCAAAACCTTTCTAACGATACCAAATTTAATAACATGAACTAATTCTATCATACAGATATATATGCCGGAACAAAATTTTCCTTATTCTCTTAATAATATAGATAATAATAATGATAATACTAATAATAATAATTCTTTGGATAAGATTTACATTGAAAACGGTACTCAGTGGAGCTGTTTTCACCGTATCTTTAGTTCATTCCGTCTTTTACTGTTTAAACAGGCGTCTTTTAAGGCTGCGAATCAAACTACAAAGGATTCGAACACTTTTACAGCTAAAACGGGTCTGATATTTCGACTCGGGATTCGCGTAATCACAGTGGAAACACGATGTATACACGGTGGTAAAATGGAACAAACTCACCGTGTAACCACGATGGATCCACGGTGTTTACACTTTCACGGTGTTTCCACCGTGATTCAAATCTGCGAGGGATCGGATTTGTTACTATACAAAATATTAAAAATTACTATACGCAATGTATTTTTTGCTAACACGATTATATTTTTTTACTGTCTATATAGTAAATTCTACTATGTATAGATAAAATTAAAAGTTGGTGGGGATAGACATCGGGCCGTCAGACATAGGAAAGGACTCGCGCGCGGGAGATCAGGGTTCGAATCTCGGTTGAAACAAGTGATTTTTTAAAAAACAAAAATCGACGCCATCACCAATACAGATGACATAAATAATAATAATAATCAAAATGATAGTAATAATAATAATAAGTTAAAAGCTAATAAAAATTTTATTTTATTTTTTTCCGTTTTCTAATATAGTAAAATTTACTAAACGGAATAGTAAAATTTAATAAACGGAATAGTACAATTTACTAAACGGAATAGTAAAATTTACTAAACGGGATAGTAAAATTTACTTATCTGTTTATGAATTTTTCATATAAATCATAAGCGTTTCAAGATTACTATCTAAATTTAGTAATTACTCCCATATTTTTTAGTAAATTTTACTATAATTTTTTCTCCGTGTACTAAAATTCATTGAGATCGGTATAGAATTGTGGACGCTATCGTTGGAGAACGGCGAGTTATATATATATATTAGGGTGTGTCATTAGGGTGCTTTTTATTTTTCGAACATTTTTTTTTTTCTTAGCCCATATGAAAATTTTATTGTAGGCGACAAAAAAAAAATTTCCTGAAAATTTTAGCCCTTAATTCTAATTTTAAGAGGTCGCTATCTATTTTTAAAGTTTTCCCATTTAAAAAGCATGGGAACGATATCACATTTTTTTATAAAAATTCCTACCCAGGCAGTTTTTGAGCAATTCACTCGTTTTTGGGCTCGTTTCATAGGTCTTGTAGTCCTCTTTAAAATTGATTTTAGTGACATAGATGCATTTACAACAGTTCAAAAGTTATCAGACTTCAAACTTCAGAAATTTTTATTTTTACCAAAAAATAATAATTAATGGCTATTATTATTCCAGCTATCAACTTTCTAGAAAAAATGACATACAACTTTTGTAATGTGTTAAATACTCTGAAAGAAATACCTAAAACAATTCAATATTATCAACGTTATTGTTTATTTTATTTAACTTTTCTCATTTGAAGGGTTTTAGAATTATTTAATTTTAATTTTATTCTCGTGACAAATTGAACTTTTGTACTTATCCTTTTTTTTGGTATTAAATTAATCGAGCTTCATCAATTTTTATGTAGTTCAATGAGTTATTAACGTATCGATCGAAGCGCCGATAGTTTTCGACGGTCTAAAATCTCAGTCTTTACGACTGAAATTGAATTACAAGTCACAAATCTATTATCAGTTTTTTTAATATTATTTTATTTTTTAATCATGTCCAGAATTTCAAAGAAAAAAGAGTTCACTAGTTAATCGGTTTTGAAATAACAAAGGTAAGCAACATTAAATTTAACGTTGCTTAACTTATTGTTTTACTTGAAAAGAAAGTAATTCAATTTCAGTCATAAAGACTGAAATTTTAGACCGTCGAAAACTATCGGCGCTTCGATCGATACGTTAAATCATAGAACTACATAAAAATTGATGAAGCTCGATTAATTTAATACCAAAAAAAAGGATAAGTACAAAAGTTCAATTTGTCACGAGAATAAAATTAAAATTAAATAATTCTAAAACCCTTCAAATGAGAAAAGTTAAATAAAATAAACAATAACGTTGATAATATTGAATTGTTTTAGGTATTTCTTTCAGAGTATTTAACACATTACAAAAGTTGTATGTCATTTTTTCTAGAAAGTTGATAGCTGGAATAATAATAGCCATTAATTATTATTTTTTGGTAAAAATAAAAATTTCTGAAGTTTGAAGTCTGATAACTTTTGAACTGTTGTAAATGCATCTATGTCACTAAAATCAATTTTAAAGAGGACTACAAGACCTATGAAACGAGCCCAAAAACGAGTGAATTGCTCAAAAACTGCCTGGGTAGGAATTTTTATAAAAAAATGTGATATCGTTCCCCCCATACAAAGTTTGGAAATCGGCCCTGCATCGGGCCATTACTAGGCCAAGAATGTCGATTAATGGCTCAGCAATGGCAATTTTTATTGGCCGATAAACGGCTTATAGTCAGAATGATAACCTCGGGCCATTAATGGCGCTCGACTATCGGCCGATCAATGGCAGCCAGCAATCAGCCAAGCAACCAAATAAATTAAATTAAAAAAATTTTTATTTTTTTAACTTCCTAATAGAATCGTAATCATTAACGTTTAAACTATGTAAGTGGGGTAAATGATGTGAAAAAACTCGGTGAAAATTCTGCTGGGCTCTGGGCGCGAACTGCCGTCCTTCTGATTACTGGGTCTGAACGCTGGCTACCGGACGAACCTGCTGATGTTGAGTAGATACTTTTAAATGATCTACTTATTCATTTTGCTGCAACCACTCAGTTTTATGAAATGTAACGAGTAATTTAATTAATATTATCGATTATTTAAAAAAAAATAATTTCGTACTATTTTTATTATAATTACATGATTTTTTAAAATAAAATTTATTAAATTTAGTTAATTAGTTCTTAAGAACCCACTGGAATTATTTTGCTCTACCACTATTATTAAAAATAATATTTACTTTAAAATATATGTCTTATTTTTTAAATAAATTAATTTTTATAAGTTAAGTTATAAAATTTGCGATTGTTGATTGCAAATAATAACGAATTAAAAAATATTTTAATTGTTAGTTGTAAATAATTTTAATCGGAAAATTAAAATATTTATTAATTAAGACTTAGTTTAATTCAAAAATAACGAATTATTAATTAAAGAAAACTGTAATAATAAGTTATTTGAATAATTAGTAATTGATGAGTAGATTTTTTCATTTAACAAGAATCATTCATGGCCCACTGATTCACCAAATAGTGGCCCAACGTTGCAAACCGATAATCGGCCAGTCATAGGTAACCATTTATTGGCCAGTCATAAAGAACCATTCATTGGCCAGCCATCGGCAGCGTCGTATGACTGTCGTTTCCGATACGGGGTCATATTCCGATATGAAACCAGTAATACCATAACATATACATCCAAAAATTTAAATAAATATCACTTCAAATTGATTACGCTATCTTGATGAAAAATTAATCGGCTGCTAGTAATTAACCAAGTTTGGGCCATTACTAATTGCCAATGCTTGGCCGAGCGACTGCAGTTGGACATCGGCCAACCTACGGCATTTTTTCCATTAACGGCAACTTTGTATGGGCCATGCTTTTTAAATGGGAAAACTTTAAAAATAGATAGCGACCTCTTAAAATTAGAATTAAGGGCTAAAATTTTCAGGAAATTTTTTTTTTTGTCGCCTACAATAAAATTTTCATATGGGCTAAGAAAAAAAAAAATGTTCGAAAAATAAAAAGCACCCTAGTGTGTCATTTCAGAGCAACATTTTTTTTTTTAAGTGCATGGGAAAAAAATTATAGTTCAACACAAAAAAAAAATTTTCGCGCAAGAAAAAAAATTCTATGCCGATTACAGACCTAGCTCATTGAAAAAATCGATTTCCCGTTTAAATAACACGGGAAAATTTTATTTTCAACTTTGAGTATTTTTAACTCGTTAACTAATCAATAGATCGAATCGACTAACACATATTTTTGTAGGAAATTGTACGCGCTACAAAAAAGATCTCTTATCATTTTTTGATAAATCTATCTGTTCAAAAGTTATTAGAGTTCGAAGTTAAGCTCTAGTAAATTTCGAGATCTTTTTACTTTTCCGGTGCAACTATCAGACATATCACAAAATGTCATAAGATCTTTTTTATTGGAAATTTTATTGTCTACAAATTATTATGTAATGTTTTTTCAAATACCGCATTATTTTGTAGTTATTTTTATTTTAATTTCGAGCTCTTAAAAAAGTGGTGTTCTGATTGATTTAAAGAGCTCAACATTGAAATGAAAATAAGTAGAAAACAATACAGAATTTGAAAAAATTTTATTCTTTATAATTTGTAGAAAATAAAATTTCCAATAAAAAAGATCCCATGACATTTTGTGATAAGTCTGATAGTTTCACCAGAAAAGTAAAAAGATCCCGAAATTTACTAGAGCTTAACTTCGAACTCCAATAACTTTTGAATAGATAGATTTATCAAAAAATTATAAGAGACCTTTTTTGTAGTGCGTACAATTTTCTACATAAATAAGAGTTAGTCTATCCGATCTATTGATTAGTTAACGAGTTAAAAATACTCAAAGCTGAAAATAAAATTTTCCCGTGTTATTTAAACGGGAAATCGATTTTTTCAATGAGCTAGGTCTGTAATCGACATAGAATTTTTTTTCTTGCACAAAATTTTTTTTTTTGTGTTAACTATGATTTTTTTTTCCATGCACTTAAAAAACAAAATGTTGCTTTGAAATGACACACCCTAATATATATATATATATATAGGGGAAGGGGGGGCAAAACGGGATAGGCCGGCAAAATGGGATACCCTCAAAATTTCGTCAAAATTTTTTTTTTTCGAAAAACTTTCGAAAATGGTCAAAAATGACATCTAGTATCATTTTACACTATCGAAAGCTAAAAAAAAACATTTTTATATTTTTTGCGAAAAGTATAAATAAAAAAAATGTACAAATTTTATCGTACTACAAATTTATTTTCATGGAGTATCACAAATTAAGAAATTTATTTCTTTAATTAACTCAAGAACAATAACAACAATAATACTGATAAAAACTCTAAAACTGTAACATTAGTAATCATCATAATTTTAACCGTTACATTGTAACTTTCATAATTTTGTAATATTTTATAACTTTAGTGCTATAATATCACATTATTAACAGTTATGTTAATTTTCTAATATTCAATATTTAATTATTTCTCTTATAAAAATAATTTCTTTGGAATGAAAACTAACTAACATTATTTTTAACATAAGTATTGAAATTTATAATAAATAACGATAACGATATATAACTGATTCATCGTTAATGAAAGATAAATCTCTAAAATTATTCACAATAATCACAGATAAATTGAGTATCGTCGTCCGAAACACCAGCACATGAATCATGAGCCCACCTATGACAAAGTTGGCATTGCGTCCAAGATTCAAACGATTCACTGTACTTTTGATCACAGTAAATACAAAAGGCGTCATCTTTGTGCTGATTTTTGCAGGGTCGACCTCTACCTTTACCGACTGTTTTTTTAACTGACTTTTTCTGTTGAACATCAATTTAGAAAGACATTATTACATCAATTTTATTCACTTGAAAAAAGAAAAAAAAATTTACTTTTTTTTGGGGTATCCCATTTTGCCCGCAAAAAATAAAAATTTTTTTCTGATGGCAGTCTAAAATTCGTTATATTTATTTCAAATAGAATCAGAATGAAGCCAATTTTAGATATTTATGTCCCTAAAAACTAAATTTTTCGTTAAGTATCCCGTTTTGCCCCCCCTTCCCCTATATATTAGGGTGATTTATTTCCGCAAAATTTTTTTTTTTTTTAAGTGCTCAAGCAAAATCTCAATCTACATCGAAAAAAAAAATTTTTCACCAAATATGACCTCTTAATTCCAAAGCTAAGTACTTACTATTTGATTTCAAAGATTTCCCATTTAAAATACACGTAAATTAAATTACTTTTTTTTTAACTTTCTAATACTCAGCTGCGTTTCATGATATCAACACAGTTTTGGTCGTAAATTGTAGGGCATGTGGTGTTCTTCAAAAATGCCCATAGTTACTTAGCTGTTATTTCAGCTGTTTCACTTGTGTCCGCTGCGGAACTCATTTTTCCTATGAAATTGACTTTTATTGGCTTGCAGAACGTAAACCAATGAAAGTACACTAAAAATGATATGAAAAATTTTATAGGAAATTCTATTCCCTTCAAAAAAAGTCCTATCAGTCAAGCCGCTAAAGTCCATAGTTTCCGAGTTATAGTCATTTCAATAATTTAAAAGAATAAAATATCGATTGTAATTTTTTTTTTTTTTATTATATTTTTTAAGTTATAAAAATGACTATAACTCGGAAACTATGGACTTTAGCGGCTTGACTCATAGGACTTTTTTTGAAGGGAATAAAATTTCCTATAAAATTTCCATTAACATTTTTAGTGTACTTTCATTGGTTTACGTTCTGCAAGCCAATAAAAGTCAATTTCATAGGAAAAATGAGTTCCGCAGCGGACACAAGTGAAACAGCTGGAATAACAGCTAAGTAACTATGGGCACTTTTGAAGAACACCACATGCCCTACAATTTTCGACCAAAACCGTGTTGATATCATGGAACGCAGCTGAGTATTAGAGAGTTAAAAAAAAAGTAATTTAATTTACGTGTATTTTAAATGGGAAATCTTTGAAATCAAATAGTAAGTACTTAGCATTGGAATTAAGAGCTCATATTTGGTGAGAATTTTTAACTTCCCGCTAAGAAAATTGCAAATTTTCAAAAATTCGGGAAGTTATTGGTTTTACCCCGATTTGTGAAAATCGAAATTCCAACAGATGTCGACGTTTTGAGGTTCCAGGAAGCTATTCTGACTAATTTCACGATGATGTCCGAGTGTATGTATGTATGCATGTACGTACGTACGTATGTAAATATTCTGTAACTTTTCAACGGATGAACCGATTTTGATCGTCGAGGTGTCATTCGATGCGGCTTTTTATTTACTATAAACACTGAAAATTTGAGCTTAATCGGTAGGGTACGTTCGGAGATATTTCAAAAATAAAATTTTTTCAAAAATGTTTTTTTCGAATAACTTTTAATTCGCTCCATGGATTGATTCCAAAATCTAATTAGCTCTAAAACTTTGTAAGCCGCGTCGAATGCCACCTCAACCATCAAAATCGGTTCATTCGTTCAAGAGGAACCGTTAACGAAAGAATTGAAAAAAAAAATTTTTTTTAGTATTTTGAAAATTTCTCAAAAACGACTCAATAAAACGCGTCGATCGCCACCTCAAACGTCTCAATCGGTTTATTCGTTCGAGAGATATCGTTGTAGAAATAATGGTATAAAACGTTATTTTTCGAAATCAAAGGCATACAAAAGTATTTTCGAGCTCGAAGAGCTCGAAAACGTATCCACAACAATTTTTCGAGCTCAAGGAGCTCGAAATGGGCGGGAAGTTTTGGGGCTGGCCTACAGGGTCAACCGACAGACCGATTTTTTTTTTCGATGTAGATTGAGATTTTGCTTCAGCACTTAAAAAAAAAAAAACCTTTTGCGGACATAAATCACCCTAATATATATATATATATATATATATATATATATATATATATATAAATACTTATATAAACTTTTGAACCAAATGTATTTTCCGACTCAGCCCGTCAAGCTGAGTTGAGAGGTAGCAAAATTTTTCAAAAATTTCATTATGAGGGCAAATACAATAGTTAGATTTCTATAAAATCTACTAAAAATTAGGTTATTTAATCAATAATGAATTAATTTTTAACTTATTTTAAAAATATTTAAATAAAATAATAAATATTAACATTAACATGGGTTATTTTTATTAGAAAAATATTATAATAATTTAATTATTGAAATACGATGTAACATACGATGAAGTTTTTCAATCACTAACGTTCACAAAAATTAACGTCATCAATTAGTTTAAAATTTTTAATTTTGTTAAAAAAATAAATTTTATATAATTCTTTCGACAAGGGTTTCTCTTGAATGAATGAACTGATTTTGATGGGTGAGGTGGCATTCGACGTGGCTTATAAAGTTTTAGAGCTGATTAGATTTTGGAATTAATCCATCGAGTAGATTGCAAGTTATCCAAGAAAAACAGTTTTGAAAATTTTTATTTTTGAAATATCTCCGCACGTACCGTACCGATTATACTCAATTTGTCAAAAAATATTGGAATTAATGAGCCGCTTCAAACACTACCTCAAAAAGACGAATCGGTTCACCCGTTCGAAAGTTACACAGGTATAGAGAATTAAAAAAAAAAAATTCGAACTTTGGTAATATTATGTATTTTAAATGGTAACACTGCAAAATCAAATGTAAAATACTTAAAATTAACATTGAAGACTGAAATTTACAGGGATTTTTTTTTATTTTTCAACGTTTACAACAACATTTTGAAGAGAGAGTGAAGAAAAAAAATCGTTCCAAATGGACCATCTAATGCCCATACACGACCATTCTTTCCCATTCATGCATGACTAAGTAAAACAATCGCAGAAAAGTGTATTAAATCATTAAATAACTAATAGGTTCGGAACTTATGAATAAATAAAAATATAAATAATTTGTTACAATTACACAAAAATATAAAAAATACAATAATTTATTTCTCATCTATATAATATACATATATGGAATAAAAATAAATTAATTAATTAAATCAATAATTACAATTTTAAATTACAACTATTTAATTACAAATTTTTTGGAAATTCTTTCCAAATCAAAAATTGATATTTGGAATCAAAATACAATAATTAATTTTTTTTTTAATTATTTTACAATAAATTAACTTTTTTTATATCTTAAAGTAGTCGAATAAAAATAATAACAAATAGTACAAAATTATTATATATTTATATACAGAAAGAAAAGGATTTCTTGACGCAAGGAATAATTTGCACTATGAATTGGAAATAAAAATTTTCATAAATAAGTAATTATAATTTCATACTACTACTAATAATAGACTACAAATGTAGTAATTATACTTATTATCAATATACTCGTAAATATATTTTTTTTTTAATTAAGTAATTAATTATCTTAAACGACAAATTTCTTCAAATCTCCATTAGTAAGATATTTAAAAATCATACTTGTAAAAGTACTTGGTAGTCGAATGTCATCAAAAAAATCATATACTAAATCAGTGACATCAATTAAAAGCTTCTTTCGCCCTAACACTCTCCTTAAACGGTAAGTTAACATTCCACCGTACAGTGGGAAAAGCGATGGAATGTCCAAATCAGAAATATTATCATTGGGAACATGTTTCAAACCAACAGCCAATTTATGTTCACATTTACCCAATAAATCATAATATGTAAAATTACTACTACCAATCTTATTTTTTTTCATATTTTCAATTTCTTTCATACACTTATTACGCACTTCACTAAATTCTTCGCTGTTCGCTATAAGTGCTAAATTTTTTTCACTTACATACAAAGAGGCCGCACTAAGCTTTACAATATGCTTTTTAAATGTCTTTATAAATTCTGGTGGATTGAAATATATCATATCACATGCTGTTTTACCGATATGGTTTTTTAAATCAATATCAATACCAGCATCAAGAAGATGTTTCATGATATCAATACTGCAGATTCCTCGGAGTACCTCATGAAGCACTGAATTCCCATTCAAAGACGTTACATTTACATCAATTGTAATATCGTTCAACAATAATTCAACTGCTTTAAAGTAATAGTTTTTGACGGCAGCATGAAGACAAGATTGTTTCATAAATTCATTTATATATAAGTCGTTAACATTTGCACCATACTCAATGAGAAGCTTCATTATTATGAAATTTTTGCGAATAGCAACCATAAGCGGTTTTTCTAAATATTCAATATCACTATTAGGGTTGGCATTATTTTTTAGAAGCAGCTCAACCATTTCTATATTACGTTGGTGAACAGCAATAAGTAATAGTGTATCGATACAAGTAAAACTATCCTCAGGCTCCACAATATTCACATCAACGATCTCTTTAATTAGGAGCTCAATATTGTATTTGTTATTTTGCTCAATCGCTAACCTTAAGGGTCTGTAAAAATAAAAACCCGGAAGTCGATAGATTTCCATTGTGATGATTTTGATAAAATAACGAATTGTCGATTTCTAACAAATTAATATTGAAAGAAAAAAACTTGGACACTGAAGTATTAAAGTCACTGTTCACTTTATAATAATAGAATGTTCAATTATTGGTAAACGTTGGTTATAATCTTTTATTCTTAACACGAGAGTAACTGAACCACTGATAGTCTCTAGATCAGAAATTATTCTAAACGATGGTCTATGGTACCTTCGAATTTAACATAGAATCCCCACCACTTTCATTTTTCAGTTTATACCCCCTCCTCTCACTTGAGCTATCTAATGACAATAGTTACAGGTATACTTTTGGGATAATTATTTTTCTCCGCCTATTATACTATTTAATGTCCATCGTCGTAATTATAAGATGTAAGGTTTTAAAGAGATGTTTCAATGATTGTCTAGATTTTCTACGATAGTACTAATGATTCATGACAATGAAATTAGGAGTCGTTAAATATGAAGGTAATATTGTTAATGACTATTGAGCGACTATACACATTCTTGAAGTAACAATACTTGTTTGAAAAATGTCAATTTTTTTCTTGGCTCGAGAAGGTTTGGGATTCTTAAATCAAGATTTATTTATGCTTGTTTCTGAAGTACACGATGGTCCCACAATAAATTGAACTCTGAAACCAAATAACAGATTTTCTTGGGTAAAGTAAAGATTTCGAAATGTATTTAATTGTCAACGTTTATTTAATCTGTAACCTTTAATTTTCTATTGTTGAAAATGTAGTCATTGAAAAAAATACTATTCAAATTTTTAGCAAAAATAATATTTTTTTTCATAAATTATTGCTATAATTTATGATTTATCGTCACGGATTATCTTAGGATCTTATTAAGATACGAATTTGTATTTCCACAAAAAGAGATATTGAATATTTTACGTAAGCGATGACTGATGTCGATCGCAATTCTTCTGAACTATAAGCTTTTTTAGTTTTCACGCAGATGTTTATGACCGCAGTTAACCTATTGAGCTTACCATAATGATCTATTATCATCATTTTTGTTAAAAGCGTCCGAGCCATAAAAGTATGGTTTTTATACCTGCGAGACTCAGAGTTTTCATTTTTTTATTTGTTTACCATAGGCGCCAATAGCAAAAATATAAATTTCATATAATAAATTTTCTAATAGATAACTTGTTGAAGAAATACTTATTTAAAAATTTCTAATTTTTATTGCACACCTCAATCGCGAAAGCGTTGAGTGTGCTTTACTCTCTCGCTCTCGGCCCTTTCACTGACTTTAAATCCTCTCTACTTTCTTTATAATACACCAAAGTTGTTAATAGTGTATACCATTTTAAAGGAAATTCATTAAGAAACATTTTGCAATGTAATCCTTATTTAATTCAAGATGTGATCAATTAAAAAAAAAAAAAATGATTTAGTCTGAAGCCCCCAGTGCGTCAATTGTGGTGTTCGGACTCGTCTAAATACGATAACTTTTAAAAAGCAAGACTTATCGACTTATTTTTTTTTTTTATTATCTTTGTATTTTTGATCACAAGAACCCTTTCAAAAATCACTATCTGAGTCCTTTTTGTTTTGGTGTAATTAATAAAAAAAAACGTGAAAACTAATTATTAACAAAAAAAAAATTTAGCTGCCATTTTTTTTTTTTTTTTTTATTATTATTTTTTAAATCACAGGTCAAATGAGTAATATTAATAAAAAAAAAATAAGGTTTTTTTTTATTACTCATGATTATAAATTATGAGCAATAATAATAGTAAAAATAAAAAAAAAATCTGGGCATCGGTTGACCTTGCGGGCCAGCCCCAAAACGTCCCGATCAAGGAGCTCGAAAACATCGTTGTAAATACATTTTCGAGCTCTTCGAGCTCGAAAATACTTTTGCATGCCATTATTTTCGAAAAAAATAGTTTTTAGCATTTCTTTCTCCCGCGATAACTCTCGAACGAATTATCCGATTTTTAAGTTTGAGGTGGCAATTGACGCGTTTTAATATATTCTAATGCTGATTAGATTTTTGGATTTTTTGGTTGAGTTGTTTCAAAGATATTCGCAAAAAACTGTTTTTTACTATTTCTTTCTCCCACGATAACTTTCGAGCGAATTATGCAATTTTGATGTTTGAGGTGGCAATCGACGCGTTTTATTAAGTTATAGAGCTGATTAGATTTTTAAGTCGATCGTATAAGTCGTTTCTGAGAAATCAATAAAAAACTAAAAAAAAAAAATTTTTTTTTTTCGTAATTGGCCAATATCTCCGAATCTACTTGGTCAAATGATCTGAAATTTTCAGAAAAGTTAATGGCTAAAAAGCTCTTTTGATTACCGCCTTAACCATCCAAGTTGGTTTACTAGTTAAAAAGTTATAATGAGTTTACACACACACACACACACACACACACACACACACACACACACACACACACACACACACACACACACATACATACATACAGACACTCGGACATCATTCTGAAAATAGTCAGAATAGCTTCCTAGGACCTCAAAACGTCGACATCTGGTGAAAACTCGATTTTCGGAAATCGGGGTGAAAACAATAACTTCCCGAAATTTTTGAAAATCATCGATTCTCTAAGCGGGAAGTTAAAAAAAAAAAACAAAAATAAAAAAAGATAAAATTCATAAAAAAAAAAAAAAAACAATGGCAGCTAAACTTTTTTTTTTGTTAATAATCAGTTTTCACGTTTTTTATTAATTACACCAAAACAAAAAGGACTCAGATAGTGATTTTTGAAAGGGTTCTTTTGATCAAAAATACACAGATAATAGAAAAAAAAAATAAGTCGATAAGTCTTGTTTTTCGAAAGTTATCGCTTAAATAAAAAAAAAATAGATAATAATGAAAAAAAATTAATGAGTAAGAGTAAAATGAGCGATTGAGGTGTGCACTTTTGGATTTTCCAACTTTTTTTATATACTGTATAATTTATTTTTTTAAGCTTTATTAATTTATAAAACTTTTCATGTACTCGGTGTTTTAGTTCATTATATATTTAATTAAATAAATTTTATAAACTCATTATCATTACTTTAAATTTTAATGTTATCATAAAATCATTATCAAAACAAAAGTATTTTTTAAATGTATAAAGAAAAAATTGAGTAGGGATTAAATATTTTTAACTAAAATTTTAACGTAGTCAAATGTAAAATTGATTTAAGACTTTTATTTCGTTTTAATGAGATTTTAAGTATACGGGATAGGTATTACAAGGGTATAGCATACTTTAATAAAACAAACATATATTTGACGGAAATTTGAGGTTTCATTCTATTTAAATATAATTAGAAACTAATGACTAATATACCTGAAAAAAATTAAACTTTTGAAATCTAAAATCTACATAGAGAAAAATTTTCTTTCATAATTACCAAGATTTACTTATACATGTAAAGGTAGTCATTCAACAGCATTATGCTCTCTCTCTCTCTCTCTCTACCCCAAAAAAATTTGTTTTCTACTTATAATAAATCATTTTGAATTGTAGAAACCTATTATTTTATAAACGGATAGAATATTTAGAAATATTTAAACTGCGTTGTTCTTTAAAAAATATAAGATAATTTTTAATTATACTATAACAATATTTTGTTTAAAAAATTTCTCAAACTATTTGCTAAATTTTTTGACCATAGTTCTCATACTGGACAATACAACGAAATACAGCTTCCCAGGTATATTTCAGTGACTACGCCGATGGGCTAGGTATCGCTTACAAAAGGTTTTTAAGCCTATGACCCTCATAAACATCTGCGTGACAACTTAAAAAGCTTATAGTTCACAAGAATCGCGATCGGCATCAGTCATCGCTTACGTAAAATATTCATTATCTCTTTTTGTGTAAATATAAATTTGAATTAAATTCGTATTTTAAGGTAGTTCACTCGCAACCTATAGTGTGTACTATTGCTTACTCTTTCACTTGCTATAGCTTCCTCCTTTACTTGATATCGCTTACTCGCTTTTTCTCATTTGAAATTTTGAGACGGATTTTTTTGAATACTTACAATTTTTTCCTCGGAAAAAAAAAATTATATATAATTAGACATAATCATATATAATTATAGAAAATTCTATAATAAGATCTACGAAAATATGGGTTTTCTATTTTTGTCTACGTAGATCAAGACAAAAACCGGAAAATCCCTTAATTTTAAAACTCGAAATTCGGATTTTTATGGAAATTTCAAAGCTCATAAAAATAAAATCTTTTAAAAATTATATATTAAAAAGATCCTCATAAGTCTGACTTAATTTGAATACATCTACCCTCTGATCAACCCGGGAAAAACGATTATGCAGATCTAAATTATGGGAAATTCCGATCTTTGTTGTTCTGATTAGATTTAGCTAGATCTAAATTTTTTTTCGGGAATCTATTCTTTGTTACAAAGAAGAATTTCTAAATATATGTGGTTTTAAAAATTTAATAAAATTCAAAGTAATTCTGACGAATCCCGGGAAAAATAAATCATCTATGGTCATATGTGGTCATGTATGGTCATTCACCTGCATCTAAATAAATGAAAAAGACTCTATATTTCAGGTTCATCTCTCAGCACTGTGGTTAGCGCGCCAGACTTTGAATCTAAAGGACCCAGAATCGGACCCAGCCAATGCCGCGATTTTTGATCGAAGAAAAAAAATAATGATCTACTTCAGAGACTATTAGAGTACATAACCCGGGTAAAAAAAGTTATATACAATTTCTAATTTCAATTAGATATGAGTTTTGGTTTGATCTAATTTTATATAATTTTTTATAATTATACACTTATCCAAAAAATTAAAGGAACAAGAAAATTTTATAAAATTTTTAGTGATTTTTGGAAGTCTGTATTTTTGTGAAAAATGATCGTTTCGAAAAAATAACAAAAGCAAATTGAAGCTTAAAATCTCTAGTTTAATGATCTTTCAGCCAAATAATTTTCTGAGCCACGGTTTTTGCGGAATCATAAGAAATAGGCCGAGACAAAATTTTTCTAAATTTTTTGGTTTTGTTTTTTAGGTCTACGGGGCCGGGAAATTTTTTATCGATATGTACAAAGTAGCGATGATTTGACTAAAAAACCAGAAAATGGCCATTTTTTGTGGGTTTTTTAAATTGATATGAAAAATGAAAAAAAAATTTTTTTTCAAAAAAATCAAAAATAGAGCTTGTAGGGCATTTATTCAAGTTTCTCAAACTGCCCTTTAAATTACTGTGTGACCATTAGTTGCTGAGATATCGATAATCAAAGACAAAAGGATCCTTTTTCATTTGAAGGCTGATATCTCAACAGCATATTCTCGTACAGAGAAACAAAAAAAAGCAAATTATAGCTGAATAAATTTCCTAAACGAGCCATGAATTCAGAAAATTTTTTGAGCTCAGAAAATTATTTGGCTGAAAGATCTTTAAACTAGAGATTTCAAGCTTCAATTTGCTTTTTTTATTTTTTCGATACGATCATTTTTCACGAAAATACAGACTTCCAAAAATCGCTAAAAATTTTATAAAATTTTCTTGTTCCTTTAATTTTTTGGATAAGTGTATACAACTTTATAAAGTCATATATACAATAATTGTCATGAAAAGAAAAAAAAAAAAATCCCGCCGGCTCGTGGACTCGGACCCGGGGTCTTCTGGACCGAAGTCTGAGCTGATATCCACAGTGCTATATCACTGACTTGACAATAATAGTTGATTAACTGTATTGATTTGAATTCAAATGAACTTGAGAAAATTAAAGACATCAATAAATAATTAATTTTGTTATTAGCATTGTAGTAAATTATATTATTTTTTATAGAATAAAGAGATCATTAGCGGTATACTCACTAATAGCGGGGCGATAATTACTTCTTTTGGTAAATTAAAAAAAATCAGAAGTGAAAATTTTTTTAATTTTATATAACAGTATTTTATAACTTAATTCTTTGTTGAAACTTCAAAATTTTTTTGGTATCATCCTGCTTTTGGTCTTGTTAATGTATTTCTAAGAAATTTGAAAAAAGTTTGTATACTTTGTAACATTTATGAATGCGGTAAATTAAAACGTTTTATTGACTTTATAAAATTTTATAAATCATTGTAAAATCAGTTATTCCGAATAATCTTACATTATTTGATCATATCTGAAATATTTCACAAAATGTTATGATTCCACCCGCACAGCTTAATATTCACTCAGAACCCAGCAATTGGAATCGCATTGGAAGGCAATGCGATTCGATGCAATTCAATACTATTTTTGAAACTCAGTGTATCGCGTTGGAAAGTATTAAATCGTAAAGGATTTTTAAAGCCCTGTAGATCATGCAGCTTAGAGGTCAACTAAATAACCAACTAAGATTCCTGTGTACCATGAGCCGTTAAAGTAGTAATAATTGAAATGAAATATCAAATCGAACTACTATTTAATTATCGCGGTCATTTATATAAAGGAAAAGCTTCTCATAAAATGAAAAATAATAACTGTTATCATTTAAATTTTATAAAAAAATTAAATTATATCGTCAATCCAACGATTATTTTACGGTAAATTAAAAAAAAATATTAGATTACAAGTAAAAAATAAATTTTTTACAATAATTTGATTAAAATAAATATTCATTTATCGCTTGGTAATTTTTTAATTACACTTAACCGCGTAATTTTAGAGAAGACAATTTTAAAAATATTAATATTTGTTGAAAGCATTAGACATATTATTGTAGATTTGTTACATTTGTAATTATGATTTTTTATAATTGTAAAAAAAAAATATAATACACTGGTTCGAAAAATTAAAGGATAGAAAAAAAATTGGTAATTTTTGGATGATTTTCAATATGCTGTAAGTCGGTAAAAAATGGTCGTAGAAAAAAAAAAAGCAAATTGTAGCCTCATGTTTCTAGTTTTCAGATCTGGACCTCAAATTTTTTTTATCATGCACAGTACTGGAGTAATCTCAAGAAATCCGACGAAAAAAAAATTTTCAAAATTTTTGCTCGTCTTTCAACAAGTCTATGGGCTTCAATAAATTTTTTTGAATAATCTGACCTTACGACTCTTAGGAAATTTCATGCCCTTTAATTTGGCGGCCTCAAAAAGTCTCTACGACGATTTAGCGCCAAGTTATCATTGATCAAAGCAAAAAGTCCATTTGGGCTTCGATAATCAATAACTCCGGACGTATTGGTCGTACAGAGAATGAAAGTAGGGTTTAGAGAATCGGAAAACATTCTCTATGAGACGATATTAGTGGCTTTTGATTAGGGGTGTGCGAATATCGTTCGAATCGAATCGAATAATACTATTCGATTCGAAAGTCGAATAGAATAATTCGAATTTACAAATTATTCGAAAAGTTCGAAAATCGCAGTGCCTCGAAATTTTCACGGTTTTTTCAGGATACTTGGAGGTTGAAAAAAAAACGATAATATCCTTTGTTCATCCGTTATGTCCAAAGTTATAGCAAGATTTCCGAATATCCTTAAATATTGGAATTTTGACTTGTTTTTTAGAAAACATTATCGCTTAAAAAAAAATTTTTTCTATCAAAAGCCACTAATTTCGTCTCATAGAGAATGTTTTCCAATTTTCAAAACCCTACTTTCATTCTCTGTACGACCAATACGTCCGGAGTTATTGACTATCGAAGCCCAAATGGACTTGTTCGCTTTGATCAATGATTACTCGGTACTAAATCGTCGTAGAGACTTTTTGAGGCCGCTAAATTAAAGGGCATAACATTTCCTAAAAGGATCATCAAGTCAGATTATCCAAAAAAATTTATTGAAGCCCATGGACTTGTTGAAAGACGAGCAAAAATTTTGAAAATATTTTTGTCGTCGGTTTTCTTAATATTACTTCAGAACCGTGCATGATAAATAAATTTAAGGTCCAGATCTGAAAACTAGAAACTTGAGGCTACAATGTGCTTTTTTTTCTACGACCATTTTTCACCGAGCTATAGCATGTTGAAAATCACCCAAAAATTTCCAACTTTTTTTCTATCACTTAATTTTTGGGACCAGTGTATTATACGTTTGCTAGTATTTACTCCAAAAAATAATAATTTTACTTGAAATACTTTTTTTTTATATAATTTTATGCTAACGAAATTCGTTTCAAATTAGTTTGCTTTGTCTATCTGACATTTATAATGTTAATATTTTAACAAAGTTTAATAGTTTGTATTTCTTGAATAAATAAATGCATGCCTTTAAAATTAATTACTTTCACAGTGATTCAATTTTTGTTTTTAGTGGATTATTTTACTAAAAAAATTCGATATCATTAAAATGATTGCAAAAGCTATAATTTTACTAGATGTTTTCTATTTACACAGTGTATTAAATAATTTTTTTTCTCTTAATTATTTTCAAGTCATAGATAATCGTATTGAAATTTTTAATTTTCGGCTATCGGTAATCAAGAATTTCGGGTTAATTGGTAAAAAAATTTTCCTATGTACCCTATATCAACGTGTCGCATTGAATCGCATTGATACGGATTGACAAGACAGCCATTCCAAAAATAGGATTGAATCCTATTGAATCGGATAGAAAACTGAATGCGATTCAATGCGATCCCGATTGCTGGGAACTTACCATTAAATAGAATTTCTTAGGACTCAATTATATAAAATTTTATATAATTATAAAAAATTTTCAACCGAATGTATAAATATGTATGATTATATATATATATATATATATATATAAAATAATATAATTATTAGGGCTGTGCGAATCTTGTTCGAATCGAATCGAGCCGAATAGTTAGATTCGATTCGATATTCGAGTCGAATATCGAATAGTTCGAAATTTTTTCGAATCTTCAGTAAATAATATTATTGCATATAAGAAATTTAGTATTTATGGCTTTATTAAATCAAAAAACTATAAGGGGAACCTGGGGCGCGAGAGCCCCCTTCAAAAATTAGGTAAATTTTTTTTATTTTCCGTTAAGTTATGACCTCTAATGTTTTTATCATATTTTAGACTAATATTTGGGGTAAAATGGACCACTCAAAAAAAATTGCAACGAAAGAATTATTTTTTTTATTATCCGTTTAGTTAATTTTTTCGTTACAATTTTTTTAAGTGGTGCATTTTACCCCACATATTGGCCTAAAATATGATAACAACATTATAGAGGTAATAACCTGACGAAAAATAAAAAAAATGTTCTTTTCTATATGTTTTTAGAGAGTTCTTTCGAGCTATTTGAACCTTTCGAACTAATCGAACCTTTTGAATTATTCTAACCTTCCGAACTATTCGAATCTCCCGAACTATTCAAATTATTCGAATCCTTCGAACTATTCGAACATCTCGAATATCCGAGGCGAATCTCGAATCGAATTGTTCGATTCGATTCGCCTCGAATAATTTGAAGTTTCGAGTATTTGTACACCCCTAATAATTATATATATATTTACATAAAATTATATATAAATATATGATTATATATATTCTTATATAATTAAATTAGAAATTTTTATATACTTATATATTAGATTGGGCCAAAAAAATTGACTATTTTTTTTTTCTTTCGATACTGTAAAAATATTATTCCTGATGATCAAAAAAAATTATTGTGCAAGTTTGAGCCCTTAATATTGATATTAAGAGGTGTATCGTTACGACAATTCGTTTTTTGAAAGAAATTTCATTTTTTACCCCAAAACTCGTAAATTATCTATCTGAAAAATTTGAGCAATGTATATTCTTAAAGAAAATTGAATTCCCTACAAAAAATCTTTCTTACAAAATTGACGTAAAACGAGCCGTTTCCTTGTAACCGTGCCTTAAATATTGATTTGTTTTTTAAATTCTTTGCTTCTATTTTGGATTTTTGTAATTACTAGAAATATTAAAATTTTTTCTAGTTAAGATACATATCCTAGAAGGAAATTTGATGCTCTACAAAAAAGGTCTCTTAACATTTTTCACTAAATTCACTCCTTCAAAAGTTATTCAGGTTATTAAGTCATTTTGACTCAACTTCAACCTTGAATAACGTTTGAAGGAGTGAATTTCGCAAAAAATGTTAAGAGACCTTTTTTGTAGAGCATTAAATTTCCTTCGAAAATATCTATCTTGACTAGAAAAAAATATAATATTTCTAGCAGTTACCAAAATCCAAAATAAAAATAAAGAATTTAAAAAACAAATCAATATTTAAGGCACGGTTACAAGGAAACGGCTCGTTCGTCAATTTTGTAAGAAAGATTTTTTGTAGGGAATTCAATTTTCTTTAAGAATATACATTGCTCAAATTTTTCAAATAGATAATTTACGAGTTTTAGGGTAAAAAATGAAATTTCTTTCAAAAAACGAATTGTCGTAACGATACACCTCTTAATATCAATATTAAGGGCTCAAACTTGCACAATAATTTTTTTTGGTCATCAGGAATATTTTCACAGTATCGAAAGAAAATAGTCGATTTTTTTGGCCTAGTCTATTATATATAAATATCTATGGTTATATATGACTATATATGAATTTATATAATTATATATATTTATATATAATTATATATTTTTATATACGATTAAACATAAAAATTTTTTAAAAATCAGACAATCATACATAATTATACAAAATTATATAAAATTTTATATAATTATATATGACTAGCTGTTACCCGCCCGCTTCGCTGGGCATTTTGTAATGTCACACACAGAGAATTTTTGAGTAAAAATTACCCATAAAGATTGGTATTATAAGGACACCTAGCCAGTAACTAAGCTTTTATTATGTTGTTACAAAAAATTGCACTTTATTTACATGCTATCGAGTAGAATATTTTACAATGTGCATGGGAGAAATTTAAATATTGACCACATGTCCTCACAGTATCAAACTTTGTGGGTAATTTTTACTGAAAATTTCTCTATCATTTTATTTATATAGATTATATCTAATTGTATATATTTTTTTTTCCCGGGGAGTCATCTAACTGTCATGAATTTTTTTTTTTTCATTATTTTATCAATTTTTTTTTTTTATAATAAAGCACTATACATGGTCATATAAAGCTTAGATAAAATTAGATGTGAGTTTTGGTTTGATCTAATTTTATATAGTTATATATAATTATATATAACTTTATAAAGTAATATACACAATAATTGTCATGAAAAAAAAAAAAAAAAAAACCCGCCTAATCATGGACTCAGACCCGGGGTCTTCTGGATCGAAGTATGAGCTGTTATCCAAAGTGTTATATCATACACTTGACAAAAGAAGTTAATTTCATTTATTTGAATTCAAATGAACTTAAGAAAAATAAAGACATCAATAAATAATTGATTCTGTTATTAGCATTGTAGTAAATTATATTATTGTTCATAGATTAAAAAGACCATTAGCGGTATACCCACTAGTAGCGGGGCGACAATGACTTCTTTTGGTAAATTAAAAACAAATCAGAAGTTATAATTTTTCAAATTTACACTGTTAAAAATGTTTGTAAAATTACAACAGTTTTACAAAGCAATGGTATGGTAAAAATACGAAACAATCTATGTCAATACAAAATTACAACACAATTTGAGTGATCTTGCATGATGTATTAAGAAAACTACTGATATGAGTTGTGATTTTACCATCTCTGTGTATAAATCGTACACGAGTTGTAATTTTACAAAACAGGACATTGATTTTGAATAACAAGCGATAAAAATTTACAAAGAATGTTTGTGATCCAATTTGCAATAATTCTTAGTAAAATTATAAATAAATATTGTAATTTATATTGCAGCAAAATCATTCAAATTTTACGAACCTTAATTATTTTTTTACAAATTCTATTGTAGAATTACAAAGTGTATTGTAATTTCGCTATGAATTTTTATTCATTACACACGAGCTGTAATTTTATAAGACAGTACGTTGATTTTAAATAGAAATCGTTCAAAATTTATCAAAAATGCTTGTAATTTAATTCACTACTCAGTAAAATTAAAAAAAAAGTATTGTAATTAATATTACAATGAAGTCATTGAAATTTCACAAACTTTAATTTTGTTTTTCACGAATTCTATTGTAGAATTGCAAAGTGGTTTGTAATTTTATCATCAATTTTTATGTATTATACATGAATTGTAATTTCACAAAACAGTGCGTTCACGGAAAAAAGAAAACTGGAATAGTTACAGAATAAAATGTAAAAATCAGCCCGTGATATTAAAAATTACAAAAGTTAAAATTATACTGTAATTTTTTAATTTTATCCTGTAAAAAATTAGTTGTAAATTAAGCAGTAATATTTACAGTTTGAAAATGTAAATCGTACACAACAAAATGTAAAATAATTATTACCTTTTGCTCACAGAAAGTTTGTTTCTTTAAAACTCATTTACTCCTCTTTCAAACTGTAAAAATTACAGTTTAGCCGTTGTGTAAAAATGAAAGTATCAAATAAGAAAATTTGTTGAGTGGTTCGAGAAGATTTACAGTATGGCCATTCAATTATGAATCTTAATGTAGAAAATGGAACTATTACATTTCACACTGTAATTTTTAAAATTTCTTTGTCAAGTATCATCAACCCGATAAAAAATGTTTAGATCCAAGCATATATGATTGGATCCAAACAGTCCGATATGCATGGATCCAGATTTTGGCGCGATCCAAGCGGATCAAAACAGATCTGACAATATCCAAACAGATCTTAAAATATCAAACGAGATCCAAACAGATCTTAAAATATCGAAAGAAATCCAAACAGATTTCACTATATCCACGAATATATAAGTGTATCCAAGCAGATCTGCGTAAATGTCGATCTTTAAATAAATCTACATAGATTTAAGCACATATATCTAAAGAAGTTTCACTACATTCTAATGAATGCATGTATAAATATATTAAACTTTTGACCATTCTAAAAACAATATCTACTCACATCATGGATCTCATTGCTATTACCTCTTAATGCTTTTGATGAACCTATGTACAACATATATCAAAAGTCAATTGATATTTAAGTCAAAAGAAATAGATGAATACTTCAGAAACATTGATCAAACTGATTTATTTTATTTATTCATTACAATATCAAGTATATGATTTAAATAACGTATACATCAAAATTAGTAAGAAAAAAAAATTTTTTTAATTTTCGTATATAACTCAGATATTCGTGTATAATTAGACAAAAAAAACTCTATATTTAATGTCTTATTCGCAGTAGAACCCCGACAGTTCGACGATTCAGGAGCCTTACCTGTATTTAAATATTATTGGATCTGACCAAATATGACTACATATAGACACACATTTTTGGATATAGTCATAAATTCTTGGATATACGTATATCTGCTTGGATATGAATTATTTTTGCATCTATATACCGACATACATACAGTTGGGTCTGAGCAGATATAACTCCTATGTACTTATATATGCTTGGATATAAGTATATCTGCTTGGATATAAATTTCTATATCTGCTTATATATAGTTGGATCTGAGCAGATATAACTATATATACTTGTATATGCTTTGATATAAGCATATCTGCATGGATATCAATTTTTATATCTGATTATATAAAGGTGGATCTCAGCAAATATACTTATATATGTTTGGATATACGTATATCTACTTGGATATCAATCTTAATACATTTCTATATCTGCTAATATATGATTAGATCTGTGCAGATATAATTATATATGCTTATATCTAGCAAGATCAAATATTTGGATGTATTTGGATATAAACAGATAACACGAGATCCAGACATATCTGGTTGGATCCAAACGTTTTTTATCGGGTAATGCCTTAGCAATCACGAACTTTTACTATTTAAAATGTAAAAATAAAATAAAAATTCAGTAAATATTTTTGAAATAGTATATGTGTGTGCACGTTGCATTTAGCCAAGACCCATGCCTCAATATTAGAGGTTATAGTAATAAGAGTCTTCTGTTTCACGGGTGTCTCATGTGAAGTTATTATTCCACGTGGCGTTGTCTAGTACAGTGCAAAGTCTTCCAATATTGCGAATTTTAATAATTGAATGATTATTTGTGGTAAGTACCTGATGAAAAAAGATTTTATACAATTGTATAAAATTATATATGAATTGGATAGAAAAAATGGCCCTATCCATTTGTATACAATCGTACATAATTATATCTTATTTGTATATAATTTGTATATAATCACATAATGCGCCCGGGAAAAAAAAATTATATATAATTAGATATAATCATATATAATTATATAAAATTCTATATAATTTTATATAATTTTGTATAATTTTATATGATTATATCTAATTTTTAAAAAATTTTTATATTTAATTGTATATAAAAATATATAATAATATATAAATACATATAATTATATAAATTCATATATAGTCTTATATAACTATATATATTTATATATAATTATATAAATCTTTCTAATTTAATTATATAAAAATATGTATAATCATATATTTTTGTATATAATTTTATATAAATATATATAATTATATTATTTTATATATAATCATACATATTTATACATTCGGTCGAAAATTTTTTATATAATTTTATATAATTATATAAAATTTTATATAATTGAGGTCTAAGAAATTCTATCTAATGGGAATTTCTAAGTGAATAATATTAAGATGTGCAGGTAGAATCATAACATTTTTTTAAATAATTTAGATATGATCAAATAATGTAAGATTATTCGGAAGAACTGATTTAACAATGATTTATAACATTTTATAAAGTCTATAAATTTAAATTGTTTCAATTTACCGCAAGTATGCAAACTTTTTTCAAATTTCTTAGAAATACATTAACAAGACCAAAAGTAGGATGATACCAAAAAAATTTTGAAAATTCAACAAAGAATTAAGTTATAAAAAACTGTTATGTAAAATTAAAAAAATTTTAGTTAAGTTAAAAAAATTTTAACTTCTGATTTTTTTTAATTTACCAAAAGAAGTAATTATCGCCCCACTATTAGTGGGTATATACCGCTAATGGTCTCTTTACTCTATGAAAAATAATATAATTTACTACAATGCTAGTAACAAAATTAATCATTTATTGATGTCTTTAATTTTCTCAAGTTCATTTGAATTCAAATAAAAACAGTTAATCAACCACTATTGACAAGTGATTGATATAGCACTGTGGATAACAGCTCAGACTTCGGATCGAAAGGTCCCGGGTTCGAGTCCACGCGCAGACGGAATTTTTTTTTTTTTTTTTTTTCATGACCATTATTGTATATATGACTTTATAAAGTTATATATAATTATATATAATTATATAAAATTATATATAATTATATAAAATTAGATCAAACCAAAACTCATATCTAATTTTATCTAAGCATTTATATAAAATTTTATATAATTATATATAAATTTTTTTTCCCGGGATGTTTTCGTATAGATTATATATAATTATGTACAATTCTATATAATTGTATAGAAATATATACATTTGTATATAATTTTATTATTCTTTTTTGCATTTTTATATAGAATTACATACGATTGTGTATAATTGTATTAATGTATATAACTATATAAAAATTTTATATAATTATGCATCACCTCTATTCAATTATATATAATTAATATAAAACTGTATACAGATATATAAAATCTTTTTTCATCGGATAAATAAATTTTGTATACAGTTTGCTTGTTTATTAATAATTTTAGTTTCGTTTTCTTATTTTATATTGATTTTAATTATTGTCAATTCAAAAAGAAAATTGAAAGAGTGGTAATAATTTACTTTTTTTTATTTTTAGTTACCATAAGTTATTCTCATCTATTTTCTCAATTGAAATCAATTATCAAGGGTGATGTTGAATCGTGTCATTGGGTTACTTACATGGGTGATAAATATATTCGTTCTGGCGTTATTACAATAAATACTATAGAAAAATCTAATTTTTTTTAATACAAGAAATTTTACTTGATACAAATACTACACGGAGAAAAAAATATAGTAAAAATTACAATCTTATAGTAAAATTTACTAACAGATATGAAAAAATACATTCTGTATTGTAATTATTACTAAACGTTTAGTACAATTTACTAATTAGTAATAATTACATAATAAAATATTAAAAATTACTATGCGCAATGTATTTTTTGCTAACGCAATTGTATTTTTTACTATCTGTATAGTAAATTCTACTATGTATAAATAAAATTAAAATTTGGTGCCCGTGAAAAATGAAGCATATATGGCCATGCATGGAGCATATATAGCCATACATGAAGCATATATGATCATACATGGAGCATATATGACCATACATGGACATACAAACTTTTTTAATACAGTCATGCATTGCCATATATAGTCATACAAAACCGTGTATGGCCATACATGGCCTTGTATGATTCATATATGGCCATGTATGACTGTATTAAAAAAGTTTGTATGTCCATGTATGACCATATATGCTCTATGTATGGCTATATATGAGCCATATACGGCCATGCATGGCCATGTATGATTCATTTTTCACCGGAATGCACGCCTCGAACGCTCGTCCTGTGATAAATGAATCATACTTGACCATGCATAGCCGTATATGGTTCATATATGGTCATACTTGGGCATACAAACTTTTTCAATACAGTCATGCATGGCCATATACAGTCATACATGGCCTTGTATGGTTCATATATGTCCATGTATGGCCATATATGCTCCATGTATGGTCATGCATGGCCATGTATGATTAGTTTTTCGACTATTATAATTACTTATAAACAGGATGTTGTAGTGTTAAAAAAATAGGAAATTTTTTTGATATCACTAACAGCATATTGATGATTATATTTTGCTTTTTCGAAAGTGATTATATTCTTTCAACCTTACGTAGCACAACTAAACTTTGTTGTAACTGTCGGTCGCATAGCCTAGTCGTCAAAGCGTCGGTCTCTCGTACGGAAAGTCCCGGGTTCGAATCCTACTAAAGCGGGTGTGGTTATTAATAAGTCTAGCGTTTTTTCTCTGAATTAAAAATTTCCATTTCGATTAGGAATTCAATTATTCACATATCTGATAATCTCTGCGTCGCCAAAATAATAAAAAAAAAAAAATAAATTAAAAATTTTTTTTTTTTAATTTAGTTAAAATTTCTATACATATTCATATCAAGTCATATATGGCCGTATCAAGCCATGTATGGCCATGCCTGGCCAATTTTCATACATGGCCATGTATGATTCATTTTTCACGGGTTGGGATAGCATATACAAATATGTATTACAAGTTCTGAGCTTCTGTCCAAAGGAGACATCGGGCCGTAAGACGTAGGAAAGGACTCGCGCGCGGGAGATCAGGGTTCGAATCTCGGTTGAAACAAAAGTGGTTTTTTAAAAAACAAAAATCGACACTAACACCAATACAGATGACATAAATAACAATAATAATCCCGGGTCAAAAAATTAGATCTGTTTTAAAATAAATGATAAATTCAAATATTTTTCTTTAATTCAAGTTTATAAATCGTATTTATTTCATATAGGAATTTAATCTGTTTTTGTCCGTACTAGTCATTATCCAGGACAAAATCAGACTTATTTTCCGGGTCGAAAAATTTGATCTGATTTTAGTCTAACTGGACTGTATTTGGACTAATTAGTCTGTTATTGAACTTCTATAAAAATTTTGTACTGTTTTTGATCTACTGATTAAAACATATTTGATCTGTTTTAAGTCAGAATGATCTGTATTTGAACTTATCGCCTGTTGTTGAACTTCTATCAAAATTTTGTACTGTTTTTGATCTACTCAGACCGAAAAATTTAATCTGATTTTAGTCTAGTTGGACTATTTGATCTGTTTGTGATCTTTTACAAAAATTTTAAGCTGTTTTCAGTGTTAAAATTTACAAGGACAAAACTAGATTAAATCATGGACTTATAAAATTTTTATTCATAGGCAATGTTTATAAAAAAAATATTAAGTTGCAGAATTGATTATGTTTTGTTTACTATTTATTTAGTATCTTTTGTTTAAAAATGTTGGCAGTTGATGATAATTTGACAGCTTAATTTTTAGTTGTCTTGACTGAATATTTAGAGCAATGAATAAAAGTCATAAAATAACTCTTAAAATGTCGAGAAATTTTTCTTATTTACTGGATATAATCGAGAATATGTTGGCATTACAAAACATCAAAATTCATGTGCCGCGGAAAAAAATTTTGGCCCGAAATCTACCAATTTTTACAATGCTGTCGACCAAACTTGAAACAGAAAGTAAAGTATCCTAAAAATTACTATATACTCTTATAAAAACTTATTATGCTGCATCAAAATTATTGTAAGGTATAAGAGTAATTGATATTAAAGCTTATTGATAAGTTTCTCGGGCGTAATAAGCATTGTGATACAGCATAATCATTTTTTATAAGAGCACAATAATTCTTTGGATGTTTATTCACTTCCTGTTTTAAGTTTGGTCGACAGCATTGTAAAAATTGGTAGGTTTCGAGCCAACACTTTTCTTCTTGTGACATCTTATTTCAGAAGCGCATTAGCATGTTTCAAATACCAAGAAAATTGAAATAAATTAATAAATCTAGATTATTGTTATTATTATTTATATTTATAAAAAGTCCTGTTTTTGTCCTAAAAAACAATTGAATACAGACTAAAAATTATAGCAAATAAAGTCTGTTTTTGTCCTAGAAAACAATTGAACACAAACTAAAAATTATAGCAAATAAAGTCTGTTTTTGTCCTTAAAAACAATTGAACACAGACTAATAATTATAATAAAAAATTCTGTTTTTAGTCTAAACCAGATTTAAAACAGACTAAATATCATACGAAAATAAGTCTGATTTTGTCCTGGATAATGACTAGTACGGACAAAAACAGATTAAATTCCTATATAAAATAAATACGATTTATAAACTGGAATTAAAGAAAAATATTTGAATTTATCATTTATTTTAAAACAGATCTAATTTTTTGACCCGGGTATTTAGTCTGTTCTAAGTCTGGTTTAGACTAAAAAACAGGCTTTTTTATTATAATTATAGGTCTGTGTTCAATTGTTTTCAAGGACAAAAACAGACTTTATTTGCTATAATTTTTAGGTCTGTGTTCAATTGTTTTCAAGGACAAAAACAGACTTTATTTGCTATAATTTTTAGTCTATATTCAATTGTTTTTTAGGACAAAAACAGGACTTTTTATAAATATAAATAATTATAATAATAATAATAATAATCTAGATTTATTAATTTATTTCAACCCGGGGAAAATGATTTAGATCTGCCAAGATATAATTATATCTGGCCAGATAAAATTATATCTTGGCAGATCTATTTATATCTGATCAGATCTAATATTTAGACATGATCAGATCTCATTATATCTGACCAACCACTGGTTATATCCGGTCAGATCTAATCAGATATAATTAGATCTGGGCTAGATTTAATATCAGGCATGATTATATCTGGTCAGATCTGCGTATATCTCCTCAGATCTGATGAGATATAACTATATCTGAACTAAATCGAACATTTCATATGATCAGATCTTATTATATCTGCTCAGATATAACCATGTATACGTCTTACTTTTATAGATAATTGTTATTTCTGGTCAGATCTGCGTATATCTCGTAAGATCTAATCAGATAGAACTATATCTGAACTAAATTCAACATTTAATATGATCAGATCTTGTTATATCTGGTCAGATATAATCATGTATACGTCTTATTTTTATGGATAATTGATTATGTCTGGTCAGATCTGCGTATATCTCGTAAGATCTGATCAGATATAACTACATTCGAATTAAATACATTTTAAACAATCAGATCTCATTATATCTGCTCAGATATAATCATGTATACGTCTTATTTTTATAGAAAATTATTAATATCTGGTCAGATCTACGTGTATCTCGTAAGATCTGATTAGATATAACTTCATCTAAACTAAATACAACACTTAACATAATCAGATCTTATTATATCTGCTCAGATATAATCATGTATACATTGTATTATTATTGAAAATTGTTCATATGTAGTTATTTACACTCACGCGATCACATACGTGGGTCAGCGCAGTGGATAGCATCAAAGACTTTGAATCGGAAGGATGCAGGTTCGAGCCCAGCAGTGACCGGGATTTTTTAATTAATTATAATCATTTGTAATTCCTCTAAGTAATGTTCCTAATATATCAGATTACATTTCGGATTGAATTGAAATTATCTTTTTTTTTTTTCACAATTTAATATTTTTTTTTAGTAGGGATCACCGGGGAAAAAGGTTCAGATCTGACCACATATAATTATATCTGATCAGATCTGGCCAGATCTCGCCAGATAGAGACAATTTAAAGATCTGGCCAGATCTATTTTGTCAGATCTGATCAGATTTAATTATATGTGGTCAGATCTAAACCTTTTTCCCCGGGAATCTTCTTGGTATTTGAAACATGCTCATGCGTTTCTGAAATAAGATGTCACAAGGAGAAAAATGTTGGCTCGAAACCTACCAATTTTTACAATGCTGTCGAGCAAACTTGAAACAGGAAGTAAAGCATCCAAAAAATTATTGTGCTCTTATAAAAAATGATTATGCTGTATCACAATACTTATTACGCGCGAGAAACTCATCGATAAGCTTTAATATCAATTACTTTCATGCCTTATAATAATTTTGATGCAGCATAATAATTTTTTATAAGATTATAGTAATTTTTAGGATGCTTTACTTTCTGTTTCAAGTTTGGTCGACACCCGGGGAAAATGATTTAGATCTGCCAAGATATAATTATATCTGATCAGATAAAATTATATCTTGGCAGATCTATTTATATCTGATCAGATCTAATATTTAGACATGATCAGATCTCATTATATCTGACCAACCACTGGTTATATCCGGTCAGATCTAATCAGATAAAATTAGATCTGGGCTACATTTAATATCAGGCATGATTATATCTGGTCAGATCTGCGTAGATTTCCTAAGATCTGATGAGATATAACTATATCTGAACTAAATCGAACATTTAATATAATCAGATCTTATTATATCTGCTTAGTTATAACCATGTATACGTCTTACTTTTATAGATAATTGTTTATGTCTGGTCAGATCTACGTATATCTCGTAAGATCTGATCAGATAGAACTATATCTGAACTAAATTCAACATTTAATATGATCAGATCTTGTTATATCTGCTCAGATATAATCATGTATACGTCTTATTTTTATAGAAAATTGTTAATATCTGGTCAGATCTGCGTGTATTTCGTGAGATCTGATTAGATATAACTTCATCTAAACTAAATACAACACTTAACATAATCAGATCTTATTATATCTGCTCAGATATAATCATGTATATTATTGAAAATTGTTCATATGTAGTTATTTACACTCACGCGATCACATACGTGGGTCGGCGCAGTGGATAGCATCAAAGACTTTGAATCGGAAGGATGCAGGTTCGAGCCCAGTAGTGACCGGGATTTTTTCATTAATTATAATTATTTATAATTCCTCTAAGTAACGTTCCTAATATATCAGATTACATTTCGGATTGAATTGAAATTATCTTTTTTTTTTTTTCACAATTTAATATTTTTTTTAGTAGGGATCCCCGGGGAAAAAGGTTCAGATCTGACCACATATAATTATATCTGATCAGATCTGGCCAGATCTCGCCAGATAGAGACAATTTAAAGATCTGGCCAGATCTATTTTGTCAGATCTGATCAGATATAATTATATGTGGTCAGATCTAAACCTTTTTCCCCGGGCAGCATTGTAAAAATTGGTAGATTTCGGGCCAAAATTTTTCTCCGCGGCACAAGAATTTTGATGTTTTGTAATGCCAACATATTCTTGATTATATCCAGTAAATAAGACAAATTTTGTTGACATTTTAAGAGTTGTTTTATGACTTTTATTCAATGCTCTAAATATTCAATCAAGACGACTAAAAATTAAGCTGTCAAATTTTCATTAACTGCCGACATTTTTAATGTACCCACAATAACCCTGTGAATTTCCAAATTATACTATCAAACTATTTTTTAGGAATGATCGATCAAATTTTTGCTAAACAATTAAAGGAACAAGTTTTGTTCTTTTAATTGTGTAATCATAAACAAAATGAAAACATAATTTTTTTTCGACTTGTTCAAATTTTTGAGTTGGTTACTCAGCAAATGCAAGGAAATTTCAAAAACAAAAAAAAATTTCAAAAAAATTTTCAAAAAAATCGAAAATTTTTTTGTTGTGTTCGAAATTTATTTTTTTTTAATTTTTTTCTTTTTTCATTTCCTTGCATTTAGAAATTCTTTGTCTCGCGGTATTTCTCATATTTGTGTAATTGCCTGAGCTCTTTAAAAATTTTGATAAAAATGCGACGAAACTAGAGATATCAAGCTATAAAATGCTTTTTTCCCGGGAAAAAATCACCAGGCCTGATCATGCGTTAATGTCTTGCATGATCATGCCTGAATATTGGCCAGCCATAAGCATGCATGATCATGGCTGGTCAGGCATGATTGTGCTTTTTCATGCACGATCACGCATACTCATGGCTGGCCAATATTCAGGTATTATCAGGCCTGAGCAAGCACGATCCCTCAAATTATTAAAAAAAAAATAAAAATTATGGTAAGTCAATTTGAAATTAACTTATTTTGTTAGTATTATTGTGTAGTTAATGTTTATTGGTTGAAAAGTACTTTTGAAATTTTACCCACGACAGGTCTCGAACCTACGACCGTCATGTTAGGAAACACGTCCGCTGTCCACTAGGCTGAACTATCGTATTTAGTTTACGACGATTTTTAACATCTTTTGAAACCTTAGGGTTATAAAAAATAAAATATTATTTGAACTTGACCTTGATTTGGTTATTAAATCTTTTCCGAATAATGAATGAAAAGAATTGTAGTTATCAATTACGAGCAAATTTAACAATTACATTAATCTTAATTATTAATTTAAAAAAAAAGTAATCATATTGAGTTTCATTATCAATTTGGCAAGAATTTATTATTTCAATTCTTTAAGTTATTCAAAAAAACAGATTTTAATTAAATTTATTTAAATTATTTTTCGGAAAAAAAAGATTGATTTTCGTTATTAATTGAACCAAAAATTATAAATTAAATATCTTTGATTATCGATTTAAAACTGATGATTTTAACTACTATCGTCAAAATAAAAATAAATGTTTAATTATTCGAAGTTTTTCATAAAAAATATATGATTATCCTTAATTAAAAACCTCAATCAAATCCGATTGAAGCTCGATCGGATTTTAATCGAATTCAATCGGTTCAATCGGAAATTTTAATCATAAATTTTGATTAAATTATTTATAATGTTTGACCGTGCATGATTCATGCATGATCCATGCTTGAACATGCTCACTCTTGCCTGAATCATGTATGATCCGTGCTTGAACATGCTCACCCTTGCCTGAATCATGCATGATCATGCATGCTGATTATTTCCCAGACAATTAATCTAAATTAAATAAATAATAAAATAATTATAATTAATCTAACAGTTTCTATTAACGACTAACTTTTATTTAATATGAATATGAACGAGTATGCTTAGTCATGTATGATCAAGCCTGAATATTCATAAATATTTTTTACTATTTGCATATAACCGTGAAAGATTCGACTATGCATAGCCTTGTACGATCATGCCTGCGCCGTGCATGATCATGGATGATAGAGCATGCTCAACCATGACCTTTCTTGAGGGATTACATCTCTGGATACAATTATTTCTAAAGTAAGTCATGAGCAAGCCTGATCTAGAATGAGCCATGCATGATCATGCTTGATCATGAATGAGTCATGTCTGGCCATGAATGAGTTATGCATGACCAAGTATGAACCATGTATGGTCATGCATAATAGAGCATGCTCAAGCATGACCTTTCCTGATGGATTATATCTTTAGATACATTTATTTCAAACAATACATGCGCACGCTTGATCTAAAATGAGCCATGCATGATTTAAATGGCTTAATGGCTAAATGGTTATTTAAATGGGAAAATCGAATTTTTCAATGAGCTAGGTCTGTAATCGACATAGAATTTTTTTTTCTTGCTCGAAAATTTTTTTTGTGTTGATCTATGATTTTTTTAACATGCACTTAAAAAAAAAATGTTGCTCCGAAATGACACACCCTAATATTTATATATAATTATATATTGCATGCCTTGAGCGCGAAGCGCTGAGGCTATGCTCTATCTCGCCTGAAAATGAAAATCTCGATTTCGTCATATTAAATTGTTTCTAAATTTATGAATACACTTAAATGGAACAAAAAAAATATATTGTTATAAAGAAAAATGATTAAACAACAGATTTTATACATTTTTACGTCGACTTATTACGATTTTTCTATAAATTTTCTGTTTTTAGTGACTTATAGCGTTAAATTACTCAGGAGTCATGGGTTAGTAAACACTATAACTTCCGAAAAATACAATTGTTCAACTTAATTTCTTTTTTAATATTTTCGTATAGTTGATGCGAAGACCCCTTTTGAAAATGGCAGCTAAATATTATATGGTTTAGTTATAATTAACATTTTTAAATAGGCATCACACGACAATTTCTACCCTTTGAGCAGCCATATTACTTATTTTTTTAAATATACATTTATTTCAAGAGTGAACATAGCCAAGATTATTTTTTGTATTTTTGTTTACTTATCGATTTCTATGTATCGATTATTTTTCGATAGTATCGATAGATGGCACGGAATATACCTATACTAAAGTATACATATTAGCAGCTGGCGTTTCTTAGGTAAAATGGCGGGCTATTTAAAAACTTATAATCTAATTGTTTTTAATTAACAGTCAATACAAAAAAATATGTTAAAATTCAAAATAATATAACGGTTTTCAATGAAAAATTGTTGTATGTGTAATAAACTTTTAACTCACTTGAGTATCATTCACATAAATGCTCAAGGCATGCACTTTTGGATTTTCCAAACTTTTTTTTATATACGATTAAACATAAAAATTTTTAAAAAATTAGATATAATCATATATAATTATACAAAATTATATAGAATTTTATACAATTATATATGATTATATCTAATTATATAGAATTTTTTTTCCCGGGGAATCATTTATGGTCATAAGTTAAATTATATGACTTGCTAATATTTCAATAAATAAATAAAATAATAAAAATATATGAACACAAAAATAAAATCATGTTTATATAAGACCATATGGATCATATAGAGTCATGTATAGCCATGCATAGCCCATACATGGCCATATATGAAATCACCTGGAATCTATATATGGCCCTATATGGTTATATATGCCCTGACCAAGTCATATATGTCCATTAGGGTGTGCCAAAAAAAATCGATATTTTTTTTTTTTTTACTCTCACCCCAAAATATCATTGGATACATCCAAAAAAAAATTCTGTCCAAAGGACAGCTCGTAATTTCAATTTTAAGAGGTTCTCCACGAGCTTTAAGATTTCCCATCTAAATAACATAGGAAAAAAGTTTTTTAACAGTTTTTTCTCCTGCAAACTGGGGAGAAATTTTTTTTCGATAAAATGAATGCATAGATCTTTTTTAGCATTAACTTTTTGACAAAAAATTTCATTGAGTCGAATGTCAATCGTTGATATTTGAGTTTCTATGGATCTTTAAAATTTAAATTTTCTAAAATTTCGCGTTTTCTGCATTTTGCAGCCAAGCTATTAGAGATAGAACAAAAAATCAATCGACGATTTTGTAGTTCGTTTGATGCTCTATCAAAAAGTCCTCAACAAACTTTTCATATCAGTAACAACAACAAAGTGACAGACTCACAAAATTTGCTTTTTCTAATTTTTCGCTTTTATCAATTGAACAATTGATGATAGAACAAAAAATTTCGTACAAATTTTTTAGTGTATCAAATTCGCAACAAAGTTGTATGGGTGAAATTTTCCGTATTATAAATAGTTTAAAGTTATAGACCCGCTAGTACTTATTTTTATGATTTTTCAACTATGTTATGTTATATACTAATGATATATATAAAATTTGAATAACAAATTCAAAGTTCATTTACTTACAGATTATCAATTGAATACGAAGTACAGGAAATTAATTTCAGAAGTAAATTTTTCCTTCAGTAGAAATCAGAAGAAGGAAACAAAAAGTATTTATAAAATCGAGTCCTCTTTAAAATAATTTATTACGCGTGGATTATTATAATTTCAGTTAATAATAAAATTTACACTAATAGGTCAAAAATTGTGAGAACATTAATTTTTAGTTGCTATACAAACATAATAGACGAAAATTATTTGTATAGTTTTAGACTAATAAAATTAAATTTTTAAAAGTAGAATTTACAATGCACTTTATAAGTTTTATTCGATGTATTTCGAAAATTTCTACGTTATCGGTAATTTGTACAAAAATTCTATACTGTCCTGATGTTACTTAGTTACTTTGACATAGTAATTTTTCTATAAATTTTTTAAGTAAAAAGTACTATAAAATTATAAGCGTGTATGTTTAAAACTATACAAATAATAAAGCAAAAAATTAGAAAAAGCAAATTTTGTGAGTCTGTAACTTTGTTGTTGTTACTGATATGAAAAGTTTGTTGAGGACTTTTTGATAGAGCATCAAACGAACTACAAAATCGTCAATTGATTTTTTGTTCTATCTCTAATAGCTTGGCTGCAAAATGCACCCGCATGGAAAAGCTATATAATGTTAAAAGTATAGAAAAAAATATATGGTGAATATGTGATAAATATATAGCGGCAAAAATATCTATATTGAAAAATATATGTTTTTTACATATATTGGATTAAATATTTATAATAATATATTGACCCATATATAAGTAAACTTGTCGCACGCAAATTTACTTCTAGTCGCACGTAGATTATCGTTTAACCCACAAAAATGTCGCGGCAACAGTTGAATCAGCAAAAAGCTACTTGGAGAACAAAACAGCGAGTACCAAAATAGTAATCATATCGCATTCATGATAAAAAAAACTGTGTTCAATTCGTGCGGTATTGCCGATTACCCATACGAGCAAATGAGCGCACTCACTTCGTTCGTGCGCTCAACTTTGCTCTCGTGGGCAATCGAAAACTTACCGCACTAGTTGTACAATATACTATTTTTTTTCTTTTCATTGACCTCACATTTACTGAATAACTAACGCAATAACCTAAGAAAAGTAAAAAAAGTGCCATATATTTTACAATATACTGGAAAACATATATAAAAAATACAAAAAATACTATATATTAATTAATATATTACTTTCAATATAATATATCAACATAAAAAAAGATATATTAAAATATATATGTAAAACATACATAAAAAAGTCATATATTGATAAATATATTGGTTATATATTCTAGCAATATATTTTTATTCAATATATTATCATATATTAATCCGGCAAAAATATCAATATTATTTTATATATTGTACAATATATCACATTATAATATTCATATATTTTATCATATATGTTTTCACATATAAAGCTTTTTCATGCGGGCAGAAAACGCGAAATTTTAGAAAATTTAAATTTTAAAGATCCATAGAAACTCAAATATCAACGATTGACATTCGACTCAATGAAATTTTTTGTCAAAAAGTTAATGCTAATAAAGATCTATGCATTCATTTTATCGAAAAAAAATTTCTCCCCAGTTTGCAGGAGAAAAAACTGTTAAAAAACTTTTTTCCTATGTTATTTAGATGGGAAATCTTAAAGCTCCGTGGAGAACCTCTTAAAATTGAAATTACGAGCTGCCCTTTGGACAGAATTTTTTTTTGGATGTATCCAATGATATTTTGGGGTGAGAGTAAAAAAAAGAAAATATCGATTTTTTTTGGCACACCCTAATGTCCATAAATAATATCTAAGATGAGTAAATAATAAATTATGCATTTTAATATATAACAATATATGCCCGATTATAATAATATACGGCCATACCTAGCTATATATGGTAAAACTCAATACTTATTTATGCTCATATACGGCTATATATAGTTATATGTAGTGACATATGACCACGTATAGAATCATTGGAGAACTATATAATTTCCGAGACGAGAAATAGTAAATAGTGTACTCTGATATGTAACTATATATGGGTATAAGTGACCAAATATAGTCGTATATGACCATACATAGTCATATATAAAATCATTTGGAAACTATATACGACCGTATATGGTCATATATGGCCATGTATGATACATATGTGGCCATACATGACCATATATGATTTGTTTTTCCCGGGTTATTGTGTATATTACTTTATAAAGTTATATATAATTTTTTATTGAATTTAATGAAACGATCAGAGTTTCTTTCATTTTATTGAAGGAATCACGGCTTTACTGATCTGATTTATTGACTTGTTAGATTCTATTCATCGTATTAATAATCACATGTGGGCTAAAATTATTAGTACGCACTGTAATGTAATACATTTATCGAATAAAATTTAAGTCCTGAATTTACTATTGAATGAATTTACTATTGAATGAACGGTTTCGCCCCGAATATACTTGCTGGGCTCATTAGTAAAGTTCATGCAAGTATATTCTACTTTAGACCGTATAAATGATGTTAGAAGTTAAAAATTTGGAAAAAAATGGAATGAAAAAATTGGAAAAGAAAAAAAATTATACTTTATTTACCGATGAATTTTTCGTATGATGATGTTCGAACAAGTATTCCAATTTTGCTGTCATATTTAACAAAAATTCCAAAAGCTTTATATAGCCAAATCACATTTTATTTTTTATTGAATTTAATGAAACGATCAGAGTTTATTTCATTTTATTGAAGGAATCACGGCTTTACTGATCTAATAAATTTAATAAAAAATAAAATGTGATTTGGCTATATAAAGCTTTTAGAATCTTTGTTAAATATGACAGCAAAATTGGAATACTTGTTCGAACATCATCATATGAAAAATATATCGGTAAATAAAGTATAATTTTTTTTCTTTTCCAATTTTTTCATTCCATTTTTTTCCAAATTTTTAACTTCTAATATCATTTATACGGTCTAAAGTAGAATATACTTGCATCAACTTTACTAATGAGCCCAGCAAGTATATCCGGGGCGAAACCGTTCATTCAATAGTAAATTCGTTCAATAGTAAATTCAGGACTTTAATTTTATTCGATAAATGTATTACATTACAGTGCGTACTAATAATTTTAGTCCACATGTGATTATTAATACGATAAATATAGTCTAACAAGTCAATAACTTAGATCAGTAAAGCCGTGATTCCTTTAATAAAATGTTATATATAATTATATTTAATTATACAAAATTAGATCAAACCAAAACTCATATCTAATTTTATCTAAGCATTTATATAAAATTTTAGATAATTATATGTAAATTTTAAATCCCCGGTCACTAATCGGTAGTATGATTATTTTAAAACTTTTTTAAATTCGAATTTTTTTTTTCTACAATCTGTTAGTTTTTGGAAAGATTCGTAAGCAAAATAATTTAAAATGTACGTGAGAATATGACTTTTCCAGGTTAGCCCGAGCTACTACATATTTACTGTGTGCACTTGGATTATCAATATCTCGCCTCTCAAACGATCGAAAATTCTAATTTTTTAAAAATACATGCAGGACATCTACCTTGATATCATATTTTAATTACATGAAATTCTTATGAAAAGTCGGTTAGCAAGTGAATTACCTTAATTAGATCCTAAGATAATCGGACGATAAACTATAAATCCTACCAAAATTTTTATAAAATTGTATAACAAAATTTCAATGTGCTTGGTGTGCGTTACTACATGTACTCAAGCAAAATTAATTTCTAATAAAATCAAAACATGTTCTTTTTTTTACTATTTTGTAAGCGCACCAAGTACATTGAAATTTTGTTAGATAATTTTTTTTGAAATGTTATGAAAATGTTCACCATGACTTTGAATCATAGTAGGTACTTGGTATTTTTTCGATTTGACTTTTTTTTTTGTAAAAAATAAATTTTTTTTACTTTTAAAAAATCTTAAACGTGTACTTGGCGCGACTTAATAGAGAATCTGTTTTAGGTAGGATTAATAATTCTCAAAAATTATCAACATTGAGTTGGAATAATAATTACAATCGTAATTTTTAATATTTATCACTTACTTTTCACAAATATAATAAAAATATTATTTAAAAATGTAGAACCGCAGGTTAGTTGTTTCTTATTATTAGATAAGTGATAACTATATAAGGGGCGTCTCATGATGGCTCAGTGAACCTAGCCCCACTCGAAAAATTTTTTTTCGATAAATCAATTTTGTTATGTTTTAATCAATTGTTCGTTGATTGTTCTTTTTTGTTCGACTGTTAAAATTATTTGTTCTTCCATTGTTTATTTATAATTAATTAAACAATTATTCATCCTTAGTTTAGTCCCCCTCATGACAAATTGTTACTTTTTAACTCCGGAATCAATGAATTTCGAATAATTATCAATTGTTCGATCTTTATCAGCAATTTTTTGATCATAAAGAATTCATATTTACTAATTATTTGATATTTTTAATTAATGAAAGTGATCATCCCTTTCCCTTGCGTTGCGCATGCTCACATGCATACCGTTGTAATGCTGCCTTAATTGTTTACTTACCCTAATAGCACACTTTGCTTGTGCAAAAGTTTATTGTACAAAAGTTTCGTTGAATTTTTCGTCAACTTCAGACTTTTCCATTTTTTACGTCAATTTATATGCAACTTGCTATTGAATTTGAAGTAAATTTACTGCCCGAATTAGAATGCAAATTTACTTCAAAAGTTGACTAAAAAAAAGTTGTCTTAAATTTTCAGGCAAATTTCATGTCAATTTATCATTAATTTAACTTGAAAAATTGTTAAGTATATTTTTACCCTCAAATTGTTGACAATTTTGTGTATAAATTTGCTTACTTTCTGAAATGGTAAGAATGAAAATTACCGACTGTTTTTTTTTCATAAAAGTTTACCTTTAAATTGAAGAAAAATTAACCGAAAATTTTTATTTTCAACTTTTGCTGTGAAATTGTCTGCAAATTCAGGCAGCAGATTTCAGGTAATTTCAACATCAAATTACCCGCAATTTCAAGCTAAAGTGGCTATTAGGTATATGTGATGTCCATCGCAATTCACCTGTCCGATCGAAATGACCCCTCGCGGAATTTAGAAATAAACCCTTACGCGGGCTATTCAAATATAATTATATTTATATATTTAAAATAAATCGTGGGTTTTTGGGACTTAAAATATTAAAACATCTGGTCCATCTGGTCACTCGAGGCTCGTCTAGAATAAAATTATAAATGTTTGTAATATTGTTAAAATATGAAACTTATGTCTAAAACCTTTCTAAGCATATTGTTCGCTAGAATTAAGAGAAACTTGTGTAGACATTTGCTATTTTTTTATAAAAATATTGTGTACTTCGTATTTAAGTAGTTTTAAAAGACCCAAGTGCCCTGTCATAAATCATAGTAAGGAAATTTCTTGAAACTTTTAAATAAAAAACTTAAAGAATGGAAGGTAAGCCGGTTAGAGACCGCAATAAAACTCGAGCGGTCCAAGTATCGGGTAACGCAACAGCTGTTGAGAAATTCGACCAAGCAGCAGAGCAGAAGATTCAACCTCGAGGGGCGAAAGTAGTGACTGTGACGTCATGAGGCCCCGACTACGTCCCCGCAGCCAGCCAATAAGGGAAACTTTAATTTTTGTCAGTCAGAATAAACCAGAAACTCGAGCGCGACTGTTGCATCTTGTATAAAAAACAAGAATACATTTTCATTTTGACTCGTTCGAATTAATATATAAGCATTTTAATATTGAAAATCCTTCCTCAATCTATAATCGGTCTACCAAAGCTGAGTATTCAAATACTCCCGGGCGAAATAACCCAATATAGATAAATTTAATTATAGTGAATTAATTAATCATCCTCCCGATAGGTGGAGGACATAACACTTATAAATTATTTTTTATTATACCGAAAAGTGCGACGAGCTTATCAAGGCCAGGAGAGAAGTGTTCCAAACCTTAAAAAAACTAATTCAGCCACGAGAACTTTCTCGCATATAAGAAAACTGATGCTCAAGCCAAAAAAGGGTTGAAGGACATCAATAGAGAGAATTTCCGTGACTTCTCTGTGAAAGCCTGAATAAGAACACAAATCCTACGTATATCTGGAAGAAAGTCAAAGGTTTTCAGAATCGATGGAACTATAGAGAAAATGCTAATGAATACAATGAAGAGAAAACTCTAAATGCAAACAAGCTCATAGAAGAATTATGTCTACCATGGATCTCGACGGATACTCCAAGTTTCATAGCTGATGAAGGCATTTTGCTATTGAAATTGTTGGAAATATTCCAATGTTGTCGTTGAGAAGACACACACAAACCTTGCGGTGATCTAATATACGCATGCGTAGAACTAGAAAAGTCCCAAAATAATGTATGTACAAGTATGACTCACAATTCATTCTTTACCAAGTACTCTTGACAACTAGACGTTGTGTGAAACTAATTATAAACTTATGTATCGTAGAGGCGCGTGCAACTGTATATAATTACTAATAAACTTTATCATTTATCTTAATCGACTAAACTTATTATTTAAACAACAGGTTATGGGCCCAGAACACGTCTGGTGCGTTTAAAAGTTTTGTGCAAATGTAAAGATAAAAGTGCGTGCGAAAAACCGTGAGTTAATAAATAGTGAAACGTGAGTTAGTAACGTAACACAAAAATGGCGGGCACGAGTAGTAGTATACAGGCGCTGTCAAAGGAAAACTACGACACTTGGAAGATACAAATAGAAGCATTACTGATCCAAAAGAAGCTATGGCGATTTGCTGATGGAACATCTATAAAACCCGCAGAACTCAGCGGAAACGAAGAAGCCATTGCGAAGTGGACTGAGGAGATCAATTAGCACGTGCAAGCATGATACTGGCCATAGCACCATCGGAACTAAAGAGTATAAAGACATGTAAGACGGCAAGGGAATTATGGCTGAAATTAGAAGAAATATACGCATCAAAAGGACCGGCGAGGAAGGCAACATTACTGAAATCGTTGTTCGTACACAAGTTGAAGGAAGGTGAGGACATTCATCAGTACCTAGACAATTTCTTTGACGTTGTAGATAAACTAGCAGAAATGGACATAGAGATTAACGACGACCTCTTATCAACTATGCTGCTACACGGATTACCGTTGAGCTTTGAAAACTTTCGATGCGTCATCGAAAGCCGAGATAATCTGCCGAAGCCGGAAGAATTAAAAATTAAAATTCTTAATGAGTGCCTAGCTAGAAAAGGTGACTCACATGATACTGAGACAAAAGCATTTGCGGCAAGGTCAAAAACTCGAAAAAACGGAGGAATTTACGGAAACTGTTACAAATGCGGAAAACCAGGCCATTTTGCGAAAAATTGTCCCGAAAGGAAAAGGGATGTGAGACGGCAACGTGCAAGTGCAAATACCACGGAGGATTTCTACATCGCGGCACAGGACGAAGAAGAGGTGAACCAGATTCAAGATGAACCAAAATTGAAATGGTGCCTTGACAGTGGGTGCACCACACACATGTGCGGAGACGAAAGAATTCTCGAAAATAAAGTCACGTGTAATTCAGTACTGAAGTTGGCAACTGATGCCTCAACGACTGCCAAGGTGAAAGGCGTGGCTAAAGTAGCGGTAAGCGGAGGCCGAATACAATTGGCCAAACTACATGACACACTGTATGTTCCAAATTTGAGAACTAATCTCATGTCGGTATCAAAAATTACGGAAAAAGGAAAAACAGTGATTTTTGATAGTAAACAGGCGATAGTAAAAGATGCTGATGGTAACACAGTAATGACAGCCGATCGAGTCGGCGACCTATATTTCATGAAGGAAGGAAATAAAATAGAGCAAGCACAAGCTGTCACACGGGCAACCAGTAGAGGAGCACAATACCCATCGAGTCTATGGCATAAAAGACTCGGCCATTTACACATGAATGGAGTTACGAAGTTGTCAAATGAAAATTTGGCTACAGGAATAAACATAAATCCGAAAGGCGAAAACCACGTGTGCGAAGTATGCTGTCGAGGAAAAATGGCAGCAATGCCATTCGAAGAGCGACCCGAGAGGAGTCAGGTGTCACTAGAAATTGTACACTCTGATGTCTGTGGGCCCATGAGGGTGGTTTCCAACGGCGGAGCGCGGTACATGGTCACATTCATCGACGACTGCAGTACGTGGTGCGAGGTTTACTTCCTGAAAGGCAAGGATGAAGTATTCGGTAAGTTCAAAGAATTTAAAAGCATTGCTGAAACTTTTACTGGCCAGAAAATTAAATTCTTACAGTCCGACAACGGCCGAGAGTACGTCAATGCCCAATTTGATGAGTACCTGAGAGAACATGGGATCCAAAGAAGACTATCCGCGCCATATACTCCTGAGCAAAATGGAGTAGCCGAAAGAAGAAATAGGACGCTGCTCGATACAGCTCGATGTATGCTGATCGAGGCAGGTATGCACAAATCATATTGGGCGGAAGCAATAGCCACTGCAAACTACATACGTAATCGCTGTCCAAGCAGGGTTATCGGCGGGAAAACGCCGTATGAACTTTGGTTCAGGAAATTACCTGATCTGCGACACCTAAGGGTGTTTGGTGCGAAAGCTTATGTCTTAGACAAGACAGTCGGACGCGGAAAACTGGATCAAAGGGCGAGTACTGGTCGTTTAGTCGGATATGATCAACGAGCAAAAGCGTACAGGGTACGTTTGGACAATGGCAAAGTGGTAATTACTCGTGACGTTAAGTTTGACGAAAACCAGAGCGCGAGTAACAACGAGGAAGAGCCTATCGAAATTACAGAAGAAGAGCGGACTCCAAGAATCAACGAAAGGGTGAATCGAAAGGAATCTGAGAAGATATACGTAAATGTCGATTTAATAAAGTTCGGAGACGACGAAGAAAACACCGAAGAGGGCGATGAAGAAATACAAATAGTAAAAAGGTTACGTGGAAGGCCAAGAACCATACGCACAGGAAGCCGAGGTCGTCCGCAAAAGCAATATAGAACTGAAAGTATATCGAGTACAGGATCAACAAACAAAGAAGATGATGAAAATGACGAAGTATTCGAAAACGAAGAAGATAACCGAGGGCTGAAAAGACAACTCAATTCGTCAATAATTCAAATCGAAAAAAGGCCAAAATGTATCGAAAACACGAGTGAAGCAGAAGAAAGCGATGATGAAATCGTAAACATTGCTGAACATATAGCTTTAAATGCTGATATTCAGTTGAAAGACGCTCTAGCAGGAAGCGACGCCAATTTGTGGAAACAAGCAATCGTGAATGAGGTAAAATCACACCTAGAATATGGGACTTGGGAAATCGTACCAAGACCAGCTGGAAAGAACATCATCAGCACGAAAATTGTGCTGAAGAACAAGATAAACCAGGATGGAAACATAGAGCGAAGAAAGGCTCGTATAGTCGCACGAGGTTTCAGCCAGCGACCAGGATCAGACTACAACGAAACATACGCTCCGGTAACGAGGCTAGAATCCATCAGGCTAGTGATGGCCATGGCTGCTGAGATGAACGCCAAAGTTCAGCAGTGGGATGTGAAAACGGCCTATTTAAATAGCGAATTAAAAGAAGAGATATTCATGGAAGTTCCGGAAGGCGTGAAAGAAGCAGTAGATGACATAGTGCGTACGGAAAGACGTGACTCAAAAATTCACACAGCCGCTGTGAAGATGCAAGAAGCCTTAAAACAAGAAAACAAGGTATGCAAGCTGAAAAAGGCGCTATATGGCTTAAAGCAGTCCGGAGAGAGGTGGTACCAACACCTACAAACAACCTTAAGAAAAATAGGACTAAGACCAACAGCGGCGGACCCGTGTGTATTTACTGGGCACCATGAAGAAGAAAAAATTATTATTACAATCTGGGTAGATGACATGTTAATTGTATCAAGCAATGAAGCACTAACTAATCATGTGAAACAAGAAATCAACAAGGAAATTGAGATAAAGGATCTCGGTGAAGCTAGATACTGTCTGGGGTTAGAAATTGATCAACGTGAAGGCATAAAACTATGTCAAAAGAAATACGTCACCGAAATTTTGAAAAAGTTCAAAATGGAAGACAGTAATGCAACAAGTACTCCAGCAAGCCCAAACACAAATCTAGGAGGGACAAAAGACATAGGAGGGCAACCACCGAAAAAGTATCCTTATAAGGAACTAGTGGGATCGCTAATGTACCTGGCGGTGTGTACTAGACCCGATATTGCACACACAGTCAGCGTATTGGCACAATTCAATGACAAGCCAAATGATCACCACTGGGGAGCAGCAAAAAGACTCCTAAGATACTTAAAAGGCACTGCAGACTATTCATTGAAGTACAGCAAACCGTTAGGAAAGTTAATCGGATACGCAGATGCAAGCTGGGCAAACGACACCAAGGACAGACGATCATACACAGGATACACATTCCTATTAGGAGGAGCAGCAGTCAGCTGGCAATCCAAGAAACAAAAAACGGTCGCACTGTCAACTGCCGAGGCAGAATACATGGCACTGACAGAAGCTGCAAAGGAATCAATTCATCTCAACAGGTTCATGGGAGAATTAGGCATGGATCAATCAATAAGTGGGGAAATATTCTGCGACAACAGGAGTGCAAAAATGTTGGCAGAAAACCCAGCATTCCATTCAAGGACGAAGCACATCGATATTCGGTATCATTTCATACGTGAAAAGGTGCGAGAAGGGCTCATCAAGGTGGAGTCAATATCAACAGATGATATGGTAGCAGACATATTCACAAAAGCACTGCCTGCTATAAAACATGTGAAACACTGCGAGAATTTGGGGCTGTTATAAACAACACACGCCAACATTGAGGGGGGATGTTGGAAATATTCCAATGTTGTCGTTGAGAAGACACACACAAACCTTGCGGTGATCTAATATACGCATGCGTAGAACTAGAAAAGTCCCAAAATAATGTATGTACAAGTATGACTCACAATTCATTCTTTACCAAGTACTCTTGACAACTAGACGTTGTGTGAAACTAATTATAAACTTATGTATCGTAGAGGCGCGTGCAACTGTATATAATTACTAATAAACTTTATCATTTATCTTAATCGACTAAACTTATTATTTAAACAACAGAAATCATAAACATCGGATCTAGCCCAGGTATCGACGGGATTGATTATAAAATCATTTCTCAGCTCCCAGAAGAAGGTAAACAACTATTACTACTTATATACAATGAAATTTACACGTCCAATAAATTTTTGGATCAATGGAGGCAATATGCTGTGTTTTTTATTCCAAAAGCGGACAAAAGCAAACTAAGACCTATATCACTTGCTCCGTGCTTAGGCAAAGTGATGGAAAAGATGGTCAACAATAGGCTTTTGTGGTGGCTCGAATATCACATGAAATTGCCCGAATCTCAGTTTGGTTTCAGAAAAGGCAAATTTTGCACAGACAATATTGCTATTCTATACTCCAAAATATTAAAAGCCTTCAAGGTAGATGAGGCTGTATCGGCGGTGTTTTTGGACATCAAAGCTGCATACGATAATGTGCTTGCAGATGTTCTTATTAAAAAACTCAAGGAGCTAGAACTGCCCAGTAACCTTATTGCATTTGTTTATAACTTGGTTTTACGAAGATCGTTAACGTTCCGGTATGGAGATATAAATGTTACTAAGTGCGCCTTTAGAAGACTACCTCAAGGAAGCGTCTTAAGTCCCCTGCTTTGCACGATATATGTGAGCGACTTAGACACGTTAATCAAAGACCTGGACTTTTGTGGAATTGCACAATACGCGGACGATGTATGTATATTTTCGTCGAAATATCATCCAACACACCTGGGGCTGAAAGTTGTTGAATCCGCAATAAATGAGATTGGTGAACTACTAGAAAAATTGGGCCTGGAATTATCGGCATCAAAAACTAAATTGTGCATCTTCAGTCGCAATAACAAAGAACTGATATACCGCGTAGATGGCAAATGAGTTGCTGGTCGCAAACAATGGAGTATTATGGTCAAAGGCTGCGAGGTTAAAAATTCCGAAAGTGTACGGTTTTTGGGAATACAACTAAACTCATCTCTCAGTTGGGATAACCACATAGAAGACATACGAAGAAAATGTCAAAGACCTATTAAGACAATCAGCTGTCTGCGTCATATGTGGTGGGGGGGGGGGGGGGCAATCCTACTCTACTCATCAACATTAAAATCCCGTCCGGCAAAAAGATGACATACAGAACTCTTAAAGATAACATTTTTCTGATCTGACATCCGAAATAGTTATCCCGAAGATAACAGAAAGATATCAGAAAAGCCTCTTACGCGCCATCTGAGGATATCTTTAAGAGCTCATCGGTTAGACGTCAGAAAGATAACATTTTTTAGAGATCTTAAAGAAATCAGTTTACGGAGATCATAATGTCAACACTTTTGGGTTTTTCATATTTGTAAGGGTCTGCCCTTGCTTCCCCGTACCAGGAAGTTCGGACAGTCCTTCTGAAGTTGCTCGTGTAGATGTTGAGCACTGGGTTCGGGAATACCTAGTATGACTGAGTACGCAGCCTGATTACAGGATAGAGGAATGGTGTAATGAATTTAATTTTATAGTGTAATTCTCTTTATTATAATATTGTTAATTGATTTTATTAATGTTCTGATCATTTACAAATGTTATGTACTAAATATTTGGACATTTAGATTAGAAAGAAAATCCAAAAGAATTATTGTATTGATGCGCAAATAGGAGATCCTGGGTCTGATCTCATCAGTAACATAATCGGTTTGAAGAATTTACTTTATACAATATGACTATTTCTGGTAACACCTTAAATAATTTATCTTAATCATTTCTATCAACAAGTCAAAATGAATTTTCAAGGTTCATATATAATGTTCAGTAAATTAAGAGAAAATTAAATTTAACAAATTCTAAAATAAATAACTCCGCGTTTGGCAAACTTATAATTAACTGCGTGTAGACTTACATCGATGATCTCGTAAAATTTGTCGGACATCTTGAGCGTGGACTGCAACGTACTTGACTGACCCTTTGACAGGACTGTAGACGACGACTCGATATTATGGCACTGGCTTTATTACATAGATTAAAATAAAATTTATCAACTGACTAGATTTTATAACAGATAAACTGAATAGACTTTTTCAATAAATAAATAGACTTGACAATAAATTATAACGGACTTTACAATACAACGAATTGACTAGACTTGACTAGTACAAAAGGTATGCAGCAATGTGTGCTTAGTGAGCTGGAGAGTGTAGAGTAAGGACCTCGCTAGGCGTCCTCAGCTCTTCTCTACATCTCCCAGCTGATTGCTAGGTACTAAGTGTATGCTAATTGCAAGCTAACTGCAAGCTAACTACTGAACTGAACTTTTTCGACGATTGTTCGCCCTTATATAGCCATAGAATTCGGGAAGGGGTCATCCACGTGACTTCGTCTGAACTTCCGTCTAGAATGTCTGACACACTGACCCATGGGCCTCTTTCGGAGTCTCAGTGAACCGGGTAGCGAATATGCTTTGATAAGGGTGGTGTGTAAACTGAGGGCTCCCTAAAATGGCGCGACCGATTTGAGTAGTCGAACCTCTAGCTGCCCCGTTACATATTCATGATATATCCCAATTACAAATGGCTGAGAAACTTTGGGATGAATTTGCGCAAGAATGGGATAAAGTTGACTCGTCGAACTTTTAGCAATCGGGAGCCCATCGATATTAATATTAATGACAATCAAGTCCGGTAGAGTATAATAATCAATAATTCTCAATTGATCAGTCAAGGCATTTTTTCAACAGAGAAGGTGAAACTACACTAACAGAAGGATTCCACGACCTTCAGAGGATCTGTCATACGTTAAGGACGGCAACGAGGCCTATCTGCTACGAATTCAATCTAGAAACCACCTGGTTCAAGCCAGAGGTTTCTTTTAAGGTAGGAGAGGCGATTAAAAGACTCGGCGCGGGTAACAATTTCTTCAGGGAGATTTTTCAAAACGTCTTCAATACCTCAGAATGCTTTTACACGGACGGCTCATGGACTCCGAGAGTCCCTTTCGGTGGTTTTTCGGTCGTAGGGGGCAAATATGCAACGGCAATAGGCTTCAGGGCACCTAATGTAGCCTCTATTTTTACACTAGATGGGATGGCAATTGCAGAAGCTATCAACTTCTTCAGCAACTCAAAAGGTACCAATTTCACAATTTTCTCTGATTCAAAGAGTGTCTTAACAACACTTATATCAAGCAAAGAACTGAGTAAAAAATCATACATTATTCTTCACATCAGAAACTTGATATTGAAATTACGCAGTCAAGGAAAGCAAATTAAATTATACTGGATCCCAGCTCACATTGGAATAGAAGGGAATGAACTCGCTGACGTAACTGCTAAAGAGGCAGTGATGGCTGGATAGGACACTATCTTGACAATCCCTGGGAATGATTTCAAGAAACTTTGGAAGCTTAAACTGAAAGAAGAGTTCAACAGCTGGTGCATTTCGTCCGCTAAGGAGAAGGGAAGCAACTACTTTGAAAAGTTTTTTGGTCGTAATCCTAAACCGTGGTTTTATGAGTTAAGAACTCACAGGAAAACAATAGTGACAATTAATCGGCTTAGAAGCGGTCATAGTTCACTGAGATCAAGACTGCACAGGTTCAATATTGTAACATCGGCAGCCTGCCCATGTAAGGAGGCATATGAAACCCCGGACCATGTATTTTGGACGTGTTCTCGCTTTAACAAGCAACGGGAAATTCTTATTAAAAAATTAAACAGTATCAACACCTCTCCTGGCAACATCGACAACCTACTTTGCAATTTAAATATCAACATTATAGCTTTAAGTCAATTTATCACTAATATTGATGTTTGCATATAATAAATAAGTCAGATATTTTTATACGACTTAGAATTATTTAAAAATTAGTTTAACAGCGTAGAGCTAGATGGCACGGTCTGTACCTGCGGTGAACTTGTGGACGATAAGTTTTTAATGGACCGAGAAATTACTGCAGTTAATAATTTATAATTTTATAAAGTTGATGTAGTAAATGTAATGCTTTCTCAAGCTCAATGAAACTGTGTTCCCGAGCGTTTTTGTAACTTTATTTTTTTGATAAAAAAAAAAAAATCGGTCTATCGGTTGACCCTGCGGGCCAGCCCCAAAACTTCCCACTGTTTTTGAGCTCCTTGAGCTCGAAAACATCGTTGTAAATATATTTTCGAGCTCGAAAATACTTTTGTATACCATTATTTTGAAAAAAACTGTTTTTAGCATTTCTTTCCCCCACGATATCTCTCAAACGCATCAACTGATTGAGATGGTTAAGGTGGCAATCGACGCGTTTTATTAAGTTCTAGAGCTGATTAGATTCTGGAATTGATCGGATGAGTCACTTCAAAGGTAATCGAAAAAAACTGTTTCTTACCATTTCTTTCTCCCACGATAACTCTCGAACGAATTATCCGATTGAGATGGCTAAGGCGGAAATTGACGCGTTCTATTGAGCTTTAGAGCTGATTAGATTCTGGAATTGATCGGATGGGGTCACTTCAAAGATAATCGAAAAAAACTAAAAAAAAAATTTTTTTTTTTTCATAATTGGCCAATATCTTCGAGTCTACTTGATCGAAAGATCTGAAATTGCCAGAAAAATTGATGGCTAAAAAGTTCTTTCGATTGCCGCCTTAACCATCCAAATCGGTTTATTAGTTAAAAAGATATAAAGAATTCACACACACACACACACACGCACACACACACACGCGCGCGCGCACACACACAAAATACATACAGACACTCGAACATCATTCTGAAAATAGTCAGAATAGCTTCCTAGAACTTCAAAACGTCGACATTTGATGAAATTTCGATTTTTGTAAATCGGGGTAAAAACAATAACTTCCCGAATTTTTCAAAAATCGTCAATTTTCTTAGCGGGAAGTTAAAAAATTTTTTTATTATGAACCGGTAATTATGGCCGAGCGGTCTAAAGCGTACAACTTAGGCCTCTCGAACTTGATCACTGGCCAGGCGTGGGTTCGAATCCCAGAGAAGTTGAGACAATTTGAAAGATCATACCTGAGAGCAGCATTAGGTATTTACAGAAAGGCGCACACACAGATTATGTTCAGAGAGTCAGCAATAAAGAAATTTATGATACAGCTAGTATTCCGCGAATTGATAACTTTATCCTCAGAATCACCAGAGATTATTATAGCCAACTACCAAATATAGATAACAATATTATTCAAAATCTAAAGAACACCAATCTAAATTTACACGAAGCTGCAGCCAAAGGATACATCCAACCACAAGCCTTTACACAACTGGACAAGAAAGGCATTATACAGAATGAGCTGAACAAACCGACTTTATATCACCGTGGCAGGCACAAAGCAAACAAACGCATTCCCATAGATACTTATTTGGCAGAAAAAGACAATCTGAAGTACTCAACAGCGATCCCAAAAAGGGATGAAGATCATTTCCACCGCCTCAATCCCAAATACTGGTGGCTGGATAAAAATGCTGCGCATATGAATAAACTTGAAAATAGAAAAAAGATGAAAGAAGTTGAGCAAAAGCGCCAACAAACTGGACAACCACACCAGAGAGACTGATGTTAGCCCAAACCCTGTATATTTTGTATATATGTACATAATCAGTAGTTTTAATTTAATTTTTAGCTAAACAAGAAATTAAAAGTGGTTTTTTATGTAATATTTTTTCCACACACTACAAATAATAAAGATCGTCTGGACAACTTTTAGTCCACTAACATCCCAGAACTCAACAAAATTAAGTAATTCACATATTACAGCTAAGGAGGAGAAACGAGACGCTGTTGACACCAGCCTGCTTTCTCAAACATATCATATGTATTACAATTTGATGGTTTTATGTTTTTTGTTTATTTAATCCAGTCACTGTATTAGAAAATAAGTCATGAATAAATAAACATTTATTAAAAAAAAAAAAAGGTTCGAATCCCAGTGGAGGCCGAAAGAATTTTTCACACATTAAGTGTAAGGTCTTTCGGACCTGAAATTCGTCTCGATGCCGACATTTGAATAAGATCGGTACAAAGGAAATGAATTGGATTTGGTGTAATCTGGGGACTGGGCATTCTTAGGCTCAATGGAACTTGTCCCAAGCGTTCTCGTAACTTTAAAGTGACTAGGCTCGCTTTAATTATTAAAAAAAAAGAAAATTTTATTATGTGACTAGTGTGAGTAGTTACAAGCAGCTCTGAAAACTATCTTTTGTGAAATTATAGATGAAAATTAATGAATAACACACGCTTATAAATAAAATTATTATAATCAATTTTTTTCAACATAATTAAGCATTGCCGCATTCATACATCGATTGTCATAAGAATTTAAATGAATGCAATAATAATTTATAATTTAAGAACGACACAATTAACCCAAGTAACACACAGACAACTTTAGGATGTCTTTTAAAAGGAGAAGACAATTTTTTTTGTCTCAGTGACCTTTATTGGTATAAATACGACATGCAAATGTTAGTTCCGGAGACAGAGAAAATTTGTGTTATTTTTCCTGTCTTATGTCAATTAAAAAGTTGTTTAGATTACTTATTTTACCACTATTTGTAATTTACTTTCTGTCGTCACTTATGTTAAGTCTTTTAAGTAGACATTTTTTCGGTGACATAAATTTCTGATCGTTTTGTTAACATTTTGGTGCCTTATCGATATGTCAAAAAAGAGCCTCAAAACTGATATCTCACAGATGTCACAAAAGCAAGTGTGCTACTTGGGTTGGGAATCTAAACAATATTTCTAAAAAAATTATCATAAATATGACAGAAATTAAAGAGATCTCATCATCAACAAAAATCATCAACTAGTTTTTCAACTCAATAAAAACGTATAAATTGCATACCTCAAGCGTGAAAGCACTGAGGGTACTCTATTGTCGCTCGATTTTTTTTTTGTATTTTGCCATTGGAACAAATTTTTGACAGCTGAAAATTATTTGATCCTCTTCACTTTCCTGGAGTACGGTAGGAGGAAAATAGGGTAGCGGGAGGGAAAGGACGAAACAGTTATTCTAGTTATTTATAAAGTATAATCCCTTGTAATTATGATCCCTAAATTATTCAAGGCACAATTAATGGGCGTGGATATAAAATGAAAATTTCATATTAGTCAATTTTCTAGTAAGAATTTAGGAAATCTTTACTTAGTGCGTATCAAACTCAATAAAAAATTAGTATGATGAGTTCATCGAATTATAGAAATTTTATTACTAATTTTTTTTATCCTTTTTTTACACTCTCCCTTCTATTATTTACTCTTATTTTTTAAAAATAAATTCATAACTCAACATATCTCTAAATAATAATTCAATTTTATTATTTATTTTCTTTTTTAAATTTGGTCTTACAAAACTAATTTGTATTGTTACATATAAAATAATAATTAAATTTACAGTGGATAGTTTAGAAATTCCGTTTGCCTCGCCAGCTCTAGCAACATAGGATCGTCGAAGAATTTGTTTATGGAAACATCTTCCGACAATCCTTTGCGTCTTCGTGTTTTGAGCATAAACTCTCTCGCCAAATGAGTCGCTGGCTGAGGTTCCAGAGGTCGGATTGTGATACTTTTGTCCAAAGGATCACCAGGAACGATTTGCCAGTGATGGAACACTGATAAGCAGAACGCTTGACCCTGGGTATGAGTTCTCAAGTCTGTTTCGAAGCCAAAACTGTCGATTGCGGGTATAAAGGCTTTTATGGTGTAGAGAGGACTCCCGGGAACTGGCGCATCCTGAGTAACGTGACCTCGACGCTTAGCCAAGACAGTATAGACAGCAGACACACAGTCAGCAGGTGCTTGGACTTCGACAAATAGATAAGGCTCCATTAGACGTGGTGTTGCCATAAGAAATGCTGAGTAAGCGACTCGACGAGCTGTTGGAATTATTTGTCCACCACCGCGATGCAATGGCTCTTGTGCAATTACTGCGTCGAGTATTTTAAATTTAACGTTTCTGATTGGCTCTTCACAAAGCGGTCCTTCACGTGTTCCCCATTGAAAACCTTGGACGATTGCGTCACGTGCACTGCTAAGTAACGTTTTATCAACTTCGGATGGCAGAGTATCATCTACTAATATATTCGGACCCGTTGCATCCGGCCCAAACGCCCATATTGAACGGGCTGCCAACAAGTCCCAATCATATTTTGTTTGGAAAAATTCTCCCAACCGTTTCCTGTAATTTATTATTATGGTAATTAATAAATTGCTGTATATTTAATCATAGTTGTAGAGTAATTATAAAGAAGAAAATTAAGGGATGGAAAATTTTTTAATTTATTCAGTCATTTTTAAAAGTGCGGCAGTTTTGAGAAAAATATTATGGAAAAATTCACAGTTTGAATATCTTTAGACTAATTAGAGTAACGGACCGGTTTGAAGTGTTCGATTTTTTTTTCATTTTAAAATTGGGTGAATTTAGAATTTTAAGCCACCTTGATTATATATTTGAAAAAAAATTTTAAAATTCAAGTTTCTAATTTTTGTCTTAAGGGATACCACTAGTGTGACCGCCTGAAAAAACGATTTTTGGGAATTTTTTTAAAGAAAACTACTGCATGGAATGTTTTAATATTTTAAGGATATATTTGTGGATATATAATGAATGCAAGATAAAATTTTTGGACCAAAAAATTTAAAATTCCGCGAGTTATTCACAATCTCCCTAAAAAAAAAGTCCCTACTGCAGTGACAGCGATCTTCGCAGTACCGGAAGTCAAAAAAACCAAAACATTTATTAAACTAGAAGGTATTTTCCGTACCACGACCCTCGGGCTAAGAAAAAAATTTAAATTTAACAAAATGGCGGGGTTTTAAAAAATTCAAATTTCGCGCGAAAGTTTGATGATTTTTGGCCTGTCAAAATTACATTTTTGATTCGATCAAAAAACTGGAGGTTCATGGTACGTCTAAACATGTATAAAAGTAGCTGCAATTCGAATCAAATCGATCGGATGATTTGTCTTCGAGTTATAACTGCAATTTTGAAAAATGTATTTTCGAGAACCGATAAGCGGCTGCTCTTTAGATGGCTGTAACTCAAAAAAACTATTCGATATGCTCTAGGAACTGTAGTATGTTATTTTTGAAGGTATAGTCTATCGAAGTATGCAAAAAAAAATTGATTTTTCAAAATTTCACACTAGTGGTCCCCGTTAAATAAAATCACAAATTTTTCATTAAAAATTCAAGTCCTCAATAAAAAAAGTGTAATCAATTTTTTTAAATATCTCCATAAATTTCAAATAACTAAAAAAATTGCAAGAGACCTTTTTTGTAGTGCGTTAAATTCTCTACAAAAAAGGTATCTTGCAAATTTAAAAAAAATTGAATCATTATTGAAAAATTTCAAGTTCAAAATTTACTGAAGTATTTCAAGTCTACATGACCATCAAGGATAAAAATTCTATAATTATAAAAAAAAAAGTACTTACTTATTCCACGTAATTTTTACATGCTCCGCCTCGATATCTTCAGCCAACCCCCGCTCCAAAGGCTCAGCAATCATCGTCAACTTGTTGCGTTTGTTAGGCGTCTCAGCGAAGCATTTGAGTGAACTCGTCTCCACCACAGTTTCAGCAAAGGACACAACAGGATCTGCGACTTTGATGTCTATTTCCGAGTACATCCGTCTCAAATCATGCATAGCGCAATCCAAGTACAGTTCACCAGTGCCAAGAACGACATGCTCGCCGCTCTCTTCAACCCGCGTACCCAGAAGCGGATAGCTCTTATTAACTTTCCTCAATCCATCCAGCATCTTGGGCAACTCGGACGGATTAACCGGCTCAACCGCTATTTTAATAACACTCTGTGTATTAAATTTAAGCGGACGAAATATATGAAGATCATCAGAATTAATGAGATCTGTTATCGTACTCGTTTTAACGATTGATCTGTCAATACCTTCAATTAAAACCCAATTACCAGCAGGTACCCGATTTATTTCAATCTGATAACGGGCTTCACTTATCCACAGCCGTCCGACAGTTAGTACACGTGAGTCTTCTTCATCAGTACGAGAGTAGGCTTCCCCAAGTACTCGTACTTTTTGTCCGGCCTCCAAAGTACCGGACATTACTCGTCCCAGGACATGGAACAGTGTGCAGTCTTCGGTGGGATACATCTTGGTGCTGTGTATCATCAACCGTCCGTCTGGATTGCACCTCACCATATCCTGAGCCAAAGGTGAGTCTATAGGCCCCGTGTAAATGTGTTGAATTTTAGCTGAAGCATGTTCCTGTGGGCTTGGAACATGTGTTACGCACATATCAACGATTCCTGATAAATCTCCAAAAAATCTCGTGCACACGAGTCGCAGTAGCGGGCGGATATTCATCTTCATTTCTTCAGACGTCAGTCGGATGCCCAGTTCATCAAGGACGGCAGGTAACGTTGTGTCGACGTCGCCAACAACCTGAGCAAATATTTTGTAGAGAGGCTCGAGAATAAACTCAATAAAACTACGCTGAGCTGTATTGTGCGGCGGCTTCTTGGTAAATTTACGGGTCTTGGGATTTAAATAAATGTCACCCCATAGACGTTTCGCGAATTCTTCGAAATTTAGTGAGTCGTATTTGCGTTTGTACAACGCGGCAAATGATTTTAATGTAAAGCAGACATTGTATTCTGAACTAGCGAAGCAAACGTTCCCGAGAGCTGGTGATACGAAGGTCGGGTTATCAGAGTCTGAGTACAAAGCAATCAGACTATTTATTTCTTCGATAATATGACGAAGTTTGTAGTACGCGTCTAGAGGTGGGAGCTTCAACTCGAGAACAAGGCGGTCTATTTTGTTTATACAGACGGTTAGAGCCAGTCGTTCTTGGATCGCGTGCTTTAAAAGTCTCTCCGTGTTGAGCATCACACCTTCGGCGGCGTCTACTACTAATACTGCGCCGTCTGAAAGACGGATTGCTGCTGTTGCTTCATCCGAGAAGTTGACATGTCCTGGAGTGTCGAAAATGTTCATCAGATATGACTTGGACTTGACGTCTTGGAGTAAAAGAGTCACGGGAGTTGCTTTGGTGGAAACTCCGCGCTGCTGCTCGGTGAAAAGTGTGTCTGTGTAGCGGAGCGGCTTCTCGTCTGTCACGCTGTGCATGTAGGGGTGAGTTTGCCGAACTAGGCAGTCTACTAATGTCGTTTTTCCATGATGCAGGTGACCTAGGAGCACGATGTTGCGAATCAGAGCTGGTGTGTCCATCATGTCGGCTAAAAACTCAATGTTATAAGTTGTTTCAGGTAATTCTTGCTGTTTTATTTGGAACTTGGCTTTTCGAGTGGGAGCTATCAGCGGTTTGTCGAGTGGTTGAGCATCTTCTTCTTGAACCAGAGTTTCGACCTGGAATTATTCATAAATTTGAATTAATAAAGTCTATTTAAAAAGAGAATTAAGGGAGAAAACGGATCTGAGATACAAAATAAAGATGTACCTGAAGATCGGAACGTTTTTCACGCAATGAAAAAAAAAACATGGAAATTAAAATTCTACTGTATGACTAGATTTCTGAAATGTTTCGCATATAGATGCTGCTATGGGTCACGAAAATATGAGACTACCCCAACTTCCGGAACTACTTCTTAAGCAGTCGAATTACTCAAATTTTTTTCATCGTCGTAATGCGAAAAACGTTTCGATCTTCAGGTACACAAAAAAAGAGGATATTTTTGTGATTTTTTTTTTTCAATGTACCTTCATTATTAAAATTCTTAAAATTTGTGACATTATTAAGCATCATTTAAAGAATATTCTGCTAAATTTTCATGAGAAAATATTTAAAAATAAGCTAGTGGCAGTGGGGAGAGACAAGTCACTTTAAAAAAAAAGTCTCCATGCGGTAGGCAGGATAACTTATGATTACTTTGTCTGAAATCAAAAAACCAAAAAGATTTCTTTAGTAAGGTAAGTGACCCCTCTATCGGCCAGGCCCCCTTTATCGGCCACTTGGTTGAAAAATCCATATATTTCCACAATAAGTACGTATTAATGCGTAAATAGTTTTTTAAAAAAAAGTAAAATTAATCTAGTTTATATTAAACATACTTTGATTATTGTAAAAATTCATTTTTTAATTAAAAAAAAATAGTAGTGCGTCAGACGCGATTTCTGGTGGTTTCTTATCAGGGAGGTTAAGTATTCTTGTTTTTTCATTAACCGATTACTAATTAAAAATAACAATAAAAGTCCGATTTTTTTTTTGTAATCTTATTAGCTCGTTTCATAGTAGTTTTAAGAGTTAAAAATTTAATGATTTTTACCTAATTTATACTAAAAATAGCGTGGCCGAATATAGATACAAGAAAATTACCTCTGTATGCATTATCGGCCACCTTAGTTTTATTTTTTTTTGAGGTTATTAACATTTATATGCAAAATAGTCAATTTAATTTTTTAATGTCAAAATAAATAAACAAATTGATTAAGTTATATTTCAAAATAAATATAAATATTTATAATAGATGAAAATAAACTATATACATCCAATCAGCTAAAATTTTATCTAAAAGGTGGCCGATAGAGGGGACAGCTAGGAGGCCGATAGAGGGGACAGCTAGGCCAATAGAGGGGACATCAGGAATTGAAGTTATTTTCATTTATTATTAAATTTCTAATAAATATTTTTACATATATTCTTTTTTAATTTGAAGTTAAATGTATACGCTTCAAGGTTCTATCACTGTTTTATACATGAATTGTCTTTTTATATTTTAATTCTTAATTCGAAAAAAAAAATACGCTTAACTGGCCGATAGAGGGGTCACTTACCTTACATAAGTTTATCTTGAATTTGAAGGAAGGATTTTTTTTTCAATAACTACTTATTTTTTAATTAAACAAAAGGAGCAATGGCAAAAATCAAAGTTTTTTGATTGCACCTTTACCAAAAATTCAAAAATGAATATTTTGTTTATTCCTTCGTTCAAATCCATCAAACTTATGTACTAAAGAAATCTTTTTGGTTTTTTGATTTCAGATGAGGCAGTCATGAGTTATCCTGCCTACCGCATAGACTTTTTTTAAGTGACTCGTCTCTCCCCACTACCACTGGCTTATTTTTCAATATTTCTTTATGAAAATTTAGCAGAATATTCTTGAAATGATGCTTAATAATGTCACTAATTTTAAAAATTTTAATAAAGAACATACTCTAAAAAAAAATCACAAAATATGCTCTTTTTTTGATACTGAAGTTAGCCAACATCTAATAATTTTTGGATTTTTTAAAAACGATGAATTATTAAGAAAAAAATATTTCAAAAAATTGCACCGATAGTTTTTTTAATTTTCTACATATGCATATTTTTAGTTTTTTCTTTTTAAATTAAGTTGTCGGAAAAAAATCAAAAAAATTGTAAACTGTCTGCTAACTTCAGGATCAATAACAATAAAGTTAGCAGACATTTAAAAACTTTTTGATTTAAAAAAAAAAATTAAATATTAAAAAAATTTTTTGAAAAACTGCACGTATAGTTTATAAAATTTCTGACATGTGCATATTTTTTGAAATATTTTTTTTCATTATTTATCTGTTAAAAGAATTTTTTTTTAATTTCAAATGTCTGCTAACTTTACTATCATTCAGGATCATTACTGGTTAGCCGACGTTTAATAATTTTATAAATTTATTTGAAATACTAAATAATAAAAAAAAAATATTTCAACAAATTGCACTTATAATTTTTTAAATTTTCTACATGTGCATATTTTTAGTTTTTGTTTTTTTGTAATCGGTTTGTTTAAAAAAAAAATCCAAAAATTATTTATCTGCTACTTTCAGTATCGTCTTTTTTTTGTATCTCAGAGCCCTTTCCCCCCTTACAGACTATTGAGTATACGAGCTAGTGGACTTACATCCGGACCATAAACTTCCACAGCACTAGGATAGTAGCGTTTGTCTTCATGCAAAACAACTTGCAAAGACTGTTGATCCATGGCATCACGTGGCTCGTCTTTGTCTTCATCTATTTCTTCATCTGATCTATCCTTATCATCAACATCTTCTCCTGCATTTTCATACTCGTTCTCATCTTCACTATCAGAAGCCAGATCCGGCCCAATGTAGTTACCAAACTCATCATAAAGATCAGCGTCCATTTTGTCTTGACCTATTAAATTTTTTTTTTTAAATAATTAATTAATTAATTTTTTTAATTTATTGTACTACAGTAATTGTTTATTTACTAGAGTAATGTTTATTGTACTAGAGTAATTATTTATTTAATTTACCGGTATAACCTCGAAAATTTTTATGTGAATATTATTTTTAAGAAAATAAATTATAAATACTTACCGACTTATTTGCTGAGATGGAATTAATTAATCAGTAGAATATAATTAACGTGGAATAAAATTTATTGTTTATTGTCAATAATTTACTGCCAATAATACTGTAAACGTTTTTATACGTTTTTGAATATTCAAACTCTCTCAGCACGACCACGATGAGTACGAGCACAAACGTTCAATTACGTTTAATTTTTATTTCAAAGAATTTGCTGGAAGGTAGAGCGCGCTAGTGTAGATTAAGCGTTTTGGCGCGAAAGTATAAATAATTTAAATCAAATTTTTTAAAATTCGATATTTAAAAATTATAGAGCGGGAGTAGGATTAGCGGCCACTGCTTCATTTTTGGACATTAAATACTTAATTTTAATTAATGTATGAGTCGAAAATAAAATTTTCATTGTAGCAGTGTGATAAAAGTATCTGTATAGATTTTAAAAAAGAAATATGTCTGCTTTTACAAATTATTTAATTTAAATTTTACGATACGGAGTTAGCCGACATTCAATAATTTTTGGATTTTTTTTAAACAATAAATTAAAAAAAAAAAATACTTGAAAAAATTGCACCTGTAGTTATTTAAATTTTCTACGTGTGCATATAATTAGTTTTTATTTTTTTGTGATTGATTTATTGAAAAAAAAATCCGAAAATTTTTAATCATCTGTTAACTTCAGGATCATTAAATTTTTAAGTTTGCAAAACTGGTCTTAAGGTGGTCAAAAAAAGTACCTCTACCCTACCTAATTTATCACTAGCATTTTAAGTTCCTAAGTGACAGCCCAAAAATAAATTAGTGTGAATGTAAATGACAGTAAAGTTAGCAGACATTTGAAATTTAAATAAATTTTTTTAACACATAAATAATAAAAAAAAAAAACATTCTGAAAAAATGCACATGTAGAAAATTTGATAAACTATAAGTGCAATTTTTGAAAATATTTTTTATATTTATTTTTTTGTTAAAAAAAAATCCAAATATTGTTAAATGTCTGCTAACTTTATTGCTATTGAATGTAACAGGCATCAGACAAATTTGAAATTATAAATAAATAGAGTAAATAATTAGAAAAATAAAATTTAAAAAAATGGGCATTTAAAAAATTTTGAAATTAATAAGTGCATTTTTTATAAATATTGTTTTTTTTAGTATTTACTCTATTTATTTGTAATTTTAAATTTGTCTGATGTCTGCTACATTCACACTCATAAAAATAATGATCCTGAAATTGACAGACAATCAACAAATTTTCAGTTTGTATTTTCTACAAATCAATTTCAAAAAAAAAATAAATAAAAATATGCACATGTAGAAAATTAAAAAATCTTTAGGTGCAATTTCTTTAAATATTTTTTTTTTAAATTTATCGTTCTGCAAAAAAAATCAAAAAATTATTTGACGTCGGCTAACTTCAGTATCGTCAAAACCAAGTCTATGAGTGTGAATATAGCAGACATAATTCAAATTTCAAATTACAAATAAACAAATTAAATAATTAAAATATTAAAAATAAAAAAAATGCACATACTCATTTTCAAATTCTATAATGCGCATTTTTTAAATTTTATTCGATTTTTATTCAATTCACTTATTTCAAAATTTTTAAAATTCATAATAGTCAGCTACATTCACACTCATTCAAGTCTAGATCATTTAATAAGTGTGAATGTAGCAGACATCAGACAAATTTAAAATTATTAATAAATAGACTAAATAATTAGAAAAATTAAATTTAAAAAAAATGGGCATTTAAAAAATTAAAAAATTAATAAGTGCATTTTTTATAAATATTTTTTTTTTTAATTATTTACTCTATTTATTTATAATTTTAAATTTGTCTGATGCCTGCTACATTCACACTCATATTATTTAATATATTTTGAATAAAATTATTTATCAAATCATCCACTTTTTGATTGTTGGAAAAATTTATCAGAAGAAATCTATTATGTATTAATTTAAACTTTGGAATATTTGTTAACTATGAATTTCTCACTATTTATATATACATGTACATGAAGTAAATATCCTCCCTAATTAAAGACCTTTTAAAAATTGCGGATAGTACTTTTTAAAATTACATATTAAAAATATCAACTATAAAATATCAATGGTATTTTATCACGTAGTTTTATATTTTATGATAAATTTCACATAAATTTTATCATAAAACTGAAACCAGCAGACACTTGAAATACGATTTCAAACGATGGTCTGGTTCACTGTCTCAGCCGAAGTCTGAAGTCGTATTTAATCCCGAGCCCCAAATTTTATTTTTTATCTCTAAAAACTGAGTAATTTTTTTTTTGCAAAAAAAAAAAATTGAATTTATCGTTCGAAAACCAAACAAGTATCCAATTATATCTTTTAGAATTTAAACTTTAATAGAAAATAAGAAAAATATCTGACTTGTGTTTTAAAATCTAAAACAAAAGAATTTCAAGTAAGACTTACGGAGTCCGATGACCAGGAGATTTTTTCACTTACCTGAAACGAAAAAAAATTTAATAAATTATTTTAAATAAAAAAAATTATTCATCATTAAATTATTTAACTTAAATATTATAATAACCTTGACAACTGATAGAAAACTGCAAGCTCAGCATCAGCATCATCATCATCAGGAACGCATTGTTGACTTAGAATTCAACGATCTCCAACAAATCACTCACTACACACTTCACTTAAGCACTTACACAAAATAATTAGACTAAACACTTGCGGTAAACACAAATTACAAATATAATGATCCTGAAGTTACAAGATAATCAACAATTGTCGAATTTATTTTTCAACAAATAAAAAATAAAAATATGCACATGTAGAAAATTTTAAAAACTACATGTGCAACTTTTCAAATATTTTTTTTTTCGAAATTTATCGTTTAAAAAAAAAACAAATTCATTAGACGTCTTTAGCTGTTTATTTTTATAATTGACTTGTTGAAAAATAAAAAGGAAATGACAATTGCGAAGTGTCTGTTAACTTCAAGATCATAAGTTAGCAGACACTTAACAATTTTCGAATTTTTTTTTAAACAAATCATTAAAATAGAAAAAAAAAAAAAATAAAAAAATGCACATGTAGAAAATTTAAAAAACTCTAAGTGCAATTTTCAAAAATATTTTTTTTTTGTAAATTTATCATGAGTATGAATGCAGGAGACATCAGACAAATTCAAAATTATTAATAAATACAGTAAAAAATTAATAAATTAAAATTATTAAAAAATTTTGAAATTAATAAGTGCATTTTTTATAAATATCAATTTTTTAATTATTTACTCTATTCATTTATAATTTTTAATTTGACTGATATCTGCTACATTCACACTCGTAAATTTATCGTTTTTAAAAAAAATTCAAAAATTATTAGACGCTGGGTAATTTCAGTATCATTAAAACTGATTATTTTTTCTATCACATTTGAAAAATATTTTTTCCCGCTAAATTGATAACCAACAAAAACACCATCGTAAAAAAAATACACTGCACTCAATAATCAAAAGAATCTCAACAAAGTTATAACCGATTTTCTTTTCACACACAAACATTAAAAATATATGATGTATCAATTGATATTTAAATAACACGAATTTAGTTTTTTTTAAACGTAAAACCTACAGCGAGACGCCATGACCAACTCCGGTAAATTTATCAGCATTTTAAATAAATGTCTCTTACTAATTTATATAAATTATTATTTCTTAAGCTATCAGTAGTTATTATTAATATCAATTCATTTAAATCAACCGATAATTATTAAATAGAACGTAATAATTACAACTGAGTATCAACGCGATTCAATCAGAGCGACATTTTTAGTTGAACTGAACAGCGACGACACGACGCAGTGACGATGCGCAGTAAAATGGGGGGTAAATTCAAAAGTCACTGATTGGTTGTTCGAATATGCGTGCGCGTCATTTGTTTTTGCGGGAAATTTAAAAAATAAAAAATTGTCGACATTTCCATTTCATCACTTAGATATTACATATGTATATATTTATATGTATATGTACATACTTTGATTTTTTTTAAACAAAAAGGATCTTTAGCATAAAGAATCAGCCAGAAAAATTTCGATATCGCGACTTCAAAGGAAATTTTCCTGTGAAAAATCAAACCTGTAATTTTCTTACAATTGCTTATGATTTTTATGCAAATCTATAGATAGATACCAAATTTTATATGGTGACAGGGGACTTGGAGAAAAAAAATCAGGCAAAAAAAATATCTTTTCCCTCTTAGTCTAGAGATCGCACCTCCGAAGAGGATTTTTCATAAAGAATTAAAAAAAATCCACAATTTAGGATAATAGAATTAAAAAATTTGCTTATTAACTATTAATTTATTGAAATTAATGATTCTAACAATTAATTATTAGTTGTAACTGTTTTTTATATATTTTCCAGACAGAGTGAAGTTGGCTGCCCGAGCCGGAGTCATCACCCGCAGTCTGAAATCGTGTTTGATCCTGAGTCAGCCAGTCAGAAACAAGTTAATTTAAAATTAATGGTCTGATCAACTATTCGCGTAAGAGTACACGGAGAGTAATAAATAGCTCTGATTCCTATGCTAGAATGCTAACCATTACTATGTTACATAGTAACGAAGATTTTTGTAAAAATCCTGCGTAAATTTACTGGAAAAAATCTTAGAATTGTGGCAAAAATATGAGTGATACACGGAGAGAAGTGAATGGTATATTCTCCAATGTAACATAGTAATTATTACTATGTAGCATGGTAACGCAAGTTCTTTAGCTATATTATTTATTTGACATAGTATATTGTCTGATATTGAATGGTAACGCTAGCCATGCTAGCATAGTATCATTCCTATGCTAGCATGGGAATGATTACCATGCTACATTGGAATCATTCCTATGCTACAGCATTAGAATTATTACCATTTCGATAAAGCTGCTTCTAATTGAAGCTAGTAAGGTTGATATTAAGATAAGAATTTATAATTATAAAATTAGGTTATTTAATTAAGAGTGAATAAATTTTTAATTGATTTCAAAAATATTTAAATACTAACATTAACATGGGTTATTTCTATTAGAAAAATATTATAATAATTTAATTATTGAAATACGATGTGACATACGATGAAGTTTTTCAATCACTAACTTTCACGAAAATTAACGTCATCAATTAGTTTAAAATTTTTAATTTTGTTAAAAAAATAAATTTTATGTAATTCTTTCGACAAGGGTTTCTCTTGAATGAATGAACTGATTTTGATGGTTGAGGTGGCATTCGAGGTGGCTTATAAAGTTTTAGAGCTGAATAGATTTTAGAATTAATCCATCGAGTACATTGCAAGTTATCCAAGAAAAACAGTTTTGAAAATTTTTATTTTTAAAATATCTCCGCACGTACCGTACCGATTATACTCAATTTGTCAAAAAATGTTGGAATTAATGAGCCGCTTCAAACGCTACCTCAAAAAGACGAATCGGTTCACCCGTTCGAAAGTTACACAGGTATAGAGAATTAAAAAAAAAAAATTCGAACTTTGGTAATATTATATATTTTAAATGGTAACGCTGTAAAATCAAATGTAAAATACTTAAAATTAACATTGAAGACTGAAATTTACAGGGATTTTTTTTTATTTTTCAACGTTTACAACAACATTTTGAAGAGAGAGTGAAGAAAAAAAAATCGTTCCAAATGGACCATCTAATGCCCATACACGACCATTCTTTCCCATTCATGCATGACTAACTAAAACAATCGCAGAGAAGTGTATTAAATCATTAAATAACTAATAGGTTTGGAACTTATAAATAAATAAAAATATAAATAATTTGTTACAATTACACAAAAATATAAAAAATACAATAATTTATTTCTCATCTATATAATATACATATATGGAATAAAAATAAATTAATTAATTAAATCAATAATTACAATTTTAAATTACAACTATTTAATTACAAATTTTTTGGAAATTCTTTCCAAATCAAAAATTGATATTTGGAATCAAAATACAATGATTAATTTTTTTAAAAATTATTTTACATTAAATTAACTTTTTTTATATCTTAAAGTAGTCGAATAAAAATAATAACGAATAGTAAAAAATTATTATATATTTATATACAGAAAGAAAAGGATTTCTTGACGCAAGGAATAATTTGCACTATGAATTGGAGATAAAAGTTTTCATAAATAAGTAATTATAATTTCATACTACTACTAATAATAGACTACGAATGTAGTAATTATACTTATTATCAATATACTCGTAAATATATTTTTATTTAATTAAGTAATTAATTATCCTAAACGACAAATTTCTTTAAATCTCCATTAGTAAGATATTTAAAAATCATACTTGTAAAAGTACTTGGTAGTCGAATGTCATCAAAAAAATCATATACTAAATCAGTGACATCAATTAAAAGCTTCTTTCGCCCTAACACTCTCCTTAAACGGTAAGTTAACATTCCACCGTACAGTGGGAAAAGCGATGGAATGTCCAAATCAGAAATATTATCATTGGGAACATGTTTCAAACCAACAGCCAATTTATGTTCACATTTACCCAATAAATCATAATATGTAAAATTACTACTACCAATCTTATTTTTTTTCATATTTTCAATTTCTTCCATACACTTATTACGAACTTCACTAAATTCTTCGCTGTTCGCTATAAGTGCTAAATTTTTTTCACTTACATACAAAGAGGCCGCACTGAGCTTTACAATATGCTCTTTAAATGTCTTTATAAATTCTGGTGGATTGAAATATATCATATCACATGCTGTTTTACCGATATGGTTTTTTAAATCAATATCAATACCAGCATCAAGAAGATGTTTCATGATATCAATATCGCAGATTCCTCGGAGTACCTCATGAAGCACTGAATTCCCATTCAAAGACGTTACATTTACATCAATTGTAATATCGTTCAACAATAATTCAACTGCCTTAAAGTAATAGTTTTTGACGGCAGCATGAAGACAAGATTGTTTCATAAATTCATTTATATATAAGTCGTTAACATTTGCACCATACTCAATGAGAAGCTTCATTATTATGAAATTTTTGCGAATAGCAACCATAAGCGGTTTTTCTAAATATTCAATATCACTATTAGGGTTGGCATTATTTTTTAGAAGCAGCTCAACCATTTCTATATTACGTTGGTGAACAGCAATAAGTAATAGTGTGTCGATACAAGTAAAACTATCCTCAGGCTCCACAATATTCACATCAACGATCTCTTTAATTAGGAGCTCAATATTGTATTTGTTATTTTGCTCAATCGCTAACTTTAAGGGTATGTAAAAATCAAAACCCGGAAGTTGATAGATTTCCATTGTGATGATTTTGATAAAATAACGAATTGTCGATTGCTAACAAATTTATATTAAAAGAAAAAAACTCGGACACTGAAGTATTAAAGTCACTGTTCACTTTATAATAATAGAATGTTCAATTATTGGTAAACGTTGGTTATAATCTTTTATTCTTAACACGAGAGTAACTGAACCACTGATAGTCTCTAGATCAGAAATTATTCTAAACGATGGTCTATGGTACCTTCGAATTTAACATAGAATCCCCACTTTCATTTTTCAGTTTATACCCCCTCCTCTCACTTGAGCTATCTAATGACAATATTTACAGGTATACTTTTGGGATAATTATTTTTCTCCGCCTATTATACTATTTAATGTCCATCGTCGTAATTATAAGATGTAAGGTTTTAAAGAGAGGTTTCAATGATTGTCTAGATTTTCTACGATAGTACTAATGATTCATGACAATGAAATTAGGAGTCGTTAAATATAAAGGTAATATTGTTAATGACTATTGAGCGACTATACACATTCTTGAAGTAACAATACTTGTTTGAAAAATGTCAATTTTTTTCTTGGCTCGAGAAGATTTGGGATTCTTAAATCAAGATTTACTTATGCTTGTTTCTGAAGTACACGATGGTCCCACAATAGATTGAACTCTGAAACCAAATAACAGATTTTCTTGGGTATAGTAAAGATTTCGAAATGTATTTAATTGTCAACGTTTATTTAATCTGTAACCTTTAATTTTCTATTGTTGAAAATGTAGTCATTGAAAAAAATACTATTCAAATTTTTAGCAAAAATTATATTTTTTTTCATAAATTATTGCTATAATTTATGATTTATCGCCACGGATTATCTTAGGATCTTATTAAGATACGAATTTGTATTTCCACAAAAAGAGATATTGAATATTTTACGTAAGCGATGACTGATGTCGATCGCAATTCTTCCGAACTATAAGCTTTTTTAGTTTTCACGCAGATGTTTATGACCGCAGTTAACCTATTGAGCTTACCATAATAATCTATTATCATCATTTTTGTTAAAAGCGTCCGAGCCATATAAGTATGGTTTTTATACCTGCGAGACTGAGAGTTTTCATTTTTTTATTTGTTTACCATAGGCGCCGATAGCAAAAATATAAATTTCATATAATAAATTTTCTAATAGATAACTTGTTGAAGAAATACTTATTTGAAAATTTCTAATTTTTATTGCACACCTCAATCGCGAAAGCGTTGAGTGTGCTTTACTGTCACTCTCTCGCTCTCGGCCCTTTCACTGACTTTAAATCCTCTCTACTTTCTTTATAGTACACCAAAGTTGTTAATAGTGTATACCATTTTAAAGGAAATTTATTAAGGAACATTTTTCAATGTAATCCTTATTTAATTCAAGATGTGATCAAATAAAAAAAAAAAATGATTTAGTCTGAAGCCCCCAGTGCGTCAATTGTGGTGTTCGGACTCGTCTAAACACGATAACTTTCGAAAAGCAAGACTTATAGACTTATTTTTAGTAGATTTTATAAAAATCTAACTGTTGTATTTGTCCTCATGACGCAACTTTTCAAAAATTTTAACATTTTCTATCTATTTGAGTCAAGTAGGTTCCAAAAATACTATTGGTGAAAAAGTTTATATATGTATTTATATATATATATATATATACGATATAACGCGCGGTTCTCCCACGATAGCGTCCACAATTCTGTACCGATCTTAATGAAACTTTTTTTGCATATTCTTTAGCTAAAAAGCTCGGGTCAGTTCGAAGATGAGCTCAATTGGACAAAAAGTTTAAAAGTTATAGTCGTTTAAAGATTTTTTAATTTTTCAAAAAATTCAACTTTTCTTGATTTACCTTTAAATAACTTTTGATCCTAAAGAGACAATCTATTTTTGGTGATTTAATCTTTATGTTCATTCGATTTGCTTTAATTTAGGCTATGTTGATTACTCTTTTGATAATATTTACTAGTACTTTGATGAATTTCAAAATTTTTAGAAAAATATAAAAAACTTTTTTTTTTTACTTTCTCATTTAATAACTTTCAAGTAATCCATAATAGTTGAATTTTGTTAATATTTTTATGTAGCTTATCTAATGAGCTTTGTATTTCTGTACTATTTTTTTATATTCAACGAAAATTACCTATTTATTTATTGAAATTTAGCTGTTGCATTCGTTCTCCCACTTTTTAATAAATTCATGTAACTGTTCCAATTCTGATTACTGCCGTGTAACACTTTTAAAATCTCAACATTAAAGTATGCATAAAGTATTTTTTCAAAATTGACAAGCATAAATATAATTGATCTTATAAGCATTAGATGAACCTTTAAACGTCACCGTCTACCTTACAGATTTAAATATATAAATAAATAATGAAAAATCTACTTCCATTTCGGCTGCCGAATGGCCTTTTTTTTTTTTTTTTTATTCTCTTTGTATTTTTGATCACAAGAACCCTTTCAAAAATCACTATCTGAGTCCTTTTTGTTTTGGTGTAATTAATAAAAAAAACGTGAAAACTGATTATTAACAAAAAAAAAATTTAGCTGCCATTTTTTTTTTTTTATTATTATTTTTTAAATCACAGGTCAAATGAGTAATATTAATAAAAAAAAAAAATAAGGTTTTTTTTTATTACTCATGATTATAAATTATGAGCAATAATAATAGTAAAAATAAAAAAAAAATCTGGGCATCGGTTGACTTTGCGGGCCAGCCCCAAAACGTCCCGATCAAGGAGCTCGAAAACATCGTTGTAAATACATTTTCGAGCTCTTCGAGCTCGAAAATACTTTTGCATGCCGTTATTTTCGAAAAAAATAGTTTTTAGCATTTCTTTCTCCCGCGATGACTCTCGAACGAATTATCCGATTTTTAAGTTTGAGGTGGCAATTGACGCGTTTTAATATATTCTAAAGCTGATTAGATTTTTGGATTTTTTGGTTGAGTTATTTCAAAGATATTCACAAAAAACTGTTTTTTACTATTTCTTTCTCCCACGATAACTCTCGAACGAATTATGCGATTTTGATGTTTGAGGTGGCAATCGACGCGTTTTATTAAGTTCTAGAGCTGATTAGATTTTGAAGTCGATCATATAAGTCGTTTCTGAGAAATCAATAAAAAACTAAAAAAAAAAAAATTTTTTTTTTTCATAATTGGCCAATATCTTTGAATCTACTTGGTCAAATGATCTGAAATTTTCAGAAAAGTTTATGGCCAAAAAGCTCTTTCGATTACCGCCTTAACCATCCAAGTTGGTTCACTAGTTAAAAAGTTATAAAGAGTTTACATACATACATACATACATACTAGACTGGGCCAAAAAAATCGACTATTTTTTTTTTCTTTCGATACTGTGAAAATATTATTCCTGACGACCAAAAAAAATTATTGTGCAAGTTTGAGCCCTTAATATTGATATTAAGAGGTGTATCGTTACAAATATTTATTTTTTGAAAGAAATTTCATTTTTTACCCAAGACTCGTAAATCATCAGTCTGAAAAACTTGAGAAATACATATTCTTAAAAGAAATTGAATTCCCTACAAAAAATCTCTCTTAGTAAATTGACGAAAAACGAGCCGTTTCCTTGTAACCGTGCCTTAAATATTGATTTGTTTTTTAAATTCTTTGCTTCTATTTTGGATTTTTGTAATTACTAGAAATATTAAAATTTTTTCTAGTTAAGATACATAGGGTAGATGTACCAGTGGTTGACCGGTTAAGGATTTTTGGCCTTTCAATTTATCGTATATTAATTACTATGGGGTGAAAATGGGTAATTCAAAGTTTATATCATACTTAAATAGTTAAGTTTTAAATATGTGATGTTATTTATTCAAATTATTATCGAAATTAAATAAAAATCACTTTACAATGCAGGTAAGACGAAAACACCAGTAGTTGACCGGTTCGAACCAGTAATTGACCGGAGTGTTCCAGTAGTTGACCGATTACAAAACATCAATTACTTTTCCGCATAAATGAGTTTTTTTAATGTTTAATCTATAATTTTTTTGTGTTTAGTTATTTTATTTAGTTAAATTTATATTATTAGTTAACAAAAGTCGTTTAGTTTATAATAATACGTTTATTGAATACGTAACAGATTATAGCATATTAAACTTAAATTTATAAGTGATGACAGTAAAATATTTTATGAACTAGGATTTATGATTTAAATATAAATTGCGAAAATTGCACGTTAATTTTTAGGAAAAAATACTTATTAAAAAATAATTATTAATAAAATTCAATTATTAAACAATAAAAATATTGACATTGAAATTGTCAGACACCGAGAAGATTTTTGGATTTTAAATAAATAAAATATTTAGTACATTTGTACTTATACTTTTTTATGATTTTGTTGATGTACATGCATCAGATTATTAATAAAAATACTGATACTTATTTTAAAAAATAAACAATGAACTATTATATATATTTATATATTTATATCGGCAATTTTCAATGTCAATAAAAATAATACATATCTATATTTACTCCAAATATAAACTTGACTTAGCAGTCACATTATTTGCAACACAAATAATATAAACTAAAAATATTATTTTATAATTATTACATTTAAAAATTACTTATTATTATAAATAAAAACTTTTATTTTTTCTGACACATTTATTTTGTATAGGTTAAAAACTTACAAACGCGCATGCGGTCAACTATTGGTGTTGTAAAAAATCGCGGGTTCCAATAGATGACCGAACTCATTTATTTGTGGTACAATGGTGTTTTGACTGTTCCAGTGTCTGACCGGTGATTAAATTGGTACTTACATGAATATTTTTGCAAAATCTCATTAATAAATTTGTTAAATAATTATTAATGACTAGTACGGAATTTAATTTGACAAGATTAACCCAATAGCAATTATTTAATCAATTAAAGAATGTACTCATCTCTCAGATACTTTACTATAGTAATTGACCGATTTTAGTGAGATCACGCTGTGAGAAATTTTTATGAATTATTTTCAACGTTATAAAAATTATATAATATTTGAAGTAGCGACTAATTATGATTATTACTAGTTTAACAATAATTAAATATTCAGTTTAAGGCGATAAAATATTTATTTCATCATAATTTTAGGGGTTTTATACAAAAGCGGTCAACTACTGGTGCCCGGTCAACTACTGGTGCATTTACCCTATTCTAAAAGGAAATTTGATGCTCTACAAAAAAGGTCTCTTAACATTTTTTGCGAAATTCACTCCTTCAAAAGTTATTCAAGGTTGAAGTTGAGTCAAAATGACTTAAATAACCTGACGTTTTATAATTTTTTGATTTTTTTAAAAACAACCATCATAAAAAAAAAAATATTTAAAAAAATTGCACTCGCAGTTTTTTAAATTTTCTACATGTGTATATTTGTAGCTGTTAACAAATCATTAAAATAGAAAAAAAAAAAAAAAAACTAAAAAAATGCACATGTAGAAAATTTAAAAAACTCTAGGTGCAATTTTCAAAAATATTTTTTTTTTGTAAATTTATCATGAGTGTGAATGCAGGAGACATCAGACAAATTTAAAATTATTAATAAATAGAGTAAAAAATTAATAAATTAAAATTTTTTAAAAATAGGCATTCAGAAAATTTTGAAATTAATAAGTGCATTTTTTATTAATTTCAATTTTTTAATTATTTACTCTATTCATTTATAATTTTTAATTTGACTGATGTCTGCTACATTCACACTCGTAAATTTATCGTTTTTAAAAAAAATTCAAAAATTATTAGACGCTGGGTAATTTCAGTATCATTAAAGCTGATTATTTTTTCTATCACATTTGAAAAATATTTTTTCCCGCTAAATTGATAACCAACAAAAACACCATCGTAAAAAAACTACACTGCACTCAATAATCAAAAGAATCTCAACAAAATTATAACCGATTTTCTTTTCACACACAAAATTAAAAATATATGATGTATCGATTGCTATTTGAATAACACGAATTTTGTATTTTTTAAACGTAAAACCTACAGCGAGACGCCATGACCAACTCCGGTAAATTTATCAGCATTTTAAATAAAAGTCTCTCACTAATTCATATAAATTATTATTTCTTAAGCTATCAATAGTTATTATTAATATAAATTCATTTAAATCAACCGATAATTCTTAAATAGAACGTAATAATTACAACTGAGTATCAACGCGATTAAATCAGAGCGACATTTTTAGTTGAACTGAACAGCGACGACACGAGGCAGTGACGATGCGCAGTAAAATGGGGGGTAAATTCAAAAGTCACTGATTAGTTGTTCGAATATGCGCGCGCGTCATTTGTTTTTGCGGGAAATTTAAAAATTACAAAAATTGACGACATTTCTATTTCATCACTTAGATACTACATATGTATATATATATATATATATATATATATATATATATATATATATATATATATATATATATATATATATATATATATATATATATATATGTACATACAGTAATTTTTTTTAAACAAAATGGATCTTTAGGATAAAAAATCAGCCGGAAAAATTTCGTTATCGCGGCTTCAAAGGAAATTTTCCTGTGAAAAATAAAATCTGTAATTTTCTTACAATTACTTATGATTTTTATGCAAATCTATGGATAAATACCAAATTTTTTATGGTGACAGGGGACTTTTAGAAAAAAAATCAGCTAGAAAAAATATCGTTTCTCTCTACTAGTCTAGAGATCACCCCTCCGAAGAGGATTTTTCATTAAGATTTCAAAAAAATCCACATGATTCATGAATAATAATAATAATAATGATAATAATAATAACAATCAATAATTGATAATTAATTCTGGGAGCATTAAGGATAGCGTATCATACAAATATGCATAGTGCCCAATCTACCGAGTCTTCATCTCTTGAAAATTTTGTTCCCTTCAATTAAATAAATAATAGGTTTGGAAATTATAAATAAATAAAAATATAAATAATTTGTTACAATAACACAAAAATATGAAAAATACAATAATTTATTTCTTATCTATATAATATACATTTATGGAATAAAAATAAATAAATTAAATCAATAATTACAATTTTAAATTACAAATTTATTGGAAATTCTTTCCAAATCAAAAATTGATATTTGGAATCAACATACAATAATTAATTTTTTTCAAAATTATTTTACAATAAATTAACTTTTTTTTTATCTTAGAGTAGTTAAATAGAAATAATAACAAATAGTAAAAAATTATATATTTATATACAGAATAAGAGGATTTCTTGACGCAAAGAATATTTTACACTGTGAATTAAGTTAAAAATTTTCATAAATACGTAATTATAATTTCACGCTGCTACTAATAATAGACTACAAATTTATAAATTATACTTATTAACGATACACTCGTAAATATATTTCGTTTTAATGATTTTGTATTTAGTTATCCTATACGACTAATTTCTTTAAATCTACATTCGTAAGATATTTAAAAATCAAACTTGTAAAAGTACTTGGTAGTTGAATGTCATTAAAAATATCATAAACTAAATCAGTGACATCAATTAAAAGATTTTTTCGCCCTAACACTTTCCTTAAACGGTAAGTTATCATTCCACCGTATAGTGGGAAAAGCGATGGAATGTCTAAATCCAAAATAATATTATTAGGAACACGTTTCAAACCAACAGCCAATTTATGTTCACATTTACCCAATAAATCATAGTATGTAAAATTACTACTACCAATCTTATTTTTTTTCATATTTTCAATTTCTTTCATACACTTATTACGCACTTCACTAAATTCTTCGCTGTTCGCTATAAGTGCTAAATTTTTTTCACTTACATAAAAAGAGGCCGCACTGAGCTTTACAATATGCTCTTTAAATGTCTTTATAAATTCTGGTGGATTGAAATATATCATATCACATGCTGTTTTACCGATATGGTTTTTTAAATTAATATCAACACCAGCATCAAGAAGATGTTTCATGATATCAATACTGCAGATTCCTTGAAGTACGTCATGAAGCACTGAATTCCCATCCGAAGACGTTATATTTACATCAATTGTAATATCGTTCAACAATAATTTAACTGCTTTCAAGTTATAGTATTGGGCGGCAACATGAAGACAAGATTGTTTCATAAATACATGTCCAGATAAATCGTTAACATTTGCACCATACGCAATGAGAAGCTCCATTATTCTTAAATTATTGCGGGTAGCAACCATAAGCGGTTTTTCAAAATGTGGAATATCAATATTAGGGTTGGCATTATTTTTTAGAAACAGCTCAACCATTTCTACATTACCGTTGTGAACAGCAATATGTAATAGTGTATCGACACAAGTAATACTATTCTCAGTACCATCAGGAAGTTGAGAGATGTTCATTGTGATGATTTTGATAAAATTACGAATTGTCGATTTTTAATAAATTAACTTTAAAAGGAATAAACTTGGACACTGAACTATTAAAGTCACTGTTCACTTTGTAATAATAAAATGTTCGATTATTGGTAAACGTTGGTTATAATCTTTTATTCTTAACACGAGAGTAACTGAACCACTGATAGTCTGAAGATCAGAAATTTTTCTAAACGATAGTCTATGGTACCTTCAAATTTAATATAGAATCCCCACCACTTTCACTTTCAGTTTATACCCCCTCCTCTCACTTGAGCTATCTAATGACAATATTTACAGGTCATACTTTTGGGATAATTATTTTTCTCCGCCTATTATACTATTTAATGTTCATCGTCGTAATTATAGGATGTAAGGTTTTAAAGAGATATTTCAATGATTGTTTAGATTTTCTACGATAGTACTAATGATTTATGATAATGAAATTAGGAGTCGTCAAATAACCATATAAGTAATATAAATATAAGAAATATTGTTAATGAGTATTGTGCGACTATATATATATATACTTGAACTAACAATACCAGTCTAAAAAAATGCCAATTTTTTTCTTGGCTCAAGGAGTTTCGGGATTCTTAAATCAAGATGTATTTATTTTTGTTTCAGAAATGTATTTCATTAAATAAATTTTATAAACTCATTATCATCACTTTAAATTTTAATGTTATCATTAAATTATTATCAATGCAAAAATATTTTTTCAATGTATTAACCCTTTAGAATCTGACCTTGAAACCCCACTCTTCGGAGTGGCGATGCCCGATAGAATTAAAAAGAGCGCGAAGCAAATGAGACAGGGCCGTATTATAAGAGAAAAAATTTCACCTCGCGGGAAGTAAAAAGGAATTTTATTTTTTATTTTTTATTTATTAAATAGTAAGTATCAAAGGACTTAAATTCGAAGTAAGAACAACGTGTGGTTTCATCATAAATATAGTTAAGTATTTTAATTATCAGCATAATAATTAGTAAAAATAAATACTAAGGAAAGTTGAAATTTCAATATCAATTCTAATAATATAATTAATAATATTTTAAGAAGTATATTTCGTAATATTTTTAATAATTCAATAGGCAATTCTTTTTATAAAAACTTTAATTGATATTATGATGGTTTCGATAAAAAATTTAGAAAATTTTTCTAACTTTACATTCGAAGAGACTATTTTCTCACGTCAACGATACTAACTACGGCACTGTCGATGAACGCAGCGCGAGATTCAAATGAGTGGAAAGGTACTCACAGGCACACTACTACTCTCACATGTCACTCATACATGCTCACGGGACTCTACGATTTGCGCTCTCCCCACTAGTTTCACACGTAGACGTTTCAAGATCCTCTGACTCTACAGGGTTAAATTATTAATCAGCTTATTACTACAATAGTTACTCATACTAATTTTTGATTTAGAAATTTATATGTAAACTTCTAAATCAAAAATTTTATTGGAAAAAAATCATATTTTTATCACAAAAAAAAAATATAATTTATGCTAAAAATTTGAATAGTATATTTTTTAATGACTACATTTTCAATAATAGAAAATTTAAAGTTACAGATTATTCATTATTAATTAAATAACCTAATTTTTTGAATTATAAATCCTTATTTTAATATTAACCTTATTACCTTCAATTGAAAGCAGCTTCATCGAAATTGGAATAATTCCAATGTAGCATAGGAATGATTCCAATGTAGCATGGTAATCGTTCCCATGCTAGCATGGCTAGCGTTACCATTCAACATCAGACAATTACTATGTCAAATAAATAATATGGCTAAAGAACTTGCGTTACCATGCTACATAGTAATAATTACTATGTTACATTGGAGAATATACCATTCACTTCTCTCCGTGTATCACTCATGTTTTGGCCACAATTCTAAAGATTTTTTTCAGCAAATTTACGCAGGCTTTTCACAAAAATCTTCGTTACTATCTAACATAGTAATGGTTACCATTCTAGCATAGGAGTCAAAACTATTTATTACTCTCCGTGTAAAATCATTATAAGCAAAAACTTTTTATACGGGCGGTTACGATTCTACACAGGAACTAAAACTATCCTTTTCTCGTCGTGAAATCTCCTGTAGCTACACGGAAAAAAAGGAACTGTAATAAATAAAGTTTGCTGTCTAATAATTATAATATTTTTAGCGATTAATATAAATTCAAATAGTAATATCGTGATTTCAATATTCAATAAATAATAATTATGAATCGAATGCTAAAATATACAGTTCATTTAGATAAAATTATCATTTAAAACTATAAAAAAGACAAAGTAAACACTAAAAAAATTAAACTTTAAATTTTAACAGCCAAAACTTAAATATCTATCGTTTGTAAAATAAGAAATTAAAGTCTCAAACAATAAAAATATAAAGGATACAAAATAATAAATTTAGTTAGAACGTTATTTTGTAAAGTCCTCTAACTAAGAAACTTTACCAGGAGTTGTTTTTAAATTTTAATATTAGTCAACAGTCAAATTTAATGATATAAACGGGAATAAATAAAATTTCACCGATATTTATTATTAAAGCAAATATTAAATATTCCCACTGAAATCAATGAAGATTGACTATATGAAACTGTACATGATACTTCGTCAATTTGTAAAAGGTATGTGTCAGCCTCAGCAAATTTTATTGTTTGATGCAGTAAAATTTCATGTGCTACTGTCATCCATTTAAGTACGGGAATAACTTTCGATTCTCATACGCATGCTGTGGCCGAGCGCTCTAAGTGCCAGGGACTGGACTCTGTTCGCGAAAGGTCGGCGGTTCGAGCCCCAGAGTCGGCTGAAATTTTTCTGATGATTTTTCATATAAAAATTCGAACAACACATACTGTACCCGACTGGATCAGTTATTCATAATACAAACAAGGATGCAATCAATTAGATGCACAACGATGAGAAAACAAACAATGGAAGAAGGGGGAAGGGAGGGGGTGAAATCAGAAACCCGAATAGAACCTTGTTGTACTACGAGAGTAAACAGTAAAAGCCGGAAATAAATAATTCAAAATAAAAAAATATAAAATAGAAAAAAAAAAAATATATTTTTATTATTCGAAACAATAAAAATAAGGGTTTAGAACAAAAATTATTACTACGGTAGCATAAGAAAAAGTAACGATCGACTATGAAATTATATACATTGACTTAGAGATTTTTATTGTTTGAAACTTTAAAATTTATAATTTAAGTTTTAATTTTTACTATCGTCAGTCTAAAAAATATCATCTTGCCATCGAAACTATACAATTCAGAATAATAATTTTTACTATTTGAAATTTTAAAAACTATATCTTTACTCTATACTTTTTTTCTTTGAGCATAAGTATATTTTAACAGATCACTCATATATTTTAACCTTATACTTTATAATAAACAACAAAATCGCACCCGGGCGCCGCATTACTATTTGAAACAATAAAAAGTATTCATAATTCGGGTGAATTTTAACATTTTTTTTTTTCCGTGTAGTAATAATAGGCGGAGAAAAATAATTATCCCAAAAGTATACCTGCAACTATTGTCATTAGATAGCTCAAGTGAGAAGAGGGGGTATAAACTGAAAAATAAAGTGGTGGGGATTCTATGTTAAATTCGAAGGTAACATAGGCCATCGTTTAGAATAATTTCTGATCTAGAAACTATCAGTGGTTCAGTTACTCTCGTGTTAAGAATAAAAGATTATAACCAACGTTTACCAATAATTGAACATATTATCACAAAGTGAACAGTGACTTTAATAGTTCAGTGTCCAAGTTTGTTTCATTTAAAGTTTATTTGTTAGCAATCGACGATTCGAAATTTTATCAAAATGATGGCAATGAAAATCCATAAACTTCCGGGTATTCATTTTTACATACCCTTAAAGTTAGCGATTGAGCAAAATAACAAATACAATATTGAGCTCCTAATTAAAGAGATCGTTGATGTGAATATTGTGGCGCCTGAGGATAGTTTTACTTGTATCGATACACTATTAGTTATTGCTGTTTACAGACGTAATGTAAAAATGGTTGAGCTGCTTCTAAAAAATAATGCCAACCCTAATAGTGATATTAGGGTTGGCTTTGATTATTTTGAAAAACCGCTTATGGTTGCTATCCGCGATAAATTAAACGTAATAGAGCTCCTCATTGCTTATGGTGCAAATGTTAACGACTTATATATAACCCAATGTACGAAACGATCTTGTCTTCATGCTGCCGTCGAAAACTATAACTTTAAAGCAGTTAAATTATTGTTGAACGATATTACAATTGATGTGAATGTAACGTCTTTGGACGGGAATTCAGTGCTTCATGAGGTACTCCGAGGAATCTGCAATATTGATATGATGAAACATCTTCTTGATGCTGGTATTGATATTGATTTAAAAAATCGTATCGGTAAAACAGCATGTGATATGTTATATTTCAATCCACCAAAATTTCTAAAGACATTTAAAGAGCATATTGTAAAGCTTAGTGCGGCCTCTTTGTATGTAAGTGAAAAAAATTTAGCACTTATAGCGAACAGCGAAGAATTTAGTGAAGTGCGTAATAAGTGTATGAAAGAAATTGAAAATATGAAAAAAAATAAGATTGGTAGTAGTAATTTTACATATTATGATTTATTGGGTAAATGTGAACATAAATTGGCTGTTGGTTTGAAACATGTTCCCAATGATAATATTTCTGATTTGGACATTCCATCGCTTTTCCTACTGTACGGTGGAATGTTAACTTACCGTTTAAGGAGAGTGTTAGGGCGAAAAAAGCTTTTAATTGATGTCACTGATTTAGTATATGATTTTTTTGATGACATTCGACTACCAAGTACTTTTACAAGTATGATTTTTAAATATCTTACTAATGGAGATTTAAAGAAATTCGTCGTTTAGGATAATTAATTACTGAATCATTAAAACGAAATATATTTACGAGTATATTGTTAATACGTATAATTAATAAATTTGAAGTCTATTATTAGTAGTAGTATGAAATCATAATTACTTATTTATAAAAATTTTTATCTTCAATTCACAGTGCAAAATATTATTTGCGTTAAGAAATCCTCTTATTCTGTATATAAATATATAATTTTTTACTATTTGTTATTTTGTATTATTTTTATTCAATTAATTTAGCATAAAAAAAAAGTAAATTCATTGTAAGATAATTAAAAAAAAATATTAATTGTTGTATTTCAGTTTCAAATATCAATTTTTGATTTGTAAAGCTTTATCAATAAATTTGTAATTTAAAATTGTAATTATCGATTAAATTTTTTTTATTTTTATAGTCCATATATGTATATCATAAAGATAAGAAATAAATTATTGTATTTTTCATATTTTTGTGTAATTGTAACAAATTATTTATATTTTTATGTATTCATAATTTTTCAACCGATCATTTATTTAATTAAGGGGAACAAAATTTTCAAGAGATGAAGACTCGGTACATTGGGCACTATTTGTACGATACACTGCTTAATGTTCACAGAATTAATTATTAATTATTGATTATTATTATCATTATTATTATTATTGTTAATGAATTTATTATTTAAATATTAATATAAATACTAGAGGTAAATAGAGAAAGAAATAAAATTTTAAATGATAAGATAGTTAAAATTAATGTATTATAAATTATTATGGTTAATTATAAGTTAATATTAAAATTATTGGGGAGATGAATAAATAAAAAAAATGAAAATATGAATTTTGATAATTTGAGACTCGTTACAAAACTTTTGGCAGCTAATAGGTTCGGGTAATAAGGCCTACAGGAGCTTTTACGACGAGAAAAGGATAGGGTAAACTGCCCAATGAATGACCGGTTTGTTGTAATGGCAGATATTTTAATTAATAAAAACAATAATTAACTTTGAAACTCAGTCAAACTATTATAATTGCATTGCGACATCATTTATCTTTTGATATTCATCGTGATTATTTATTTATTTCATCATAGTTTTTATAAAATCATATATAATCAGCATAAAATGTAAAGACCCAGTGAATGACTGCTTTCGTCCATTGAATGACCGGGCATAATCCAGTAAATGACCGACGAATTCAGTTCTGACTTGAAGTTAATTTTCCTAGAAACTTTTATTGTATCCGACCAATAAATAAATAATTTTAAGTAGGAAAAAACATCAATTTTAGTATTTTGTTAAAATTTTATTATTTCATTCAACGAATCCTTATAATCACAGTACCAATGGATGAAAATAGCTATTATGTTTTTATAAAAATAATCATTTTAAATGCGGAAAAATACTCGTAAGCTATATTAATATCACATCAACAATTTCAACTGTATAAAATAATATAATACTTATTAAAGTACGCTTGTTTAATTATCACACGGAAAAAAAGGAACTGTAATAAATAAAGTTTGATGTCTAATAATTATAATATTTTTAGCGATTAATATAAATTCAAATAGTAATATCGTAATTTTAATATTCAATTAATAATAACTATAAATTGAATGCTAAAATATACAGTTCATTTAGATAAAATTATCATTTAAAACTATAAAAAAGACAAAGTAAACACTAAAAAAATTAAACTTTAAATTTTAACAGCCAAAACTCAAAAATCTATCGTTTGTAAAATAAGAAGTTAAAGTCTCAAACAATAAAAATATAAAGGATACAAAATAATAAATTTAGTTAGAACGTTATTTTGTAAAGTCCTCTAACTAAGAAACTTAACCAGGAGTTGTTTTTAAATTTTAATATTAGTCAACAGTCAAATTTAATGATATAAACGGGAATAAATAAATTTTCACGGATATTTATTATTAAAGCAAATATTAAATATTCCCACTGAAATCAATGAAGATTGACTATATGAGACTGTACATTATACTTCGTCAATTTGTAAAAGGTATGTGTCAGCCTCAGCAAATTTTATTGTTTGATTCAGTAAAATTTCATGCGCTACCGTCATCCATTTAAATACGGAAATAACTTTCTATTCTCATACGCATTTTGAATTTGAATTTTAAAAGGAGTTTTATTTATAAAGATTTAACAGTTACAAACATAAATAAGTAATAAATATCCTTAGAACAACTTAAACACTAAAATAAAGATTTAAACACTAAAATAAAGATTATTCTCATACGCATGCTGTGGCCGAGCGCTCTAAGTGCCAGGGACTGGACTCTGTTCGCGAGGGGTCGGCGGTTCGAGCCCGAGAGTCGGCTGAAATATTTCTGATGATTTTTCGTATAAAAATTCGAATAACACATACTGTACCTGACTGAATCAGTTATTCATAATACAAGCATGGATACAATCAATTAGATGCACAACGATGAGAAAACAGACAATGGAAGAAGAGGTGAAAGAGAGGGGGTGAAATCAGGAACCCGAATAGAACCTTGTACTACGAGAGTAAACAGTAAAAGCCGGAAATAAATAATTCAAAATAAAAAAATATAAAATATAACAAAAAAAAAAAATATATTTTTATTATTCGAAACAATAAAAATGAGGGTTTAGAACAAAAATTATTACTACTATAGCATAAGAAAAAGTAACAATCGACTATGAAATTATATACATCGACTTAGAGATTTTTATTGTTTGAAACTTTAAAATTTATGGTTCAAGTTTTAATTTTTACTATTGTCAGTTTAAAAAATATCATCTTGCCATTGAAACTATACGATTCAGAATAATAATTTTTACTATTTGAAATTTTAAAAACTATATCTTTACTCTATACTTTTTTTCTTTGAGCATAAGTATATTTTAACAGATCACTCATATATTTTAACCTTATACTTTATAATAAACAACAAAATCGCACCCGGGCGCCGCATTACTATTTGAAACAATAAAAAGTATTGATAATTCGGGTGAATTTTAACATTTTTTTTTTTCCGTGCATATTTATATAGTTAGCAAATTTTGCTTAACGTAAATTATTAATTTAATTATTTAACACTTTTAAATTATTATTACTAATCTTTGAATTGGTTAAGGATATAATTGTTAAAATTCAAAGAACAAAAAAATGTTTAATAAATAATATGATAAAATTAACGAAAAACTCTTTGATTTCATAAATTGAATCTTATTCTTCTACAGTCTTATTTTTTTTTTTCAACTCTCAGTACCCTGATTAAACAAAATCATTTGATAGGATTAAAAAGGATTGATTTTTTAATCATTTTTAGTCCTTCGAAATCATGTAAATCATTTTTGAAATTTCACGATTAATCATATCAAATCATGCTTACTACTGTAAAGAGTCAGAATATAAAATTTTTACTCATTTCGAACAATTTTTAACGCTGAAATTATACTTGGATTTCTGCCACCGGTTACGATATGAAATAATTCGAAGAGTATTAAAAATTGTTAATCATTCTGAATACTCTTTAATCCTGAAATAATATTTGAGCTTTTGTCACCGGTTATGATATGAAATGATTAGGCCAGTATTAGAAATTTTTAATTATATATCAAATACTTTTTAATCCCAAATAGTCTAGTCGATGCGCACGAACACAGGGTGCAAGATTATATTTTCGGTGGATATGAACCGATTTTGAAAATTTTTTTTTAAATTCTTAAAAAATACGAAACAAAAAGTTGACCTAAATTCAAAAGCCGCTTTTATTCCATAATATCAAATAACGAATGAAAACAAACACCCGGTCATTCACTGGGCTTGACAAATTTCGGACTTACCAATAAATGACTTGTCGGTCATTTACTGGCTTAGTACAGTAATAAAGTACACCAGTGAATGACCAACATAAAATTAATAAAAACAAAATATTTCCATTGATTTCACGTATCCAAAGTCAATTTTATTAATTAATTTACTTACACTGATAGAAGGATTTATTACAGAGTACTAAATGGATTTAGTAACCAAATTTTTAGTCACTTATTTGGGAGAAAAAAATATTTTGTACCCATTACCATAATTTATTATAATTTAATAAATTATTTTTTTATCTCAATTAAATCTTATTATGGTAAAATAAATATTTGTTTCCATCAAAAAAATATTTGGTAATCGGTACTAAATATTTTTTTGGTAAGTTTTGTCGGTAGATGGCTTGTTTAGGAATAAAAACTACATATGTATTTGTGGGGAAATATCAGTGTAGCGTGTGTGTGTGAATATATTGCCGCTTTCACAGTATAGTGCGTTTCGCCTCAATCGGAGTTACTATTGTGATTTCCAAATCAATTTATTGATTTTAAAAACAATTATTTTCAATTGATTAAAATGAATTATTTCAAATTATGGAGGAGCTCTTAAAATCTTATTTAACTAAAAATTTGTTATTTATCTTAAATAAAAAATTATAATAAAATGAGGTTATTTTCTTTATAATGCTCTATATTTTTATTTAAAATTATTTATTGTTATCATTTCAATTTATTTTAATTTCAAAAATTTATTTGACGAAAAATTTGTTATTTATCTAAAATAAAAAATTATAATAAAATGAGGTTATTTTCTTTACAATGCTCTATATTTTTATTTAAAATTATTTATTGTTATCATTTCAATTTATTTTAATTTCAAAAATTTATTTGACGAAAAATTTTTTATTTATCTAAAATATAAAATTACAATAAAATGAGGCTATTTTCTTTATAATACTATATATTTTTACTTAAAATTATTTGTTATTATCATTTTAATTTATTTTAATTTCAAAAATTTATTTGACGAAAAATTTTTTATTTATCTAAAATATAAAATTACAATAAAATGAGGCTATTTTCTTTATAATACTATATATTTTTACTTAAAATTATTTGTTATTATCATTTTAATTTATTTTAATTTCAAAAATTTATTTGACGAAACATTTGTTATTTATCTAAAATAAAAAATTATAATAAAATGAGGTTATTTTCTTTACAATGCTCTATATTTTTATTTAAAATTATTTATTGTTATCATTTCAATTTATTTTAATTTCAAAAATTTATTTGACGAAAAATTTGTTATTTATCTAAAATAAAAAATTATAATAAAATGAGGCTATTTTCTTTACAATGCTCTATATTTTTATTTAAAATTATTTATTGTTATCATTTCAATTTATTTTAATTTCAAAAATTTATTTGACGAAAAATTTTTTATTTATCTAAAATATAAAATTACAATAAAATGAGGCTATTTTCTTTATAATACTATATATTTTTACTTAAAATTATTTGTTATTATCATTTTAATTTATTTTAATTTCAAAAATTTATTTGACGAAAAATTTTTTATTTATCTAAAATATAAAATTACAATAAAATGAGGCTATTTTCTTTATAATACTATATATTTTTACTTAAAATTATTTGTTATTATCATTTTAATTTATTTTAATTTCAAAAATTTATTTGACGAAACATTTGTTATTTATCTAAAATAAAAAATTATAATAAAATGAGGTTATTTTCTTTATAATACTATATATTTTTACTTAAAATTATTTATTGTTATCATTTCAATTTATTTTAATTTCAAAAATTTATTTGACGAAAAATTTGTTATTTATCTAAAATAAAAAATTATAATAAAATGAGGTTATTTTCTTTATAATACTATATATTTTTACTTAAAATTATTTATTATTATTATTTTAATTTATTTTAAGTAGAACAATTAGGTTATGCGCTAAAATAAGTTAAAAAAATTAGTTCTTTAATCCTAATAAATGATTTATTGTGCCCCAATAAATCATTTCTTAAATACTACAAAATATTTATTTGGTGGAAATAAATGAGCTTTACTAAATGATTTGGTTCCTGTAACCAAATATTTAGTATTACAAATTCGTTACTAAATCATTTGGTACATACAACCAAATCTTGTTAAATACAACTAAATCCTTCTATCAGTGTATATGTATATTATAAAGATAAGAAATAAATTATTGTATTTTTCATATTTTTGTGTAATTGTAACAAATGATTTATATTTTTACTTGTTTATAATTTGTAAAGCTATTATTTAATTAATTAAAGGAAAAAAAATTTTCAAGAGATGAAGACTCGGTATATTGGGCATTATTCAATTTTTTCCTTATACATTTAAAAAATATTTTTGTATTGACAATATATTTATAAAAACATTAAAATTTGAAGTAATGATAATGGGTTTATAAAATTTATTTAATAAAATACATTTCTAAAACAAAAATAAATACATCTTGATTTTAGAATCCCAAAACTTCTCGAGCCAAGAAAAAAATTGGCATTTTTCAAACAAGTATTGTTACTTTAAGAATATACATAGTCGCACAATAGTCATTACCAATATTACTTATATATTTAATGACTCCTAATTTCATTGTCATGGATCATTAGTACTATCGTAGAAAATCTAGACAATCATTGAAACCTCTCTTTAAAACCTTACATCTTATAATTACGACGATGGACATTAAATAGTATAATAGGCGGAGAAAAATAATTATCCCAAAAGTATACCTGTAATTATTGTCATTAGATAGCTCAAGTGAGAGGAGGGGGGATAAACTGAAAAATTAAGTGGTGGGGATTCTATGTTAAATTCGAAGGTACCATAGACCATCGTTTAGAATAATTTCTGATCTAGAGACTATCAGTGGTTCAGTTACTCTCGTGTTAAGAATAAAAGATTATAACCAACGTTTACCAATAATTGAACATTTTATTATTACAAAGTGAACAGTGACTTTAGTAGTTCAGTGTCCAAGTTTTTTTCTTTTAAAGTTAATTTGTTAGAAATCGACAATTCGTTATTTTATCAAAATCATGACAATGAAATTCTATCAACTTCCGGGTATTCACTTTTACGGAGCCTTAAGTTCAGCGATTGAGCAAAATAACAAATACGATGTTGAGCTTCTTATTAGAAGAATCGTTGATGAGGATATTGGGGTGCCTGAGGGTAATTTTACTTGTCTCGATACAGTATTACTTGCTGCTGTTCACATGCGTAATGCAGAAATGGTTAAGGTGCTTCTAAAAAATAATGCCAACCCTAATAGTGATATACAATATTTTCAAAAACCGCTTATGGTTGCTATCCACAATAAATTAAACGTAATAAAGCTCCTCATTGAGTATGGTGCAAATGTTAACGACTCATATATAAATCAATTTATAAAACAATCTTGTCTTCATGTTGCCGTCAAAAACTATAACTTAAAAGCAGTTAAATTATTGTTGAACGATTTTACAATTGATGTGAATGTAACGTCTTCGGACGGGAATTCAGTGCTTCATGAGTTACTCCGAGGAATCTGCAATATTGATATCTTGAAACATCTTCTTGATGCTGGTATTGATATTGACTTAAAAAACCGTATCGGTAAAACAGCATGTGACATGATATATTCCAATCCACCAGACTTTATGAAGACATTTAAAGAGCATATTGTAAAGCTTAGTGCGGCCTCTTTGTATGTAAGTGAAAAAAATTCAGCACTTATAGCGAACAGCGAAGAATTTAGTGAAGTGCGTTATAGGTGTATGGAAGAAATTGAAAATATGAAAAAAAATAAGATTGGTAGTAGTAATTTTACATATTATGATATATTGGGTAAATGTGAACATAAATTGGCTGTTGGTTTGAAACATGTTCCTGATAATAATATTTCTGATTTGGACATTCCATCGCTTTTCCCACTGTACGGTGGAATGTTAACTTACCGTTTAAAGAGAGTGTTAGGGCGAAAAAAGCTTTTAATTGATGTCACTGATTTAGTATATGATTTTTTTGATGACATTCGACTACCAAGTACTTTTACTAGTATGATTTTTAATTATCTTACTAATGGAGATTTAAAGAAATTCGTCGTTTAGGATAACTAATTACTGAATCATTAAAACAAAATATATTTACGAGTATATTGTTAATAAGTATAATTAATAAATTTGTAGTCTATAATTAGTAGTAGTATGAAATTATAATTACTGATTTATGAAAATTTTTATCTTCAATTCACAGTGCAAAATATTCTTTGCGTCAAGAAATCCTCATATTTTGTATATATATATATATAATTTTTTTACTATTTGGTATTATTTTCATTCAACTACTTTTAGACAAAAAAAAAGTTCATCTTTTGTATAATAATTTAAAAAAAAATTAATCATTGTATTTTGATTCCACATATCAATTTTTGATTTGGAAAGAATTTCCAGTAAATTTGTAATTAAATAGTTGTAATTTAAAATTGTCATTATTGATTTAATTAATTAATTTATTTTTATTCCATATATGTATATTATACAGATGAGAAATAAATTATTGTATTTTTTATATTTTTGTGTAATTGTAATAAATTATTTATATTTTTATTTATTTATAATTTTCAAACCTATTAGTTATTTAATGATTTAATACACTTTGCTGCGACTGTTTTACTTAGTCATGCATGACTGGGAAAGAATGATTGTGTATGGGCATTAGGTGGTCCATTTGGAACAATTTTTTCTTCTTCACTCTTTCTTCAAAATATTGTTGTAAACGTTGAAAAAAAAAAAAAAAAAAAAAACTCTCTGTAAATTTTAGTTTGCAATGTTAATTTTGAAGTTTTCTCATTTAAAATACATAATACCAAAGTTCGAATTTTTTTTTTTCAATTCTCTATACCTGTGTAACTTTCGAACGGGTGAACCGATTCGTCTTTTTGAGGTAGCGTTTGAAGCGGCTTATTAATTCCAAAAATTTTTGACAAATTGAGCATAGTCGGTAGGGTACATTCGGAGATATTTCAAAAATAAAACTTTTGAAAACTGTTTTTCTTGGATAACTTGCAATGTACTTGATGGATTAATTCCAAAATCTAATCAGCTCTAAGACTTTATAAGCCATGTCGAATGCAAATAAAATAAAATATTATGTATGAGCTATTTATATTTAAAATTTGCAAATAAACTTCTTTAAAAAAAAAAGAAAAAGCCGTCAGACATAGGAAATTACTTGCGCGCGGGAAATCAGGATTTGAATCTCGGTTGAAACAAGTGATTCTTTAAAAACAAAAATCGACACCAACACCAATACAGATGACATAACTAACAATAATAATCAAAATGATAGTAATAATAATAAAAAATTAAAAGCTAATAAAAATTTAATTTTATTTTTTTCCATTCTAATATAGTAAAATTTACTTAATGGGATAGTAAAATTTACTTATCTGTTAATGAATTTTTCATATAAATCATAAACGTTTCAAGATTACTATCTAAATTTAATAATTATTCCCATGTTTTTTAGTAAATTTTACTATATTTTTTTCTCCGTGTACACTAGGGTGGCGCAAAAAAACCGAGTATTTTTTTTTTCGAGTCTCTTATGAAAATTTGTTGGCTTACGATGTTTTAAGAAGCCTCTCCAAAAATCAGCTCGATAAAAAATTTTCAAGAAGTGGCTCACGAATTTTGAAAATATCAAAAATGATCGAAATTCGACTTTTTTATTTAAAATTTTTTTCTTTCTCATGGCAGCAATAGTTTATATTTGTGAAATCATGACTACGTTGAAAATTTAAGCCTAAAATTTGAATTTTTAAACCTCGCTCAAGAATTTTGAATGTTTCCGAGTGCTGTTTTTTGAACGTTTTCGAGCGACCTTTAAATATTAATAATAAAGCTTCTCGATTTTTTCACCATCGAATGGCATCACAGTGAACGAAAATATAACCCGAGAAATAGAAATAATAAGTTATTTACATACTTATTTATTTTTTAATTCAATTTTTAGGTCTTACCTAGTCTCGACTCAATGAACCTATAATAATAATAATAATAATTTTACGAGTTCGATTAAATGTAATTTAAATTCGATTAGTATTATTTGAGGCTCATTGAGACCCTTTGAGCATCATTTGAGGCTCATTGAGGCTATATGAGCATTATTTGAGGCTCAAAATACTTTTTTAGCTAAGTGAGGCTTGATTGAGGCTTCCTTGGGTTTGATGAGGCTAGATTGAGGTTCGATGAGGCTAGATATTATGATTCGGGTAGTTACGAATTATCAGTTAATATTCAAAATTCTTGAGCGCCGTTTAAATATTCAAATTTTGGGTTGAAATTTTCAGCATAGTCATCAATTTACAAGTATAAACTATTGCTACCACGAGAAAGAAAAAATTTAGAAATTAAAAATTCGAATTTCAATCATTTTTGATATTTTCAAAGTTCGTTAGCGACCTCTTGAAAATTTTTTATCGTCAATTTTTGGAGAGGCTTCTCAAAACATCGTAAACCAAAAAATTTTCATGCGAGATCGAAAAAAAAAAAATAGTCGGTTTTTTTGCGCCACCCTAGTGTACACAGGAACTACAACTATCCTTTTCTCGTCGTGAAATCTCCTGTAGCTGGCCTCACTACCCGAACCTATTAGCTGCCAAAAGTTTTGTACCGAGTCTCAAATTATCAAAAAAATAAAATAAATAAAAAAGACATGTTTTTATTTTTTTTATTTATTCATCTCCCCAATAATTTTAATATTAATTTATAATTAACCATAATAATTTATAATACATTAATCTTAACTATCTTATCATTTAAAATTTTATTTCTTTCTCTATTTACCTCTAGTATTTATATTAATATTTAAATAATTGATTCATTAATAATAATAATAATAATAATAATAATAATAATAATAATAATGATAATAATAATAATCAATAATTAATAATTAATTCTGTGAGCATTAAGTAGCGTATCGTACAAATATGCAGTGCCCAATATACCGAGTCTTCATCTCTTGAAAATTTATTTTCCTTCAATTAATAAACCGTCCTTATTTGGTCATACACCCACGTGATTAAATTACTCATGATCTTTATAATTTAAACAATAACTTAAACTGTCCTCTATATTTATTCATTAATTATATTTTTAAAGCGATGCAATTTAATATTTATATTTATATTTATCTTTAATTACAAAGAACAAGCTAGACAATATTTCATAATTTATTAAATCCAATAAATAAATTTATATTTAAACAAACTCTAGTTTTTAATTTGGACCAAAACATCAAGAGACATATTTAAATATATATTATTTATATTATCCATACATTAGGCAACAAATATTTTTTTAAATTTAAATATCCATCTGACAGTTTGTTTTTTTTTTTTTCTTATCAATACAAATAAATTCTTCATTTATATTTTATTTAATTTTACATTTATCAGCACACTCAAGCTTTTAGATAAATTTTAAAACTATTGGCAGATAAAATTACTTAAAAATCCAAATATATTATAATAATAAATGTATAAGAAAAGTAATTATTAAGTAATTTAATGTACAATCGTCTATGAAAAAAAAAGAATTAAATCAAGTAAAAAACTTTACAAATGAAAACGAAATATATTTTAAATAAATAAAGTGACTAATTTATTGTAGTACAGATGTTTTAATTAATATTTATTAAATTAAATAATAATAATTAATAAGACGAAAATGTGTTAAAGCACCTAATTAGTTTCATCTTTAAATATATATTTATTTATAATTAAATTTAATAATATATGTTTATTTTAAAAACCATTAATTAATTAAACCAGCTGCAATTAAATTTACAAGTACTCAAAAATATTTGAGATTAAAATTAAAGCCTATGATAATAATTAAGGATTATTAATAAATTAATAGTAATAATTAATTAATTAATTAAATATAATAAATTGTGAGATTAAATTCTGTACCACTGAGTCATAAAGATTTAAAGTGTTTAATAAACACGAGGCCCGTGATCACATGAGACACTTGAGACTTAATTAAAAAATAATATTTTATTTCATTTTTATTTATATAGTGATTTTATTTTATTTTATTAAATTAATTCAAGTGGAAACCTCGCTCGCGTGTCGCAGCCAGGAGTCGCTCTTTTAAAACTTCTTCTGTCGGGTACTCGGGCAGCTTTAGATAGTGGACGCAGGTATTCACTGATGGGTAACCGCCGGAACCGGCATCTACTTTGCGCACGACTGTCAGTCTTGGGTGCAGATTACAGAGACCGCCGGGTGGTAGTGCTGAGCATCCGGTGGCGAACTGCAAGAAGGCTTTGCGCTCGGGACCGGTTAGCGACAGGAGTACGTTGACGAATCTCTGGAAACCGGGGCTGAAAATCGAGTTTAGAGAAATTACATTACGCTTTTTTGATTTATGAGTAAGTTTTTTGGAAAGTTGGTAAAATTCCACGTTAAATGAGTACCAACATCGATAGACCGATGTAATGGTCATTAATTAGTTAATTTGATAATTATTTTTTTTTATACATCTGAAATATTTTTCATTTAAATATACTGATGTGGGTACTCATTTGACTCGCAATTGAATTTTCTACAACAGGAAACTTGTCATTTTTGTGTGATTTGAAAAAAAAATTTATTTGCTCATGAAATTTGGGAAATTTTGTTTGTTAAGCAAATATATTGATGTGGGTACTCAAACTAGAGGAAATTATTTCAGAAATTTAACCCATGTATAATAAATACCAATTATTGTTCATCAAAAAAAAAAGTTCTAAAATTTTTTTTGACAAAAAAAATTATGTGGTTTTTGGAAAGTAGATAAAATTCCACGTAAAATGAGTACCCACATCAATATATTTCTACGAGTTACTAATTCTCAATTTAAATTAATCATTGAATTAATTAAAAATCCCCCATATTGCCTTTACACAAACTTGGTCCAAAAATATCGATGTGGGTACTCATTTTACTCGCAATTAAATTTTCTGCAGTAGGATACTAGTCATTTTTGTGTAATTTTAAAAAAAAATTTATTTGCTCATGAATTTTTGAAAATTTTGTTTGTTACGCAAATATATCGATGTGGGTACTCAAACTAGAGGAAATTATCTCATTGATTAAATCCATGTGTAATAAATAGTAATTATTGTTGACCGTAAAAAAAACTATCAAATATTTTTTGACAAAAAAAATTTTGTAATTTTTGAATAGTAGATAAAATTCCACGTAAAATGAGTACCCACATCAATATACTTCCACGAGTTACTAATTATCGATTTAAATTAATCATTGAATTAATTACAAATCCCCCATATTGCCTTTACACAAACTTGGTTCAAAAATATCGATGTGGGTACTTAATCTACCGGAAATGCGCTCACAAATCTGATTCCACTATTAATTTTACTCCAAAGTTCAACCATAAGCCAAAAATTACAATTTTAAAACAAACCTTTCACGTGTGTATCCAAGTTTGGGTTCAGTATAATTGAGCAGATCTTCTCTAGTCCAATGTGGGTTCTGTTCTCCACACAACATAGCTCTGACTTCCTCCGGACTAAAGGCATGCAGCTTCTCCATAGGAAAGACTTTAGAAAATCCTGCCTTGAAAGACTCCAGTTGTCTCGCGATGCCCTTGTTAAGACAGTAATTAATCGTCAACTCAGCGTACTCTCTCGCATTGTCAACACCAACAGCGATATCATATCCGCCTTCTACAAGTTCTTCATGGTCATATCCAAAAACTTTCGAGCCAGGTGAGTAAGACATCGTCAATCCCAAGTCTTCAATAGCAACAGAAGTGCCGGACGGATGATTAATACGAATAACATCTTCATCAGAAGACGAGCAGCCCTCAGAAATAGTTCTCTCCCGTCGACAAGCAACCGCTTGAATTTCTTTCAAAAATTCACCTCTCACCGGATCAATCATCACCAAGTCCTCAACGTCGAGAATTCCCTCGTACCAGGGACTGGGTTCTAAGGAATTAAGTCCATCCGTCTCACCTTCCTCGCTGATAAAACTGCTCGCCATACTTGAGGACATACTTTCCTGGGTAACTCCCGTCAGTCCGATCTTCTCATTAACATTATTGGCAATATCACCTCGACACATCAACTTCAAGAATGATCTGGACAGCGGCAGATCAACAAGACGATTGTCTTGGAGTACTTTGGCTAAAAAGACTCCGAGGAACCAGAAATATCTAACAGCGCGATCGCAAGCCTCGGAATCCTGAGGTAGAGGTGCAGGGAACAAACCGCTTGGTCTGATGACATAGTAGCCAGCAGGTCTTGCTTGTTCGTCTGAAGGACATGCGTACCCTTCTAGTTGATCATGATCATCACACAGCCATAGCCCAAGATCTTTCTTCTGCAGCTCAGCAGCAACCAGCGCGAAAAATTCAAGCGTTGGACCCAATCCTGTTCCTTCCTCGCCGACGAACTCAACTTCTAAAATACTCTTGCGGTTGGCATGGATTTTAAGAACCTGTTCTGCCCAGTCTAGAAGCTTGTCACCACGTGGAACACTCACTCGTTCATGTTTCAATCTACCAACGCGGAACTCATGGCTGTCATCTCGTCTGGGACTGAGTCCTGGTGCGCGTTGACGTTCCAGGATCGCGTCGCGTTGGGTCTGCAACCAGACAATGGATCTTGAGGCTCCGAAAGCTGTGCAGCTAAAGTACAACCGGCGGGTTTCAAAGGGCAGCAAGAAGGGACAGCTGCGAGCTAATTCCTCGCACCAGGCTGGCAATGCACCGGCGGCAAGTGCCAGTGGGTCCTGTATCTGCTGTATCACTTTGTTGGTAATTTTCTTGGAGGTAAAGTCGTCAGGGTTAACCCAGCAGGTGGACTCTAGCGAATCTTCATTTATGGTTGCATCTCTACGGTCATCCCGGGTGATGCTGAGTACGTAGACGTGTCTTAGCAACTGGAGAACGTCTTCGACTGTGCATGCGTTACTGCTGACAGCTGGTTTGCCTGAGTAGAGAGTCACTATTGGTGTAGCGCGGCCTGAAGACTCTTCATCTTTTGACTCGCGGTAAATTATCGTGTAAGTCGGTTCCCAAATCCGGCGCAACTTCTCTTGCCGGCTTCCTAACTCGGTCATCTGCATCAGCTCTTGCACTGCCTGGAATATGCTGGCATTTTGATCCGTTAGTGACAATTCAACGTCTGGTATATCCGGCAGACCTGGACCCTTGAGTGAAAGAGACAAACGAGGCGATGGAAGAGTTCCCACGCGTACGCTGGACTGCAAATCACTTCCAGGCTGCGGCACTTCGAGATCTGTCGTCTGGTTTATGTTGGTACGACCTGGCCGTGGATCAAAAGCAGGTATCAGTGCAGAAAATTGACGTTTCAGTACAAACTCGTCATCCCAAGCACGTCGCTTGGTACTCTGTGGTGTCTCTTCTTCCATGTAAGCTGCCAAAAGATTACGAGAGACCATAACTTCTTCGTATTCACCCTCTCCACCTTCAACTTCTTCCTCATTCTCCTCGTCGTCGTCCTGGATCAATAAATCGATCTGTTTTAAAATTATTTACTGCTAAATAAATTGCTCTGTTTTATAAAGTCAAGGTCGTGATAGTAGACTTACCTCTGGATCATTCTCCTCGTTGTCATCGTCTTCTTCTGCGAGTACTTCTTCATCGTCGTCGAGCTCACCAAGAAGAGTCGGGCCACCAGTTGTTCGTATTCCCCCGACACTTGAACTAGCAACGCCACCACATGACTCCAAAAAGTCTTCGAGACTCACCTGTAGCCATAACTTTTCATTACATTAAAATTGAAGTCTACCGATTGATCAATAATTATTGATCTTTTATTAATTAATTAGAAATTATAAATCTAATTATTGTTAATTATTATAAGTAATTGTTAAGACGATAAATAGCTAAGGTAGTCTGGTAACTCGGATTTAAAAAATCGAAAATTGTTTTTGCTTAATTCGAAAGTGTAATATAAAGGAAGGGCACCTAAACCCGCTGCCATTAGCCGCTCACTTTAAATGTTCAATGCGTTTTTTATAATTTTTATAAAAAAAAATTCAACTAAAATAATAATTATTGATAAATAATTATTTGTGAATCTAAATATATCAAAATATAATGTATCAAATTATTTTATAATAGATTACAAATTTAAATTAAGTGACTGTTTTCAAAATCGCGCATAGCCGGGAATTTTTTACTTTAACGTTCGTTCGTTAGATTAAATTTAGGTTGCGTCAAATTTTTTAAGAATTGTTATAACTATATTTTATTAAATATATTTTTAAAATTTATGAAATTTTATATTATGAAAGAATAAAGTCATATAATTTATAAATTATTTTCCAAATCAATAAACTTATGATAGTTTAATTGATATTGTCTTTGAGCGACTAAAGGGCCATGTGTTGATCGAGTAATGGTACATGACAACTTTTAGTGAATGACTATGGGTACACTCAAGGACCTTATTTAAAAAATTAATAATAATTAATTATCAACATTATTCTTCAAATTTAAATTTTATTCTAATACTTAAAACTACAAAAAATAACTATAAAAAAAAAAATGGTTTTTCATTTTATTTATTAATTTATATTGAGTGATTTAATCCACTCCAATGAAAAGTGAGCGGGTATAGGGGCTTTTACCTTATTGAGAATATACTGTGAAAATTTCAAACTAAAATTCGAAATAGGTACGGAGTTACGAGTTTTCGAGAGCGCCTCAGTTACGCGCCAAAAATTACTGAAACTAAACGCATTTATCTTGAAACAACGTTTATACGGTCGGCCCGGGTCATAACTTTTTTTCTATTCAATCTATTGGTCTAAAACTTAAACTGGTTATTCTACACACTTGTAGTTCTCGTCGGAACTAGGATTAATTTTTTTTACCCCTAACTTTTCATTTTCCGACCCTTTTTATGCGAAAAAAAATGACTTTTTTTTTCAAAGTCCGCCATTTTATTATTTTTCGATAAAATTTAATAATCCTAGTTCCGACGAGAATGACATGTCTATAGATTAAGACTAATCAAGAATTTTCAATTTCGGATGTCCTCAAGAGTCAATATCACCCGGGCCATCCACGCGCTTTTTTTTGAGGCGTCAACTTCAAGCGACAACAATAATAACAATAAATTATTTAATTTCCTCAAAAAAATTTTTTTGTTACCTTAAGATGTAAATAAAAACATATTAAAAATGGAAAACTTTTCATTTGTTCCTTCTAAAAAAAAGGCCAGTAAAAAAAGCATGAAAAATGGCGCGAGTTACCAGACTACTACCTTAATTAAAAATTATAAATCTAATTATTGTTATTGTTAATTAATACAAATAACAGTTAAGACGATAAGTAATTGAATTTTTTTAAATAGGAAACTAAAAAATCTCACCTGTTCACTGTCGCTGCTGGTACTGGTCAATGACATGGTCAATGCTTGTCCTAAGCCACCAGCACCAGTTGTCGTGGTGACACCACTGCCAGCGACCTGACTGCTGCTTGTTAAACTGGGGTAACTCTGCGCAGTACTTAGCAGTCCCCCGGTAAAGTTTGAACTCAAGGCTAAACGTACGAAATTTGATACTGATGTCGGTCCTCGTGTGTTTTGTGTTACATTTGAGTTGGGTGCAATGTGCTGTCCACCAGCTGGTCCTACAAGTTAATTAGTGTAATTATTCACAAGACATTCAATTAGTTAGTAAATAAATAAATAAATTAACTGATTTATTAATTCATTAATAAATTAATTCATGTAAGACACGAAGAATTTTTTGTAAACCAACCTAAGGTACGTCTTCGTGCCATTGCGGCAAATGTCTCCAGTAAACCAGAGGCTGCAGTTGTCTCCAAGGTGTTGTTCGTGTCAGTACATGCGAGATTCGGTACCGAGACGGACATGGGATTAGTAACCACGACTGGACATCCCCCGGTTGTATTTTGTGATGACGAACTGGTGGCTTCTTTGTCTCGGTTGCATTCTTTTGTTGCTATTATGGTTTTTTTTTAAATTAATTATTATTAGAGTCATAAAATCAAATTTTACTGTAGGTCATTTTAAAGATTTAATTTCGTAGAAAATTTATTAATTTAAATTTTCCGAGCGTAATTTTATTCAATGACTTTTTGATGGTAATTCAAAAAATTAATTGCGTTCCAAAGTATTGATATTAAGAAATGACTAATTTTTTATTTTATTCTACATTAAATTTTTTAAAATGACCGAAGAAAATTATTTCTTCTGTAAATTATTTAGTAGTGTTAATTTATTTGAAGTAATGCAACTAGAAAGTGATGCAAATAAAAAAACTGCTCGTTAATTGACAGTTTCAAATGGCCTCTAATAGCATAGTTTGCTTAGCAAAAGTTTCGTTGAATTTATCATCAAATGTCCGTCAACTTCAAGCTTTCTCGTATTTGACAGCAATTTGTATACAATTTGATGTAAATTTTCTATCCGAATTAGAATGCAAATTCACTTCAAAAGATGTATACAAATTGCCGTCAAAAATGGAAAAGCCTCAAGTTGACGGACATTTGATGATAAATTGAAGGAAACTTTTATTAGGATTTTTTTCTAGCAAAAAAAATTACGTCTAAATTGAGGAAAAATTAATTGCAAATTTTTCTTTACAATTTTTGCTGTTAAATTGTCGGCGAATTCGGGTAGGAAATTTCGGTAATTTAAATTGTCAAATTACTGTCAATTTCAAGCTAAAGTGGCTATTAGGGTCGGGAAGACGTCTATTGGACAGGTTCCAATTGGAAAAGTAACCGATAGGACATATCCCGATAACTCAGATCCCTATTACCTGAATTACCAATTACTAATAATTCCGATGACCAAAATTCCCAATCACCTAAAATCCCGATCACCCGTAATTTCAATTACCAATACTATTAATTACCCAAATTTCCAATAATCCAAAATTTCGATAGCTTAATTTTTCGTTAACCAGAAACATTGATGACAAGACATTCCGATTGGATAAGTTTCGTAAGCTCAAAATCGATTTCTTTGTTACATAACAAAGAAATCCATTTTGAGCTTTGTTATGTAACAAAGAAATCGATTTTGAGCTTACGAAACTTATCCAATCGGAATGTCTTGTCATCAATGTTTCTGGTTAACGAAAAATTAAGCTATCGAAATTTTGGATTATTGGAAATTTGGGTAATTGGTAGTATTGGTAATTGAAATTACTGGTGATCGAGATTTTAAGTGATTGAAAATTTTGGTCATCGGAATTATTAGTAATTGGTAATTCAGGTAATAGGGATCTGAGTTATCGGGATATGTCCTATCGGTTACTTTTCCAATTGGAACCTGTCCAATAGACGTCTTCCCTTAGGGTCCATAGGTCATTTTTTAAATTAAATGACAATTGGCGCGAAAAAATTATTTTTAAAAAATTCTTCATCTACACTGTAAAAAATCGGGAGTGAATGCGAACTTTATTTCAATTCAAATTCATTCCGTCACTCGGAGTTCCGGAGTTAAAAAAAAGTCACTCCGCATGCGGGTGAATAGGGATTGTTTTATGAGCAGAGTGATTTCGGAGTGACGCGGATTTTATTTAAACCCGCATTCACTCCAGTCTGGAGTTTTAATACTTAAATAAATTTATATTTAATAGAAACAGCTGTTAATTAGAAACATAATTATTTAAATAAATAATTCATTCAGATATTGATAATTGAACTTAAAATATTATGTTTTTAATTTATAAAATATTTTAGTAACTCACTAAATTATAATTTCATACGTATAATACATAGTGAAAATATTAAATTATTGAATAGCTAAGTGACATAGTTTTTATGGGAATATTTTATATTTTGGTACAATATGAGATGTCATCTCGTGGTATGATTGATGTAAATCATACGTCAGTTTGTGACTCAGTGGAATTATATTTGTAAAAGTTTTATTATCAGCTGCTTATAATTTTTGAAAATCATTTCGCGTGAGTATGGAAAGGGAGCTCGTGATTATTTCCGTACTCAATATAAATGTCTAAATATCAAAGACCTAAGCTTACTACATGAGTAATTTTTTTTATAATTAATATTTTCCGAAACTCCCCTCGGAGTTAAATTCACTCCGGGAATTAAATAAATAAAAAATCATCCATGTTCGTTCCGCAAATTTTTACAGTGTAATGAGACAAGAATTTAAAAAATTTTGTTGACAAAAAAAAAAGTTACGTCAATTGCCGAGAAATCAGTGACTTATGATTTTATCGAAGTGAAAACTGACGATAATTTTGCACCACTAAACGCAGCAGTTAGTCACCAATTAATTAAACAAAGAAATAATGAACTACAGTCCAATTAATTATTAATTAAGACCTTACTAGAAAGATGTTTAATAAAATAAAAAAAAAATCCGTACCATCAGTAGCTGGATTGTGACGCGGTACAGGTCTAATTCTCATCGAGTTGTCATCAGTTTCGCTGGACACAGATATTCTAACAGGTACTAAACCAAGTAATTCACCACTCAAGAAACTGTTAGTGTTATTACGTAACCGGTCAGCACCTTCGCGAAGACGATCAAGTACTTCGGAGGCTTCGAGGCTCAGTAAACCGCTTGTTGGCTAAAAGCAACATTTTAATTACACATAAATCATCAGATCATCACAATTAGTAATTAAACACCCAGTAGAAAAATAAAAAATAATTAAATTTAAAATAAATTACCTTGTTGCCGCGCACTGTCGAAAACAGGGGCTTGGAACTTGACGCGCGGTTGCTGTTGCTGTTGGGCGGGCAGTCAGTATTGAGAGCAAGACTCTCTACGATGGTGACAAGATCGCTGGTGACTGCGGTGTCAGGTCTCGGGTGAAGTACCACTGAAAGTTCTCCAGTGTTGCTGGCTCCGCCTTCTCCAGTGACTGCAACGACAGCTTCAGCCCGTGCTACAGACAACACACTTTCGGCGATTGATTCAGCAGCTTGTTTGGCTGCCAAATTTTCAGCACTTGCTGCTTGGTCAGTCGAAGCAACGGATCCGCGCATGCTGACATCAGTACAGTCCGGCAAACTGGGTGTGCTGCTAGACTTCCTACCCGTAAGAACACCAGATCCATTTTTATTTTTATTTTCTCCATCTAAACTAGTACCAACTAATCGCAGATCGTACTTTCCCTCAGCGCCCATGCGGTAGGAGTTCGAGCCCCCGTGGTCCCAGGTTACGTCAATCCATCCGTTGTGAAGCTCTCCAGTGATTGAACCTTCGCCTGCAGGTACTCCGTCTTGGTCTTTCCACTTCCAGTCCAACCCACGAGCGACGCGGGCCCCGGCAACTAGATGTTTCAAAACTTGTGACTTTATCAACCGTCTTTGACGTCTTACTCCAGCTTCAGCTTCTCTCGCAGCTCGGCCTAGATCTTCGCACACTCCTGTCACTTCTCCGTAAACTTCAAAACCGGATACCGACAGATAATGAGTCTGTCCAGAAGCGTTCTTGCCAGTTTGTTGCAGCCGCAAATGTCTCCAGCCCTGACTTTCATCACCAGGTGGTTCCAGAGTCCAGGTTGCAGTGCTGCCGGGTTCATTTAGTGAGCAGTCATCAATATGCGTATACAAAGTCGTCCAGTTTACTCCATCTTTAGATGCCTGGAACATCCAGTTCCTGAGAGCGCTCTTTCCATACCCGCGGGCGTGTCTCAGTGAATACGCGCTGGGTATCAGCCAAACTCCTAGATCAATAGAAAACCATGCGCGCTTGTCGTCGTTGGTGTGACAATTCAACGCACTCTGGTCGCGACTTAAAATATCCTCTAGATGTCCGTAAGGTAAACTGCGCCCGTCACTTGATGTCACGACTACTAGACCATACTGACCGGGATTAACCCACTCGGGACTGGTCTTAGCATTGGTACCGATCCAGTAGAGGACTCCGTTCTCATCGAAATCGTGCGAGTACTGAAAGGTCATCTTGTTGCCTTCTTTAAGTTTTTTAACGAAGGTAAATGTCGTTCGGTCGTGGTCGTGCCACTGCTTTGCTATCATCTTCAGCAAGTGATTCTCCAGCTGCTGGATTGTGCTAAGAGGTTCCATTTTGAGGCTACGGCCGGACCTGTCGATGAGCGAGGACTCACCGGGGGCGCGCTCAAGACGGAAACGCAGCCGGCGGGTAAGAATCTGTAGCCCGTATCCAGATCCAGGTGTGTCGTAAAGATATACGGGTAACTTTTCAATAGACTCGAGAACTGAGACCAGTTTTTGGACCAACACTTTGGCTGAGTTGCCGTCATTAGTGTCTTTGGCTTTGAAGCAGCTCTTGAAGACGGCTATCCGCTGGAGACGCATGCGGTTGGCTCGAACTGTGGTAACTTGGGGGCTAGAAGGACTGGCCAGGAGACCTAGCAGCGACTGCACGAGTCCACTGGAATGCAATTCGTAGGCTGATACGCGGCCTTCTTCGTTCAATAGCATCTTCAATTCTTCTAGAGCTGACTGGAGAACGCTGCGCCACTCCCGGTTGCCGGACAACTGCTTCTGATATGCTTTGTCTATTTGATTTACTATCGCTGCTAACTTGGCCACTACTCCGCGCGGCTGAGCTTGTGCTGCTTTGAAATAATTCTCGTATATTTCTTGTGCTTGGGTTTTAACTTTTTGCTTTATGGCTTCTATCTTTGATCTCAGCCGCTTGCCACGCTTTCCTGCCCATCCTGCTGCGAAATCCGGACCTAGTTTACAGTTTAATTAGTTTATTTATTTATTGTTATTTAGTTATTTCATCAAGAGACTGCTGTCTTTAAACATAATTGGACTAAATTTACATTTTGTGGCCTATTTTAATAATTAAGCAAATTTTTTTTCTTCTTTTTTGAGTTCTAAGTTAAATTTTTAAAAATAAATCGTGTTACAAATTCTTAAAATGTCAATGAAAAAGTATAAGGGCGTAGAAAAAAATTATTTATGACACATCAGTGAACTTTTTATAGAGAAATTTAAAAATAGAAAAGCAAAAATTTTGAATTTTTTGTACACGTACGCGTTTATTGTTCTTGGGATAGATAATGGGAAGCATAAGTATATTTTTATTTTTTTAAGGGGGACCACTAGTGTGAAATTTTGAAAAATCATTTTTTTGCATATTTCGACAGTTGATACTTTCAAAAAAAACATACTAAACTTTCTAGTGTATATCTCGAATAGTTTTTTTGAGTTACATCTGAAGAGCGGTCGCTTATCGGTTCTCGTAAATCCATTTTTCGAAATTGCAGTTATAACTCGAAGACAAATCATCCGATCGATTTGATTTGAATTGCAGCTTCTTTTATATATGCTTCTACGTACCACGAACCTCCAGTTCTTCGATCGAATCAAAAATGTAATTTTGCCAGGCCAAATTTTTCGCGCGAAATTTGAATTTTTTTCAAAAAACCCGCCATTTTTTTAAATTTCAATTTTTTTCTTAGCCCGAGGGTTGTGATACGGGAAATACCTTCTAGTTTAATAAACTTTTTGGTTTTTTTGACTTCCGGTACTGCGAAGGTCGCTATCACTGCAGCGGGGACTTTTTTTTGAGCGGGAGATTGTGAATAACTCACTGAATTTTGAATTTTTTAGTCCAAAAATTTTATCTTGCATTCATTATATATCCACAAATATATCCTTAAAATATTAAAACATTCCATACAGTAGTTTTGTTTAAAAAAATTCCCAAAAATCGTTTTTTCAGACGATCACACTAGTGTTTCCCCTTAAGTAAAAAAATCATTGATTGTATAAAAAAAAAAGTTTCATGCTTTCTGATGACATCTGTAATGCGACTCAATTAATTTTTGTAAAATTTCCATTAAAAAAAAATTTTAATAAAAATAATTAAATAATTTTTTAATTTAAACTAGTCATTAACTTTTATATTTTACAAAAAAAAATTAATTTAGTGATCAATAAAAAAAATTTTGGGGTTTCAGTTTGAAAGCTATCAGTCTCTTTACTATAAAATAAAAAATAAAAAAAAAATTGACTCATACCTAAACTAGTTTCGGCAGTAAACGAATGTTTAGTACCGCGATTAGATTCGAAAATAAATCCAGGCAGATCTTCGCGTAAAATCGTTGCTTGTTGCTGCCCGTCGCTATTATGAATACACATTTCGCATTCTTTGCGACTAGAAAGTGCCCAGTTACCCACAACTAAACGTGTGGGACCAGGCTTTGAAAGCACAGGTTGACTTACAGTATTAGGTTTAACTTGACCACGTGCACGTTGTAATTTTTCCAAAAATTCTCCACGACTCTCTGCAATCGACGCCATTACTTTTAAATTTACAAACCAATCATTAGTTATTCAACCAATAAGTTAACAATTATATTAATCAATTAATTAATTCATTAATTAACGCGTTAATTTAATGCATATGAGCAACAAATAATGTGTAATTAATTTTAATTAATTAATTAATAATGATTTATGATTTTCAATGTAGATACCCACCTTCTGTTGTAAGCGATTCTGTGTTTCTCCCTTTTCCTGTTGGCAGTTAGTCAAAAAAAATTGTTATTTTCTAAGCTAATTCCCACACTATTTAGTTAATTACAATTTTTATTCGACTAATTACTCAAAGTAATTATTATTATTAAAATAAATTGCAAATTAAATTTTTACTTAAATATTAAAGCTAACGAGTGAAAAAAATGAAAGTAATTTTTATTCAAAATTTTTTAGTGACGATTTTTTATGATCCTGATTAACAGACAATTAAACGATTCTTGGATTTGTTATTTAACAAGCCAATTACAAAAAAATAAAAATATGCACATTAGGGTGCTCCATTTAAAACGAACATTTTTTTTTTTAGCGGACACAAGAAAATTTTGTTATTTATGTTAATAGAAAAATTCCCTGAAAATTTCAGCTCTTAATTTTAATTTTAAGTACTTCCTATCGAGCATCAAAGTTTTCCCATTTAAAAAGCATGTAAATCGAATAACTTTTCTTTAAAATTACTATAACTTAGCCCGATTTTGAGCTATCGTTTTGAAACCAGTTTTTATTTGTAGAGTATTTGTTGCTTTTTAAAAGTGTATACGACGATTTTGGTCTAACTCGATCCACGTCGATTTTATCAGCTCCGCAAGACAAATTTTCACTTTTTTCATTTATTTTTGTTAATTGTGAAGAAATGGTTCATCTCACAACAAATATGCATAGGACCAATCTTTTAGGAAATTTTATGCTCTACAAAATTGCTCATGACACTTATATTGCTAAAGTCCACTGTTCATGAGATACATGCATTTTAACATTTTACAATAAAAAAAATTGTTAGCTTACTATGGTACTAATCTTTTTATTGTAAAATGTTAAAATGCATGTATCTCATGAACAGTGGACTTTAGCAATATAAGTGTCATGAGCAATTTTGTAGAGCATAAAATTTCCTAAAAGATTGGTCCTATGCATATTTGTTGTGAGATGAACCATTTCTTCACAATTAACAAAAATAAATGAAAAAAGTGAAAATTTGTCTTGCGGAGCTGATAAAATCGACGTGGATCGAGTTAGACCAAAATCGTCGTATACACTTTTAAAAAGCAACAAATACTCTACAAATAAAAACTGGTTTCAAAACGATAGCTCAAAATCGGGCTAAGTTATAGTAATTTTAAAGAAAAGTTATTCGATTTACATGCTTTTTAAATGGGAAAACTTTGATGCTCGATAGGAAGTACTTAAAATTAAAATTAAGAGCTGAAATTTTCAGGGAATTTTTCTATTAACATAAATAACAAAATTTTCTTGTGTCCGCTAAAAAAAAAAATGTTCGTTTTAAATGGAGCACCCTAATGCACATGAAGAAAATTAAAAAAACTATAAGTGCTTTTTTTTTTTATAGTTTATCGTTTTTAGAAAAATTCAAAAATTATTAGACGGCTAATTATGATCCTGAAGTTAGCAGACAATTAACACTTTTTTGTTTTTTTTTTTCCAAATTTAATTTAAAAAAAAAAAAAACTAAAAATATGCACATGTAGAAAATTAACAAAACTATAAGTGCAATTTTTTTAAATATTTTTTTTTTATAATTTGAAAATTTTTTATCATTTTCAAAAAATTTAAAAAATTATTTGACGTTGGCTAACTTCAGTATCATGATTTTTTTTTAATTTTAACTACGAATCTTTAGAGTAATGGAAAAAATATTTCAGATCAGAAAACTTTGTTATTATAAAGTTATATTACGTAAAAAAAATCGAACGAGCTACAGAATAAATATTTTTGATATATATATTTCTTTTTTTTTTTTATTATAAATTGACAGGTATCTGATATTCTATATCATGAATTTGAAGGTAAAGATAAAATTTAAAAATAAAATGTTTAAAAAAAGTCGGAAAATTTTTTTAAGCCACATGTACGTGGAATTCTGATGATTGTACAAAAAAAATTTTCTTTTAAATATTTTTTAAACATTTTCTTTTTTAAATCGTATTTCATCTTCTGCGGATTGATGAAAAAATTATACCAGACTTGTAAACATGGTTATTTTTAAGTTAAAGTACAACGAACGATTATTTAAACTCAGAGTTCAAGATTTTTTTAAATATTTACTTTTAATTTTCTTTGTAAATTTAAAAAAATTCAAAATTCTAATAATTTTTTTTCATCAATTTGAAAATTCATAGACAAGGTTTGAATTTAAAAAAAAATCTAAAAAAATTTTTTTATTACAAAAAATAAACAACAAAGTAAATACGCGGTTCCGCGGTTCTGTTTATTATTTTTTGCGATAAAAAAAGTTCTGTAAGATATTTTTTTACAAACTATTTTTCAAATCACTTGTAATCACTTGCAAATTGATGAAAAAAATCATGTAGAATTTTGAACTCGTTCATTTGTAAATTAATTTACTATGCATTGAATTACTGAATGAAAAAAAAACAATTCAATTTATCAAAAATTTTCTTTCATTAATTAATCAAATGAGCAGCTTCTATCAATTCTTCTAATTAATTTAAAGATGTAAATAAAATAAAATAAAAAAAAATTTATTGAAAAATATGAATATGATCGTAGCAGATATCAGACAAATTTAAAATTATAAATCAATAAAGTAATTAAAAAAAAAAAAAATATTTATAAAAATGCACTTATTGATTTCAAAATTTTTCAAGTGTGCATTTTTAAAAAATTTAATTTTATTAATTATTTACTCTATTCATTAATGACTAAATTTGTCTGGTTGCTACATTCACTCATAAAAAATTTATTTAAAAATTTCTAACTAAAAATTAAAATAAAAAAAAATTTCTCACCAGTTGCATCAGTGCCGCCTTCAGGGCTACCGCTGGAGTACATGGTAGCTAATTTTCCATCAAGAATAAACCGGAACCACCCGTTACTTCCATTAGACAACTCCAAGGCCGCTGCATCTGACCAAACATAAAGACAGTCACGACCGCGGCAAATGCACCAGTCTCTCCAGTGATAAGCGCGACCCACCAGCAACTCTCGAGCATCTTCTGGTTTATGTTCATCACCAGTAACCAGAGCAGTCGCCGTCGCAGCAGGTTCATTTTCCGGTTCAGCAGGCGAATCCTGCGGTCCCGCGAGTGCCGCAACTTTTGAAAAAACTCCAAGACGCGCAAAGTGCTCGAGAAATTCATCTTTGCCCTTCATCATCAAGTCTTGGATCATTTGCAGTATTATCAAGTGTCCGTCTTCATCTTCCTATAATTAAGTTATCAAACAAAGATGTATTAATGAACAATTGTTAATTTAATTAATTACAAGACTTAGGCAAGCAAAAAAAAATGACATTTCATTAAATAAAAAAAACAACGAAAATATTTATAAACGAATAGGCTTGCAGGCAGAGAACATTCGTGTCCTTTGAGAAGCTCAGCCTCGTATTAAATTATTTATTTGCTAGTAAACAGAGTGTAATTAGGGACAAGTGGGTATTATATTTAATAGTTAATAAAATAGTAGTAAAATAATTAAATAACTCTTTCCACCTCCACAAAATATAATTAATACAAGTGACGAGTGTTACTCGCGGGAATAAACGACAATGTATTGAGTGGCAATTGGTAATTGGTAGTTGGTAATTGTTGGTAGTTGTTGCTGTTGAGCTTTGCTAGGTGAACTTGAAAAGAAACTACGGATGCTACTACCGTTTTATCAATAATGTAGTTCTGGGAACTGGAAGAAGTAGAAGTAGACTTGCGAAGGCAGGGCAATTTGGGACCAACAATCAACTTGAGAGGTGGAGGCGGTGGTGGCGTCGCTTTTATCTCAAAATCCTGCAAACAATTTAGCTTGTCTATCTTAATTTTTTTATTTAAGCGTCTGCCTGCATGCCTGACTTCCCTTTTCGCAGTTACGTGGCGACTAAAACTCGCTGGAATTATTTATTTACACACCTCAAACGATTTTTATCGCGATTCTTTTTATTTTTATTCTGAGAATAATTATAAAAACAGAGCTCTATTAATTAAGACATTTTTTTATGGGAAATTCTATTTTATAATAAAAAGTATATATATTTATGTGAAATTTACCTTTGGCCATATAAATATTTCGAAAGAATTCATTCTTAAGCAAAAATTTTTTTAGTCTTGATTTCGATTTGTTTTTAAAATTTAATCTGTTGGTTAAATAATGAAAATAGAGTAAAATTTATTGAAACCTTTTTTGTAGAGAATTAAATTTCCTACAAAAAAGCTCTGATTGCATTTTTACTAAAAGTCAACCCTTAATCCATAAAAATAATATCAAAGTATAAATTCAAAATTTTTATCTCGAATTTTGAATTTTAATCTTCAAATTTGAATTACGGACAAATTATTCAAAATAGAGTAAAATTCATAAGGACCTTTTTTGTAGACCGTTAAATTTCCTACAAAAAAGTCCTGATTGCATTTTTACTAAAAGTCAACCCTTAACCCACAAAAATAATTTAAAAATTCAAATTCAAAATTTTTATCTCGAATTTTGATCTTCCAATTTGAATTACGGACAAGCTATTCAAAATAGAGTAAAATTCATAAGGACCTTTTTTGTAGACAATTAAATTTCCTACAAAAAAGTCTGAATTTCATTTTTACTAAAAATCAACCCTTAATCCATACAAGTAATCTAAAAGTTAAAATTCAAAATTTTTGTATCGAATTTTAAATTTTAATCTTTAAATTTGAATGACGGACAAACTATTCAAAATAAAGTAAAATTTATAGAGACCTTTTTTGTAGGCAATTAAATTTCCTACAAAAAAGTCCTGATTATATTTTTGCTAAAAATCAACCCTTCATCAATAAAAATAATCTAAAAGTTCAAATTCAAAATTTTGATCTTAAATTCTAACTTTTAATCTTTCAATTTAAATTACGGATAAACTATTCAAAATATAGTAAAATTCATTGAGACCTTTTTTGTAGACAATTAAATTTCCTACAAAAAAGTCCTGATTACATGTTTACCTAAAACTAATTCTAAACTCGTAAATGCATCTTTTAAAACCCCGTCTCTAATTCATGATATGGTTCTATGAACTCTATTTACTATAAAAGCAAGTGTATAAAAAAAAAAGAAAAAGAAATAGCAAAGCGAGATCACACCGATACCGTTTGAGGTGTGCTACAGCCTGTAAAAAAAAGATTAACAAAAATTACCTCATTATCAAGAACGTTTGCGATAACTTCAACGAGCATAGCACCGCATCCAGCAGTTTTATCAGATCCACAAGTCTCCACAAGCAGATCAGCCTGTATATAATGAACCATCTTACGTATCAAACTTAAACTAGCCTTCCGCACACTAGGTAACATAGTCGACTGAAATGTGGCACAAAAAACAGGTAAAAGTCTCCGCAAATAAACCGGCGCCATCTCAGGGTCGCCTTTAGGTTCCGTGAACTCACTATCAACATCACTGTCTTGCTTTCTGTGTTCTTGATTACTCGGCGGGAGCATCCATTCACCAGGACTCTGTAAAATAGCGGCAACTTCTCTGTGGCCTTCATCAACACGTTCACGAGCTTTGTCCAGCGGGGTCTTGCCGTCTTCATCGCGCAGATCCGGATTGGCACCATGTCTTAATAATACTTTGGCAATAGCGGGTCTGCCGAAACACGCGGCGTAGTGTAGGCTAGACGAGCGCTGTCCTTTATTAACATCAGCACCTCGGTCGCAAAGAAACTCGACCATTTCCTGAGTTCCAAATGCCGATGCCCAGTTCAATAAAGTCTGTCCTACGTCATCCATAAAATTGACTTCAATACCTCCAGTATCGATTGCTTCTATCAGTGCATCGGTGTCCTTGGAACGGATGCAATCGATTAATTGACGGTGTGATTTTTCCCCAGCGCTGTCTAGTCGACGTAGACGAGGCAAAAGAGGCCCAGATGGTCCGCCAACGGCTCCACCGCGGCCTAATGCAGATCTTCCTTCAAATAATAGTACGAGAAGTAAGTCTACAAGACGCATTGAGTCCAATGCACATCTCTCGTCGCCTTTCAAAGCTTTTTCAATGGCATCAGGCAACTCCGAACGCAATAAATCGTGAGTTATTGATGGAGATCCACGGCACAATGTGGACAAAAGACTTATGATGGTGGAAACTGACGCACAGGACTTGGGCTCGGGTGCTGGTATCGTTGATGACGTTGTAGAAGGTGGAGGTGTTTTGGGATTATTGGCAGCTGCTGCTACTGAAGTACCTGGTCCCGCTGCATTTGATAATCTGTAGAGAAGTTCTGACACTAGTCCATTGGATGCCAGAGGCGCTGGGTCTGTTCCACGTCGTGAAAAACGATCTGCAAGTGATGCAAAGCAACGCAGCGCGCCATCAGCCACGTGAGCGTCTTCGTGTCTCAGTAAAGTTGACAAGGCTTCCACGCAATCGGGAAGCGTTTTATCCTGAGGCTCTACTTTACCACAGAGTCTCGAGACAACGGCCATCGCTGAGTGTAAAGTGTCACGATGAACACGTGCTCCGTTTTCCCTGATGAATCCCAACGCACACGGAAGACCTCCAGCTTCAAATACCGCTCCAGCTTCTCGTGCACAAACCAACTCCAGTACTTTGATACACTGCTCTGCTAAATCACGGCTAGCTCGTGATCCCAAAGCTGCACCTGACAGTCGTCCGCAGATAGCCTTGACTGCGCCCTCCATGGCGACCACTCGCCGCGTACATTCCGCTGATACATCAAGATAGTAAGTTATTGCCCGTGCTGTCACTTCCAGGACACTATCAGGCGCGTGCTCGTCCAAAAAAATACGACAGAGCGCTGGTAAAAATGTTCGCGGTGGACAGATCTCGAAGCACCGATCAACATTGTCGCTCATCAACAGCAACATGCATAATTGCTCCAAAGCTATCAGCTGCATGTCTCGTTCATCTCCCTGGCCCATGCTCAGCCACTCCAGCAACGTCTCTGGATCAACTTCTGCCATCTAAATTATTATATACAAATATATATTAATATTTTTTATTATCAACAAATATTTAATCATCATATCGTGCCCTTTATGGGTAAACCTCGTAAAACATATATTCTGTTACGCTTGCGTTAATGGAAATATTAAAATTCAAAAGTCTCTTTAACAGAATGTTATATTTGTTAAAATTTGAAGCTTTTTTTACGCAATAGCAGTACGCTATGCGAACTAAGGGATTAAATATGAAAGTCGAAGAAGTGTATGATCAATTTAAGATCAATAAACTCTTCTACAGAAGTTACTGATCTTATATTTTGCTAGAAAACCGTAAATGGCTACATTGATCCCAGAAATATTATAACAATTTGGTCTTGTGTGTAATAAATCAAGTTTGAGATCATACAGGTTGTTGAGTACAACTCAATCATCAAAAAGCTGTGTGCGCTATGGACAGAGGAACAGGATAGCGAATTCAGTTAACGATTATTGTGCTTCTATAAATTTTTTTAGTGATTCTTTATCATATTTTTCAACGAAAATGAAAAATATTGTACCACGTTGCTCCACAGTTAGAAATTTTGTGCATTTGTTAAAAAATTATTTGGTTAAATTTTTTGTTGATTTTCAATACAGAAATCTGTTAACACAAACCGTTTGTGTTATTTTACTTTAATTGATTTTTTATGTTAAATGATTAGAAAATCTGTAATGAAACACTTTTCTGTGTTATTCGAAAATTAACACAAAATTTGTGTTGTTTAGCTAAACACTCCCGCGCGTTTCTTCATTACTATAACCAAGCAAAGCATTGTAGCAGCATTGTCTGCAAGTAAACTTGGATTATAATCGATTTACAATTAAATATAATCATAGATAACTTTAATATTTTTATCATCAGGTTCAATGATTTTTTTATTCTCATTTTACGGAGGATAATTCATAGCTTCGTTTTTTAAAAAAATCACCGAAAATCGAACTAATTGTTTGCTGAAATAACAAAAGTTGTACTAAGGCTACATCAGTTTACTTGAGTTGGTTAGGTCATGTGCTTATATTTATTAGTTACTTTTAAAGGCATTCTCAGAGAGTACCCCCCACTTTTTAAAAAATTTCAATGGCTTTCAACTGTCATAACCGTATGAAAATTTTATTAATTAATTAAAAAAAAATTAAAACCTTTATTGAAAAAAGGAGAACGTAGTCGTAATTTCACCGAGGTATAGAATTTTAAAAAAATTACTTGCAGTTGATATCAATCAGGAGTTGAATGAAATTTGTTAAATAAATTTTAGCCTATAAAATTTGAAAATTCGAATTATAAAATTGACATGAAGATTTTACTGAAATTTATTTTACAAATTTCGTTCAGCTTACAATTGATATCAACTGCGAGTAATTTTTTTTTAAATTTATATCTTAACGAAATTACGACTACGTTCTCCCTTTTTCAATTAAAGTTTTAATTTTTTTTTAATTAATTAATATAATTTTAATACGGTTATGACAGTTGAAAGCCATTGAAATTTTTTAAAAAGTGGGGGGCACTGCCTGAGCATGGCCTTAACACAAAGTCTGTTAAACTTACACAAAGTTTCTGTCAAAATAACAAATTTTGTGTTCAATTATTCAATATAAAATTTGTGTTAAAGATCAACACAAACTTCATGTGTGAATTGACACAAAAATTTCTAAATGTGTAATGTTTTGTTTAAAGTTCAAATTTTCAAATATTCGTTCATTTTTTAATTACTTGTCAGGGTTTAAAGTCGTGTCTGTGAATTTTCTAATTATAAAAAAAATCTAAATTATTTTTAAAATATTAAAATTAATTGTTAAAAATAATTCGAAAACTGACAAATATAATTTTTTGAATAATTATAAAATTCGATTTCATTCGCGTTCACTCCTCAAATTTTTCCAGTGTGCACAGCACTTATTTAAAATTTTTAAATTATAAGCAAGCAAGTATTTATTATAATTAAATAAATCAGTTAATAATTAATGAGTAAAATGGAATTTGAGATGTAGAACTGGTGATGACAGTTGTCATCAAGTCACTCCATTTGTTTTTAATTTAACACAAAATTTATTGTAGCTGAAGATCGGAACGTTTTTCGCGCAACGAAAATGAAAAAAATCATGTGACTTGACTGCTTAAAGGTGACAACGGGTAATTGAGGGTGGCTGCAATTTTCGGCTACGTGCTAGCGCTCATGCGAAACATTTCAGAAATCTAGATCCAGTAGATTTGTCACTTTTCATTTTGTTTTTTTATTCTCGACCAAAGAAAAACGTTTCGATCTTCAGAATCATAGAATTTGTGTAATATAAAATAGTATATTATATTATATTCTCGTTCTGTCGTTTTTTACTAAGCACTACTTTTGTAATAGTTAAATAAGATGTATAAAGTCGATTGGCGTAAATAAATAAATAATGTTATTCTCATATTTTTAATTATGAAAAAAAAAGTAGTTACGAGGTTTACCCACAAAGCGGACTATATTTGGGGCATTCCACGCCAAATCGGACGGTTTCAAAATTTATTTTTCCGATTTTCTTAATTTTTGGGTATTTTTTAGTACCCCTCAAAAGAGGCTTCCTGGTAAATTTTGAGATTTTTTTGATCAATGGTTTAAAAACTATCGAATTTTAGAAAAAACCGCTCTTTTTATGGTTTTTTGATCATAACTTTCGTAATAATCGTCGAAATTCAATGTTTTTTTTTTCAAAATTTTTGTTTTTAGATGGCCTTTAAAGAAAAAAATACAAAACAAATATACGAAATGATTTTAATCGCGATTTTTGAATTTTAAGTTTTCAACTGTGTTTTTAAAAAAAGATGCATCCTTCGATTTCCTTGAAAATTTTCTATTTTAAACTTCTATCCATTCTGCAACTTTTAAGCCCGGTCCGGTAGTGGGCCTTCCATAATTACTATTTTTTTTCGATTTTTGAAAATTTGAAATAATTTTTTTTCGCTATAAATGATTATCAGTTCCGATTTTTGACACTGTATACTTGTTTTTCTTGCATATTATAAATTGATTTCAATATTTTTTGGTTTTGAGTAGGGATTTAAAAGCAGTAAGTAAAAGTTAATGCTATTTATGAGCAGTTATAATAAATGTTTTTATTTATTAAGAAACAACTATTTCGAAGCAAAAGAAACATTAGATTTGCTATAAATTACAGCTAAGACCATTACAGGAGCTCAAAAATTCAATATAATTATTCGAAAACGCGTAAAGCATGAAACGTTTTTAATTATTTCCGGGTTTTTTCGAAAATTTAATATTAACGATTGTTTCATGCTTTGCGCGTTTTCGAATAATTATATTGAATTTTTGAGCTCCTGTAATGGTCTTAGCTGTAATTTATAGCAAATCTAATGTTTCTTTTGCTTCGAAATAGTTGCTTCTTAATAAATAAAAACATTTATTATAACTGCTCATAAATAGCATTAACTTTTACTTACTGCTTTTAAATCCCTACTCAAAACCAAAAAATATTGAAATCAATTTATAATATGCAAGAAAAACAAGTATACAGTGTCAAAAATCGGAACTGATAATCATTTATAGCGAAAAAAAATTATTTCAAATTTTCAAAAATCGAAAAAAATAGTAATTATGGAAGGCCCACTACCGGACCGGGCTTAAAAGTTGCAGAATGGATAGAAGTTTAAAATAGAAAATTTTCAAGGAAATCGAAGGATGCATCTTTTTTTAAAAACACAGTTGAAAACTTAAAATTCAAAAATCGCGATTAAAATCATTTCGTATATTTGTTTTGTATTTTTTTCTTTAAAGGCCATCTAAAAACAAAAATTTTGAAAAAAAAAACATTGAATTTCGACGATTATTACGAAAGTTATGATCAAAAAACCATAAAAAGAGCGGTTTTTTCTAAAATTCGATAGTTTTTAATCCATTGATCAAAAAAATCTCAAAATTTACCAGGAAGCCTCTTTTGAGGGGTACTAAAAAATACCCAAAAATTAAGAAAATCGGAAAAATAAATTTTGAAACCGTCCGATTTGGCGTGGAATGCCCCATTTACTAATTACCTTTATGGCTTCTTAATTGGACTCGAAAAAACAATCTGTAAAAAAAAAAAACATTTTTTTTTAATGACAAAGACCTCGGGTAAAATATTTTGGCTACACTTTCATGCCAAGGATTTGCTATATATGTTGCAATATCTGATAAATATATATGTATACACAGTTTATAGATATATATACCTATTTTTTTTTTTTTTTTAAGTATACATGATCCAGATGGTCTTGTATAAATATATATATTTAAATATATTTGATGTCTATAGATAAATGTAAAAATAATTTTATTAGATACTTAGTAAGTCTGGATAAAAATGTATGACAATGAATTTTAAAAAGAGGGGAGATGTTTTGCATGACGATTGTAATTGCTGGTATATATAAGTATACTTTTTATATATATGTATAGATGTATATGGATGTATATATAGATATATGATAAAAGCATGCTGAGGAATAGGATTAATAATTAAATGAAAATGAATAATTATGGATTTTGAGGGCTGATGGAGATGGAGATGATGAAATAGCTGCTGGTTGATGGGCAATCAGAAGAAGTGGGTTAAAAAATGATAAACGTACCTCGAGATAGTGAGTAATGTCGATGTTGAGCAAAGTGTTCCATTCTTTGTGGGGTCAAGTCGCCATTGCTAAGATTTTACTCGTTACCTTGCTTGTAATATATGACACTGTGGCTATGATTGTTTGCTGGTAGTTTGTTAGTTATGAGAGGTAATTAAGGAGCTTTGTGAGATTGTTAATTACGCAGAATTTATTTTGGTCCAGCTTTCACGATCACTTTTTAAGTCTTTATTTCTCCCTCAGCCTGATGTACTTTGCCATTTACGTGACGTGTTGACTGAAACTGACACCAGGGGCGCTGGCAAACGTCTTTTTTTTTTCTTTACTTTTATTACTGTTATTATTATTATTGTTATTTGTTTTGGTGTCTTTGTTTAAATGCTGGTGACATCTATTTAAATTGCGCGGGAAGTGCTGCCACCAGATAAAAATTTAAAAAGATTTAAAATAATATCATTCTGAGTTGAACTGGTGATGATACGGAATTTAGCCGACGTCTAATAACTTTGGGATTTTTGAAAAACGGTAAATTATTAAAAAAAACAAAATTTCGAAAAATTGCACCTCTAGTTTTTTAAATTTTCTACATGTGCATATTTTTATTTATTTTTTTTTCTTAAATTGAACCGTTGAAAAATAAATCCAAAAATTTTTATTTGTCTGCTAACTTCAGGATCATAACTGATGATACTGAATTTAGCAGACTATTTGAAATTTTTGAATTTTTTTCTGAGTAAATGGAGACAAAAAAAAAAAACAAAAAATATGCACATGTAGAAAATTAAAAAAACTACAAGCGCAATTTTTTGAAATATTTTTGTTTATAATTTATCATTTTTTTTTTAAATTCAAAAACTAATAGACGCCTGCTAAATTCAGTATCATATTTAACTAACGTCTAATAATATTTTGATTTTTGTAAAAATATTAAATTGTAAAAAAAAAATATTTCGAATAATTGCACCTATAGTTTTTTTATTTTTCTACATGTGCATATTTTTAGATTTTTTTTTTTTTTTGAAACTTATTGGATGAAAAAAAATTCAAAAAATTTTGATTGCCTGCTCACTTCAGTATCATGAAAATAACTAAAATAAAAAAATTTTAAATAAACATTCCGGTAAAAGATCATCAGACAAATTTAAAATTATAAATAAATAGAAGAAATAATAAAAAAAATAATATTTATAAAAAATGCACTTATCAATTTCAAAATTATTTAAATGTGCATTTTTTAAAAATTTAATTTTATTAATTATTTAGATGAGTGTGAGTGTAATAGATATCAGACAAATTTAAAATTATTAATAAATAGAGTAAATAATTAATGGAATAAAATTTTTAAAAAATGTGCACTTAAAAAATTTTTAAATTAATAAGTGCATTTTTTATAAACATTATTTTTCAAATTATTTACTCTGTTTATTTATAATTTTAAATTTGTCTGGTGTCTGCTACATTCACACTCATGTGAATGATACTGAAATTAGCTGAAGTCTAATAATTTTTTGAATTTTTTCAAAATAATGAATTATAAAAAAAACCATCTTAGGAAATTGCACTTATAGTTTTTTTAATTTTCTACATGTGCATATTTTTGATTGAGATGATTCTTGCAGCAATCGAAATAGTTTGTTAGCCGTCAAGTTTCCTAAAAAATTCAGATTAATCGATTCAATATACTCTAAGATATAGAGTATATCTAATTTATATAAATCATTGTCAAAGAAATGTAAATTAAAAAGTGCAGTGAGTATGCACTTGTTGTAGTAAAAATTTTTAAAGGTCAAAGTATTTAACTAATATATAAGCGGCACAAAATAAAGTCGTTTGACTGAATCATTTCCTTTAGCGAAAATTTGTTGGGTCCAAAAAATATTTGTTGAATTGACAAAAAGAAATTAAAATTCTCGGAAAAAGTATTATTCTTTTAACGCAAGAATTTTTGAATGCTTCAACTAAGAAAAAAAGTTAATTAAACCAAGAGAAACATTTCTTGGGAGAAAAAATATACATAGAGAAAGGAGGAGTCGCCGGTACTAGATAACGGCAACGGGAGTAGTTCGCTGTTCGCCACTAGATGACGCCTACCACTTGTAGTGTCCCTGGGAAGAAACTTATTTCAGAAGTTTTATATTCCAAACTTAGAACCGTCTTCAGAATCGTCATTTCTCTGTCTTGCGACAGAGTGATTGGAGCCTTTTTCAACGATCAACCTTTTTGAATTTTGTTATCATTCATGAATATCTCGACATAATTCGTTTCATAGTGATATTATATAGAAAGTAATAAATATATTAATTTGTACTTATTTTTTTTCATATTTTGAACTAATGCTTTCGCAATCCGCTTTTTGTTGAACTAATATTGAAGTTCCAGGAGCTTCTCTGATACTAAAGTAGAGTCAATGTATTCGATTTTGTCACGGTTCTGATCCTCAGAAGACATGCCAGAGCAGCTATTGCCACAAGTTCCATTTAAATCCGAAGTGCACACCACGTCCACTCCAAACTCATGATTCGTTGAGGCAGAACAGCTGATATTACTTAGAAAACGAATGATAATCTGAAAATGATAGTTAATTATAATGTTATTTGTTCAATAACTTTGTACTATTTTAAAATCAATGATCCCTTTTTTGAAAATTTCAAGAGATCTAATAGATTCTCATAAATTGCCATAGAGATTTTAAGCAGGAATGTCAATTAATTTACTTACTTCATTTTGGTCTTCAACCGCGGATTCTAAGTTCAGGTAAGCCATCAGTTTTAGCCAGTTACTAAGCCAGCCTCGATTCCAGGCACCACTTTCCCGGAGGTACTTCCGGATGAACATAAGTTTCGTAGTCAACTGTTCTGGAGGGTTCTGTAAAAGATAAAATTATGTTTCGTGATAAAATAATCAAAATATTAATCAACTGTTGACTACAAGTTTGCTACAAGTTGCTCAGAAACTTGGCGACAATCTACTACCGCAATCTGTCACCAGGTCTCTGAGCAACTTTTGTAGACATCTCGCCCAGCGCGTATTATGATTCGGCTTACTAATTTTTTTTGTGATGAAATCATCAGAAAATAAAATAAATGGTCATGAATCCAAGTAGCTTGATGATCCACTAAGATATTACAATAGTTCTTTGATGAATCTTACCAGCAGATTCGATCAAATCGTCTGCCTAATAAAATTCAATATTTCACCGGGCGGCATCTCGCCAGCGGCGCATTATAAGAAGAGTATACTAATTTTTTCTGTGTCGCAATCATCAGAAACTTGATTAAATTAACAATTATCCGAATGGCTTTATGATTACATTGATTACGTCTGTGGCATCTCGCCAGAACCGTAGAATACTGAGTATTATCTTGTAGCGGTAAGAAAGATGATATAAAAATTAACGCAATTAATAAGTAACACAGTAAATTTTTAATAAAATATATGTTAATTTATTTTGTTTAATCTTGTTGAATACAAATAGATAAAAAGTGAAATAAGGGAAATTTAAATTTAGAAAAAGAAAATTGTATATGTGGCATCTCGCCGGCCGCGTATTATGCAGGATCATGGTTTCGGTATATTCTTTTTTCACGATAGCTTGTTGGGTTTCGAGTGCGTAAGGTGTATGCTCTCAGGGGCAGGTGTTTTTTGCAGGTCTTTTTTTTTCGGGCAAGTCAGGGGAGTCGTGAAGATCTGTCTCTGAATTCTGAGTATTACTCGGCAATTTCCTGTTGGCATCTTGCACTGAACTTGATGCGTGATGTTCATTAGATGTGAGATCTTCATTGACTCGTTCCGGATTATTTGGCGGAAACTCTAATAACTTGGGGACTTGCGCTGGAGTACCATCATTGGATGAGTCAACTGGAGGGATGGGCAAAACATCGGAGGTTTCATCCAGTTTATCAGATTCGATTGTCTCAGCGATCACCAGTTGCTTCTCGTCCGAGTCCTTGCTGTTTATACCAAATTCTTGATCAGATGTTTGAGCTTCATTGACTTCTTCTGGATCATTTGACGGAGACTCTGCGAACTGGGGGACTTGCGCTGGAGTACTATCATTGTCTGAGTCAACTGCATTGTCGAGCATATCAACGGTATCATCCAGATCATTAGATTCATTTTCCTCGTCGATCACCAGGTTCATCGTGTCCGTGTCCTTGCTGCTTATACTACCTTCATCATCAGATGTGTGATCTTCATTTACTTTTTCCGGATTATTTGGCGGAGACTCCACTAACTGGGGGACTTGTGCTGAAGAACTATCAATCGATGACTCAACTAGAGGAACCAGTGAAGTTTTATCTACAGAGCTCACTGAGGGAAGTAATTTTCTTTTTTTTCCTGGTATTTCACTATCGTCGCTTAACAAAGTTGGTTGTTTGATGATCTTGATACGAAGCGGAACCATGCTGGTGACTGAAAAACAGTTTTATGCATCTGAGTATTTTTCTATAAAAGGTTGTTCTTTAAATCATAAGATTCTTTATTTGTACGTTATGAAAACTTAAACACATTTTTTACATTATTGTTTCTCTACATAGGAAAAACAGTTACTTGTCAAGAAAAATATTCTTGATTTTAGATCATTTTTTTTATCAATGCGGAAAATCAAAATTTTCTTGCATATACTCGAACACATTTTCTTGCAAGATACTTGAACACCTTATGAATTAAAAAAAAATGCGCGGACTTATTTTTCAATTAATTAAGTACCCATTTTTGAATTTTTATTTTACGTACATTTTATTTATTTATTCTAGGATTAGAAAAATTCTAACTGTCAATTATACTGAAGTTAGTAGACAATTAATCATTTTCAAATTTTTTTTTTCAACAAATCAATTATGAATAAAAAAAAAAAATAAAAATATGTAAATGTATAAAATTAAAAAACTATAGGTGCAATTTTCTGAAATATTTTTTTTTTAATTTATGGTTTTAAAAAAAATTCAAAAATTATTTGACGTTGGCTAATTTAAGTATCATAATTGTCAGCTATATTTACACTCATAATAATTTATGAGTGTGAATGTAGCAGACATCAAACAAATTTAAAATTATTAATAAATAGAGTAAATAATTAATAAAATAAAACAAAAAAAAATACGCATTTAAAAAATTTTGAAATTAATAAGTGTATTTTTATAAGTATTGTTTTAATTATTTACTCTATTTATTTATAATTTTAAATTTGTTTGATGTCTGCTACATTCACACTCATGATAATTTTATTAAAATTATCAGTACTTATAATCAGTAATTTTATAAAATGTTATATTAAATATTCAGAATCGATTTAATTAATAATTGAAAAAAAAAAAATTTGAATTTTAAATTTTCGCGCGCGCAATCTGATTAAGGATAGAAATTAAAAGAGCCAATCAGTGGGATACTGATGCAAAAATGGCGTCGGTCACATGATACTTACCAAAGAATCAGTTGGAGCATTTACTTACGACAGTAAGCTTGCAAGTCGTGCCGTGTTTTTTTTTTCGTCAATAAAATGTTATAAGTTAAATAATTAATTACAAAAAAATGATAACCGATAATTTAAATATTTTTAAATCGTGTTTTATAATAAATAGTGGTGCCAAGTATTATTTTGTTGGAATTTGATTAGTTTAAATTATACGTGGTTAGAATTTTATAAAAATTTTGATCTTATTATTTTTGAATATTTTCGTGAATTAATTACGGATGATTATACAAAAATTTAATTGCAATAGTGTATATTTTTATTAGAATTAGTTTTTTATGAGTGACATCTTGGAAAATAATTTTTTTTTATTAATAAAATTTCAGTGGGTACTGAAGTGGCGGGAAGACATTGTGTTGAAAAAAATGGCGGGGATTGAATTGGTGTTGAAACTTTTTTTTAAGTGTTGGCTGTAAAGTGAATTAATTAATAATTTTGTGTGTTTAATAGTGATGAGTGTTTGTGAGTTTCAAAGTGCTTTCGTTGTAAGAAATTAATATGATCCGAAAGTTACCAGACAACTAAAAATTTTTAGATTTTTTTTTTTCACAAAATAAATTTAAAAAAAAAAAAAACTAAAAAAATGCACATGTAGAAAATTACAAAAACTATGAGTGCAATTTTTCAAAATATTTTTTTTTTTATAATTTGTCGTTTTTAAAAAATTAAAAAATTATCAGACGTCTGCTAAGTTCCATATCATGAAATTAATGCATAACAGCAGATAATGAGTTTAAAAAATTTCGAAACTTAAACTCGCGTTAAATTTTTTAAAAAAAATATACAAGTGGCAAAAAAACATAAATTGTTAATTTTTTGATGATCCTGAAGTCAGCAGACAATTAGAAATTTTCGAATTTTTTTTAACGAATAAATTAAAAAAAAAAAAAACTAAAAATATGCATTTGTAGAGAATTAAAAAAACTACAGGTGCAATTTTTTCAAATATTTTTTTTTTAATAATTTATTATCTGAAAAAAAATCCAAATATTATTAGACGTCGGCTAACTTCAGTATCATAATTTTTTGTCAAATTTAAGTTAATTATAATATGCCATGTAGCCAATCGTTATAACTATTGAATTTAACAAAAAGACAATTTTTTGTTTTAAACCACTTGAGGTGTTGGTTTTAAAATTAATAAATTTGACTTAAAAAGTGATAATGAGTGTTTGTGAGTGTTAAAGTGATATTACTTACAAAAATAAATAGAAAAAAGCAGATGGTGAGTTTTTCAAAATATTTATAATTTTTTTAAATTATTAATTTTAAACTGTTGATTTTTAAAAAATTGAAATGAGTATGAATGTAGCAGACATCAGACATAAATTTAAAATTATTAATAATTAGAGTAAATAATTAATAAAATAAAATTTTTGAAAAATGCACATTTAAAAAATTGAAAAATTAATAAGTGCATTTTTTGTAAATATTATTTTTTTAATTGATTACTCTATTTATTTATAATTTTAAGTTTGATATCTACTATATTTGCTCTCATTATTTTTAAGATTTTCATAATTATTCTATATTATCAAAAGACAGAAAAGTTTTATTCAAACTATATCTACACAGGCAAAAAATTCCTACTCGTCTCAAGAAAATGTTTCTAGTTGTTCCAAAGAAATTTTGTTTTCATTTCATAGTGAAAAATTCTTCTCGCGCCAAGAAATCCTATTTTTTTGTGTTTGTGATAAAATTAGACGTGTCCGAGCTTGGTATCGTTGAAGAAGACTTCTGGTTTCGAATTTGTGCCTTTTCATAGTTTTGAATATTTTTGAAACATGATTTATTTGACATCTTGAAAGTTTTCTCAATAATTATAAGCGGGGTTGAGTACCGTTTGTGGTGACTGCACCACTTTTAGACACTTGATATTTTATTTAAATTAATGAAAAAGTATTTAAAAAATTTTCATTAGAATATAAATATTAATTTTCAGCATTTAATTAAAGTTTTCTTAAAAATTAATTATGTCATTGCGTATTTTACAAATTATTTAATTATGTTTTTTGTAAGTATGTTCAAAATTGACTATCAAAGGGTTCCTCTACTTTATACTTATTTAAATTTTACTCCAAAAAATACATTTTTGTTTTTGCGCTCGCTTAATTTTTTTTATGATATTCCATAAGTACTGGCATCAAAATTGATTATTTTGAGATCAGATACTGAATTTTTTTTTATGATAAAATAAAAATTTCTGAGTGTGAATGCAGCAGACATTAGTCAAATTTAAAATTATTAATAAATAGAGTAAATAATTAATAAAATAAAATTTTAAAAAAATGTTCATTTAAAAAATTTTGAAATTAATAAGTGCATTTTATGATACTGAAGTTAGCCATCTGATAATTTTTAGTTTTTTTTTTAAATAATAAATTATAAAAAAAACAAATATTTGAAAAAATTGCACCTGTATTTTTTTAAATTTCCTACATGTATATATTTTTAGTTTTTGATTTTTTGTAATTGATTTCGAATAAAATTTCGGGATCATGTGCATTTTTTATAAATATTAATTTTTAAAATTATTTACTCTATTTACTTATAATTTTAAATTTGTCTGATGTCTTCTACATTCGCACTCGTTAAAAATTTTATCAATTATAAACAAGTCTTTTGATAAATTCTAAAAAGTTTTTTAATTTTTTTTTACTGCCACCGTTCTTCAAATATTAAAAAAAAAATACGACACAGAATGCAACGACAGTAATAAAAAACAATCTCCTTAATTTTTGAATATTTTTCTAATTTTTGTAACGAAAAATTTTTTGAAAAAGTCAGAAATTTGGTTGCTGTCAATCATTGAGGTCATTGACCTTTAACACAAAAATTAAAAAAAAATTTTTTAAATGAATTCCCAAAAATTTTTTTCCCCGAAATGAATTTTTTTTTATTGTAAAATAATTCATAAAATTTCTAAAAAATTTCCCAAAAATTTTTATAATTATTTTCAATAAATTTTCAAGTACAGAAATCATATCTCTTACCAACCTCCACATATGCATGCATATATGTATTTGAATGATGCACGAAGTAAAAAGAATACAAAATACTTGTGCGCCAGTGTGTGACAGTCTGTGTTGGACCAATCACGTAAGACCACGATCGCAATGTCTGTGTGGCTTTGTAGTTTTGTCGTACTAACTCACAGATAAGTGATTATTCCATAACAAGCAACTAAACATAACTAGTGTATATATTTTAAATAATAAAACATCATCAGTTATAAAAAATTTAAAAAATTTAAAATGTTCCCTTGTGGCTTAATATTTATTTTACTAAATCTTTATTCAGACGGTAAGTAAATTAACCTTAAAATAAAACAACAATTGTCATATTTATTATTTTTACTACAATAATTTTTCCTTATTTTAAATTTGAGTTGATAAATAATATATGAATTTATTTTAGTGGGTGGCAGCGTATCACAACGTGATATCGACAAGCATTTGGAGATGAGTCGTAATTTTTTGGTGAGAGGACAACTCCAAGATGCTCTGACACATTGTCATGCTGCTGTTGGTATGTTTTAAGAATATTAGTTAACTAATTTATTTATTTGGGGGATGAGACCAGACTGTAATTAATATTTTATTTGTAGATGGAGATCCCAATAATTATAGAGCGTACTATCAAAGAGGTATCGCGTATTTCGCGTTAGAGAAACCGAAATTTGCGCTACAAGATTTCGATAAAGTTCTAGAACTTAAACCAGACTTTATTGCTGCTAGATTTCAGCGCGCTAATGTTTTATTTAAACAAGGGCAGTTTGATAAAGCTGCTAAGGATTATCAACATGTGGTACGTTCGTTTTTTTAAAAATTATTTTCTGTTTCAATCTAAAAAACGAATTTCGTTTTTTTTTTCTATACTTAAAAATATTTAAGAGTATAAATGTAGCAGCGATGAGACCTTCCTAAATTGTGATACTGAAGTTAGTCGACGTCTAATTCTTTTTGGATTATTTTAGAAACGATAAATTATAAAAAAAATTTTTTTCAAAAAATTGCACTTATAGCTTTTTAAATTTTCTACATGTGCATATTTTTAGTTTTTCTTTTTCTCGTAGTCAATTTGTTGAAAAAAAAATCCGAAAATTTATAAATGTCTGCCAACTTCAGGATCATCCTAAATTTAAAAAAAAAATGCGCGTACTGATTTAAATACGCATTTTTTTATTTTTATTCTACTTACATTTTATTTATTTATTCAACTTTCAAAAATTCCCATTTGTCAGTTACATTCACACATAAAAATTAAATGATTCTCAAGCTAGCCGACTAAATAATTTTTTGATTTTTTTCAAAACGGTAAATTTTAAAAAATAAAATATTTGAAGGAATTGCACCTATAGATTTTTTTATTTTCAATATGTACATTTTTTTTTTTTTTTGTAATTGATTTTTTTATAAAATTGATAATCCTGAATAGACGATTGCGATTTTTTGATTTTTTTTTAACAAAATTACAAAAATAAGATTAAAAAAAAAAACACATGTAGAAAATTCAAAAAAACTATGTGCAATTTTTTTTTTTTTACAATTTGTCGGTTTTGAAAAAATCTCGAAATTATAAGACGGCGGCTAACTTCAGTATCATGAAAATTATGGACCGTCTTAATTAACTTTTTTTTTTTTCTCAAAATGAAAATATTTTTCTAATTAAGTAAAAATACCGTACAGTTTAATTATAAATATAAGTAAATAATTAACTGATTATTTAAATATTTTTCCAGTTGGAAGTTGAGCCGTCCAATGATGAAGCGCTGAAAAATTATTACCTTATAGACGAAGTTCGTGATAATATTGAGCAAGCAAAGGCGCTAATACACAGCGGACGACACTACGAGTCCGTCGATCTAATCACCATGGCAATAGAATCGTGTCCTTGGAATGCTGAATTACGTGAACTAAGAGCTGAATGTCATGTTGCTAACAAAGATTACATGAATGCCGTTAATGATTTTCACTCAGCAACAAAATTACTGTCTGATAACACTGAAGGATTATTGAAATTATCAAACTTTCTTTATCGCCTTGGTCATGTTAGTGAATCATTAAAGTATGTATTTGTTTATTTATTTATTTATTCAACTACACTGTAAAAAATCCGGAGTGAATACGGATTTTATTTCAACCGGAGTTTTAAAATAAAATCACTCCGCGTGCGAATTTTTCTTTACAACTTTTGCTTTCAAATTGTTGACAAATTCGGGCGGGAAATTTCGGTAATTTAAATTGTCAAATTACTGTCAATTTCAAGCTAAAAAGGCTATTAGGGTCCATAGGTCATTTTTTAAATTAAATGACAATTGGCGCGAAAAAATTATTATTAAAAAATTTTACATCTACACTGTAAAAAATCGGGAGTGAATGCGAACTTTATTTCAATTCGAACTCATTCCGTCACTCGGAGTTCCGGAGTTTGAAAAAAATCACTTCGCATCCGGGTGAAGAGGGATTTTTTTATGAGCGGAGTGATTTCGGAGTGACGCGGATTTTATTTAAATCCGCATTCACTCCGGTCCGGAGTTTTAATACTTAAATAAATTTATATTTATCAGAAACAGCTGTTAATTATAAACATAATTATTTAAATAAATAATTCATTCAGATATTGATAATTAAACTTAAAATATTATGTTTTTAATTTATAAAATGTTTCAGTAACTCACTAAATTATAATTTCATATATATAATACATAGTGAAAATATTGAATTATTGAATAGCTAGTGACATAGTTTTTATGGGAATATTTTATATTTCGGTACAATATGAGATGTTATCTTGTGGTATGATTGATGTAAATCATACGTCAGTTTGTGACTTAGTGGAATTATATTTGTATAAGTTTTATTATCAGCTGCTTATAATTTTTGAAAATCATTTCGCGTGAGTATGGAAAGGGAGCTCGTAATTATTTCCGTACTCAATATAAATGTCTAAATATCAAAGACCTAAGCTCACTATGTATTAGTAATTTTTTTTATAATTAATATTTTCCGAAACTTCCCTCGGAGTTAAATTTACTCCGGGAATTAAGTAAATAAAAAATCCACTCTGCGTTCACTCAAATTTTTTACAGTGTAATTATTAATGTAATCTATCAAATCAATTAATTAATAAATAATTAAAATTTACAGTGAGATAAGAAGTTGTTTAAAACGTGATCCAGAACACAAAGAATGTTTCAAGTTCTACAAAAAAATAAAAGACGTCGCTAAAAATCTTGATGAGGCCTCACTGGCTGAAGAGTCACATGATTATCCAAAGTGTGTTAAAACGGCTCAGAAAGCTCTCAAGCTTGAAGCTGATATTGATAATGTTAAACTTAAAGCTTATCAGTCATTGTGCAAATGTATGCCACACACTGATCCTACTGGGGCTGTTAAAAATTGTCAGCAAGCTTTGAAAATTCATAAAGATCAAACTTTGCTGTGCGATAGTGCTGATGCTTATCTTGCTGCTGAGATGTATGATGATGGTAATTATTTTTATTTCTTTGATTATTTATTTAAAGGCCATTTCGAATCGCAAGTATTGGTATTTTTATCTAAAGCTAGATTTATTAATTTTTTTACGTAAAATTTTAAACTTAATTTTTTTTTTATTTCCATGTGAAATTTTAACTAGAGTTCGATACTTAGAAAGTAAACTAGTCCACCCTTAATTTATTATTCATAAAAAAAATTATTTTACAGCCATAAGAGATTTGAAAGAAGCTCTAGAAATAGACCCGCACTTCCAGCGAGCCAAAGAGTTGCTCCAGACAGCGCAGCAGCGTCAAAAAATGTCTGAATCCCGCGACTACTACAAGATCCTCGGAGTAGCGCGAAATGCTCCGAAGAAAGACATCGTCAAGGCGTATCGTAAAGCCGCGCAGACGTGGCACCCGGACAACTTCCAGGACGGCGAGGAGAAGAAACGAGCGGAGAAAAAATTCATCGACATCGCGGCCGCTAAAGAAGTTCTTACGGACCCTGAGAAACGGGCGAAATTCGATCGCGGTGAAGATCCTCTTGACCCTGAGTCCGGTAAACATCCATCGGGCTTCAATCCCTTCCAGGAGTTCCATCAATTCCATGGCTCGCCCTTCCAGTTTAAATTCCAGTTCAACTAAAACTAATCTGTCACAATCAACGACTCACTAATAAATTACAAATTCATATATATATTTATATATATGTGAAAATTAATAGTTAACGACTAGACACACGGGTTTGCTATTTATTTTGTTTATTTAAAATAAAACCTTTGTGATAATTAGTCGGTTATTTAAATTTAAAATACAGAGTGTGAAATTATTTTTAATTATCAGGATTTTTTAATCGTTTATTGACTGAACACGACCATTTTTAAATCAACAAATATACTCGTGTATGTACATATGCGTATATAGTTTGTAGATAAATAGTTTAATAATAAAATAACAGCTGTGCAATTATCATTAATTACATTAAAGACTTTGTAGACATATTTAGTCTAATTATTTTATTTATTTTTTCTATGCGGAGGCTCTTGAATTTTAAATTAAGAGTTTGTCGTACGTCAAATTTATGTTCAAAAAGCTTTAACATCTAAACGGTTAGTCGTATGAAAAAATGTTTCCAACAAAAAGTTTATATTTTTTTATGGAGAACAAAAAAGGTATCTATAAATTTTTCGATATATTGCAAATTAATCGAGATAATTGAGAATTTAAATTTATGTGTCATATTTTTAAGTGATTAACGTGAAGGGGACTTTTGATTGCGATTATCTGGGAAACTAATCACGATATCGAAAAATTTAAAGAGAACTTTTATGTTCTGTATAAAAAAATGAACATTTTTTGGTTGAGAAATTTTTTTGTAGGACTGATTGTTTCGGCTGTAGAAGCATTTGAACGTAAGTTTGATGGGAGGAAATTATTTGACATTGATTATGTATGCAAAGTCTTGTGTAATTTTTCGACTATTGATCCTGATAGATTTTTAAACAGAATTTGTATAGTAATAATAATGAACCGATGTAATTAGATGAATTATAAGAGGTTTAAAGCGATGTACATACCATTATTTTTAGTCAGAATCTTCCATGAGGGTTTTGTCGACTGTCATCTAGCTATTATAGTTATAAATATATTAATTAATTGATTAATTAACAAAATTATAAATATATACATATATAAATATTGCTTACTATTAATTTTAATATAATGTAAGTGCTGTGCGCGTGTTTGATGAGTTTCTAATGTATATACATTTTAAGATAAATATTGTACTGCTATAAATTTGTTTAAATATATTTAAATAATTTATACATTTAAAATTTTTGTGTTTTTATTTGAAAACAATTTTAATTTGTTTTTTTTTTTGACTCAATTTTGTTTGATTGGACCAAAAATAATTAAAAATTTTACTAAGCACTATGTTTTCCTACACTCCAATTAACTAAAATAATTCGAAAAAATTCTTAACTTTTCTATAAAAAAAATTAAAAATTAAAAAAAAATAGGGAAGTTTAACTCTAAATTATGGACCTGAAGATTATAACATTTTGCGCGCACTACATAGATGTTAATTTTGGCAGTCATTATTAAGACATATTTCAATTTATTTCTTACTATGACCAATTTGCCTCATCTTTTTCTACAAACCGTAACGAAGTGATTTCAAAGAAAAAAATCTGGGCATCGATTGGCTCTGTGGGCCAGCCCCAACAACTTCCCGTTGTTTTTGAGCTCAAGGAGCTCGAAAATATTCGTATGTAATTGATTTGAAAAATTACAATTTTCATAGCGGAAAGTTAAAAATAATAAATTCTATTAATTTGTAAAAAAAAAAAAATTTTTTTATGTCTGCAAAATAAACAAACAATTCATTTTTTTTTTTTTTATAATTTGTACTATAAATAAGGAATAAAGGACTTGACGCTATAAAAAATAATGAAACCTTAGCCTACGAAATAAAAAAACAGAAAGACGAACAATATTAAATATTTATTATAAAATATATATGCAAAATCAAATTAAAGTTAACAAATTATATCCTGATTGTAAAGATTTTAAAAATCTTGTAATTCTTTATCATTAAAAGATATTGCAATTGTTTTTTAACAATAATATGGTAAATGAGTGTGAAATAAATCAAATATTACCCTTCTTTATTTTTTTGCAGCAGGAGTAGTTCGGTGTTCGCCACGAGATCGCGCCTACAGCTTGTCGTGTCCCTGGTAAGAAACTTATTTCAGAACTGTTATATTTCGTTTTATTACTCCGTTATTCGATAGATTGATAATTGTCTTTGTGGGTTGTATTATAGAGTATCCTATATTACATTATGTCAATTATTATTATTATTATTGTTTTTATGAATAATTTATCTCTGAAATTGAATTTGAACTTTACAAAAAGAATGTTTCAATTAAAAATCTACAGAGTCGCTCCTATGAGATTACAAATATAAGAGTGATATAATTCACTGTAAAGCAAGTGATATTTTAACATTTAACTTTAACATTTAGAAACTAAGTCTATAACTTTTCTTTAAATAAATTGTAACAATTTCATTTTATGTTTCTTCGATTGAGTATGTGTACTTTTTGTTAAACATTTTATTCTTCTTTTTTCGGTTGCATATAGCGTTTTTGTACGTTTAAGTTGTATTGGCGTACTGAGTATCACGACTCTTTAATAATATATTACTGCTCGGTAGATTTTTCAGCAATTCTACAGCTGAATTTAAGGAGCCTTCTTTAAACGATCATGTGTGGATCTGAAAAACAAAAATGTTTCAAAATTACAGATTTTAACAATTACTTTAAAACATTTTTATCCTCCGGCGACATTAAAACAATCACCAGTTATTTCGAAAGAATTATTAATGTTCTTATCTTCGAGCTTGCATGCACCATGATTTTATAAAAGACATCAAATATATCATACATTTTTGATGTTGCGAAAATATCTGATTTTATATATTTTATTTATTTATTTATTTACGCTTTCAGCAATTTACAAAAAATTTACACTTCATTTATGTTCTCCAGTGCGAATAATAACTAAAAAAAAAACGACAAAATAACAAATATATATATATATATATAAAAAAATATATTATATAGTATAGTTAATCATTCCTAATTCTTGGGTTCCGCTTTCCCCCTATTTTCCAACTCTTATTGAACTGACTTTTTGAATGTGTTGAGAGATCCACCAAAGAAATTTACCTTTCTTGAATAATCATTGACTAGTCCAAATATTCTATTTCTGGGCCCGTTTTGTATAAATGACTTATTTGAGTACGGTACTTCTATATATTTTAACTACATATTATTTGGTCATATGGGTATAATCTTATGGTAACAATTCCTAAACATTATGAAAACGATTACCATAATATTATAAGGGAATAGTCCTCAAAAGTTTCAATTCTTTTGATGTTCTATTTGCCGCCCAGAAAGTAACTCTATTTTAGTACTCAAAACTCTCAATGAGAACTATGAGGTCTAATTGAGAATAATTTATCGATTTTTCATTATAAGTAAGACCTCAAAATCTTCAGCGAATGAAAAGTTATAATTCGGACTTTGAAAAATTTTAGATAGAAAAGGAAGGGAGAGAATCGACGAATGAGACTTTAGAGGTTCAAATGCGGATAAAATTATTCCTGTATGTTTTAAGTATTTTGAGGCTCTAATCCATGTATGTTACTCCAGTTTAGTCCTCAAAGTGATAAAATAGATCCTAACTACTACTTTGAAGACTAAACTAGGGTAACTTTCAATACTGTTGTCAATTTTAAAATTCTAAATTGATTCTCAACAACCTCATTGAGTACTTTGAGACTTAAATCCGAATTTGTTTTTTGACGGGTCAATTTTTGAAAATCGGGGTGAAAACAATAACTTCCACAATTTTTAAAAATTTACAATTTTTATAGCGGGAAGTTGAAAATTTTTTTTTGACATGTATCATTTTGCCCCGGGATTCTAACGATTTTAAAAATACGTGAGAGTTAATGTAAAAAAAAACTATCGATTATTTTATTTCTCCATAATTTCATTTTATTCTTTTATTTGTACAAAATTGTTTGAAATGAAATTCTTATTAGAACAGAATTGTTTTGATTTAATTTTTTTTATTCCACATTTTTGCTTTAGCGTATCATGTTCTTCATATTTCTTTGGTAGTAGAAATTTATTTTCTTTTTTGAATTGCTTAAAAAAAAATAATAAATATATAAAATCAACTACTCCCTGATATTACTTCAAAAAAGTATTGTCTGAGTGTTCCTTACCTCGATAACTTTTATTATGGGAAATAGAGGGCGAACGCCTCTAGATTCTTCTAAGACTTCTTCTCCATAAGCCAAAACTTTTTCATTAATCTTTTTGAGAGCTTCTGTTGTGTATATTGAATCATCGTTTTTTATCATTTCTTCTCTGCGCAGATCTTCTTGTTCTTTCTATACAACGTGAGCATAAAAATAGAAGAAGTGATTTAGCAAGAGTTTGTAACAAAATAGTTGAAATTTTTGTCAATATTTTTACAGTCAACCTGTTTAATTTTTGCGCAATTAGGTGTTCCGTTCGGGAATTTCACCAGAATTAATAAGAATATTTTCAATTAATATTCAAGCCCAGGTTCGGCCTATTTAATTTTCGCGATTTAAAATATTTTGCTGCGAATTCCAACTCCAAATAATTATTTTTATAATAGCAGGTAAAGGATTAGTAGGAAAATCGGCAGGAAACCTGAACTGCTGTTGTGCTCAGGGTTACAGGACATGGTGGAACTGCTGATAAGCACTTGCCCCTGGGTGGTAATAATGTTATGGACAGGCCATGGTGTATGTGATAATATTGGGGTGCTAATTGGCTGTTTACTAGTGAAAAGTATGTCACTAATTCAAATAGTGGTATATTTTTCAGCAATAAGTGACCCTAAGTCAAAAAACGAATTCGGATTTAAGTCTCAAAGTTCTCAATGGAGTTTAAGGATCAATTTAAAATTTTAAAATTGACAACAGTATAGAAAGTTATCCTAGTTTAGCCTTCAAAGTAATAGTTACGACCTATTTCACCACTTTGAGGACTAAACTGGAGTAATATAATCTGGATTAGAGCCTCAAAATACTCAAAACAGACAGGAATAATTTTATCTGCATTTGAACCTTAAAAGTTTCATTCAACGTATTGGGAAACTTAGAATTCTGATACGCCAACTGGTGGCTAAAGCTATAACTACTCAAAGTAGGCTAAATCATGAATGTTTACATGTGTCTATACGTCCATCAGCTAATATAAATAATAAATACTTAATTGTCTTTATAATTATTGTGTTCCTATGAATTCGAAAATTGTTTTCGTTCAATTAAAAAAAAAATTTCGAATTTATAAACATGGAATTTCCATCAAAAATAAGTAAATGTAACATATATTGTTTGTATGGTTGTAAAAGTCGTGATTCTAAAAATGACAGTGTACATTTTTCAATGTTCGTCAAAAAATTGCAAACGTGGTTACTTTGAAAAATAAAATGGATCAAGAAGATGAATTCGACCGTTTTGATAATTGCTGACATAAATGAAACAGTTTTGCTACCACGTGTTTGTATGAACCATCAAACCAACTTAACAAGAAAAACTCATACCCACGATCCTTCCACTTTTGAGAACTTGAACATTTATTTTATCCGGATCATCTCGAATACTTGATCATTGAAGACAAAAAGTAATGAGTGTAAATGCAGTAGACATCAGACAAATTTAAAATTATTAATAAATAGAATAAATAATTAATAAAATAAAATTTTTTTAAAACACGCATTTAAAACATTTGGAAATTAATAAGTGCATTTTTATAAATATTAATTTTTAAATTAGTTACTCCATTTATTTATGATTTTTAATTTGTCTAATGTCTGCTACATTTACACTCGTAAAAAGTAATAATTTTTAAACACTTATTGTCTTCACTAACTTTACCAAAGTTCAACAAGTGTCCGTGATTTATTATATTCCCATCACCGGTAAAATTTTTATTTTGAAGTGTTCCACTAATAAATTGATGTTTCTTGAATTGACACCCGCATTATTTATTGTTATAATTTTTAACACTTATAATGATTTAAAAAAATTATCAAAACATAAATAAGCCAGTTGATTTTGTATAGTAAACATTCAGAGTAGCCTACTTTGATTAGTTTATTTTTCGGCCACCAGATGACTAATATCTAAGCCACGCCCATTCTAAGGTTCCCAATTTTCTCCCTTCCCTTTTCTATTTACAATTTTTCAAAGTCCGAAGTATAACTTTTGATTCGTTGAGGATTTTGAGGTCTTATAATTTGAAATCAATAAATTATTCTTATTTAGACCTCATAGTTTTCATTGAGGATTTTTTATACTAAAGTAGAGATACTGGGCGATAAATAAAACATCTAAGGAATTGAGGCTTATTAAGACTAAACTAGAATTTGTTTTTTGACTCGGGACTATTCACTGTCAAATAATGATTGTCACGTGATTGTCACTAATTCGTTTTTAGAGAATGCGCCAAAAAATCCTTTTTTTTCTGTGTAATAAAATCAAAATAATATTTATGTTTCCTAATTATAATTTACCATTTGTGTTTTCAAATCTTGAGCAATTTTCTTCTTTTTAATCTGTTCTTTTTGCATTTCTTTAAGTTTCATTTCTTTATTGTATTCATCTCTTTTGCATCTTTGGTAGGCTTCCCATTTTTTTTCATTTTCTTCTTCCTGTTTCCTTCTTTCAATAGTCGCAGCATGTTCAGCTTGATATTTTTCAATATCTGCTTTTAATTTTTGTTTTTTGTTTTCTCTTGCTTTCATTTTTTCAATTTCAATTTCTTCTCTCTCCTGAATTGCTTTTTTTAAACGGTCTTCACTTTCTTTTTCATTGGTCTCCCAAATAATAGCACATTTTTTTGCTATGTCCACAATATAAAAGCACTTATTAAGTGTACAATAAAAATAGTTTTTAAAATATACATTCTCTTACCCATCAATTCTGAGCGACGTATTTTTTCTGCTTGAATTTCTTTCCACTTTGCCTGAGTCATCTCATTTAAATGATCTTTTGCTTTAGCATAAGCTTCTACAAGACTATTTACTAAAATATCATGATTTTTAAGTCTCTCTTGTTCTAGTTCTTTATTCTTTATTGACTCTAGAAACATTTCCTGTAACTTTTGTTTCTTATTTCTCATCTGTGATTATAAAACAAAAATTAATATATTAGACAAAAAAAAATTATTAAATTATTATTGATAACCTGTTCAGCTTCACATTGTTCAATAAGTTTTAATTCTTCAGTCACATTATCTAGATCTTTTTTATCAGCATTTCTATCAAAAGATTCTATTTTCTTCACATTAGACTCCGAATTTTCAATCCTATTATAAAAATTTATTTTTCATTAATCACCGATAGAAATAATCCGAAGTTATAATTCATTTTTTCCTTGAATAGAGAATAATTATTTATAAAATTAATTCTCAACATTTCAACTTCCGATTCGATTCATAACAGCCACAAAAGATCTGAAGAAACCCAGTTTCTAGTTTCCATTTTTATCATAAATTTGTTATCTTTAGTTACGAAAGAAAAATATGAAAAAATGGAAAAAATAATTTTTGCAAACAAAATTTTTGATTTTTAATATTTAAAAATAAATTTTGTAGCAAATTTTTGAAAACTAAATATACTTTCCCATGAAATGGATAAAAAAATTAAAGCCTAAAAAAATTATATTTACTTTAGTGCAGAAAATAAAAAATTTTCCGATGGAAATTTTAAAGTTATCAGGAAAAAGTGTGATTGGTTTTTTGCAAATATCTCTGTAAATTTTGAGTTTTCTGAAAAAATGAAAGAAACTTTTTTTGTAGCGTTTTAAATTTTCTACAAAAAAAGTATCTTATACTTTTTTTCAAAACTGAATATTTATTGAGATATTATGAGTTTAAAGTTCCACTAATTGGATATAGAAATTTGAAATTTAAAATTTCCCGGGGTTTTTTTTTAGATCTCACATGACTTTAAGAAAAAAATATGTAAAACTACTTTCTGTGTTTTTAATTCATTTCTATAATTTTCTTTTTTTTCCCACAATTTTTTAGCTGCGATTTGCTTCTCATTATAAAAGTCCTCAGTATCTTTTCGTAGTTTTTCGATATACTCTTTATCTTGCTTATTATCAATATTTTTAATCATTTTATTAAACTCCATCTGGGCTTGTAACTCTCTAAAACACTTATATAATCATCATTAGATTTATATAATTTTTAAAATATAAAACTATAATTAATAAAGTTAATAAAAGTATTTAGCAAAAACGTTATCATTTACCTCAGAAGTAAAAAGAGCAGAATTAATGAGCCTACATTGAGGTTTCTTGTATAAAATTAATTTTTGTGCTTCTTTAACAATTTTCATACGTTCCTTGAGGTTTTCATCAGCAAGTTTTTTAATTAATTTCACATTTTCTTCATTAACTCGTCTTTTTCTTGATAACAATTCTTCCCGACGTTTTTTCGTAACATTGACAATTGCATCAGGCCAGTCCTTACTCAATTCATTCGAAGCATTTTTAAGCTCTGCTAATTTTTTAGCCTTCTTTTCGGCAATTAAATTTATACGTTCAGCTTCAGTTGTGTAATCATTTAAGTGTTTAAATCTATTTTCAGAAATGCAAAGTGTCGAAGCTGTAACTGATGGCTTAAAAAAAAATACAATAGATTTTTAAGTTCATTACCAACTAAAAAATATTGAACAAGGACAACTTTAGTGTTTCTATTTCGTGGGTAAAATATATAATCGTTTAACTGTACACTAAAAAATTTTTGGTGTGAAAATGGTCCCCGAAGACGTTATACGGTTTGCTTGATACGAATTGACGGTGTAAAATATCAAACTGTGTTTAAATTATTATTGCTGGTATATATATTAATGTATAGATCTACTAGCAATATTCAATTAAACCCGGATAAAAATGAACCCGATTTGAAACAATGGTCCGAAAGTTTGAAAAAAAAATTTCTTTATATATTTTAGCTTTATGATTAAACAATTTAATCAAAATAGTTACAGTTCAATGCACGGAAAAAAATGAACTGTATAAATTGAGAATGACAAGTAATATAATGATGAAGGGATCAGTAAATACTATCACTCTAAATAGTAATTTTTTCATTTATGATTAAAACATGAATAATAATGGAAATTTATTGTCTATGCAAGAAAAATTACTATTTTAACTTTTAAAATCGTAACTGATACTTAGAAAATTTACGAAACGTATTATAAAATTTGTTATTTGGAATGTTCAAATTTCTCATATTGACATCTTGACACCTGGGTTCCGAGTTATAATTTCAAACACTAAATTTTAAAGTTTTTTTTCCGTGTGTAAAACAAACCTTTTTACTAATTTCTTTAGATTTCGTCTTCATTTTCTGTCAATGGATATATATTTTTATTAATGTATACTATCAATAACTAATATTAACCATATTCATTTGATGAATAAATTTAAATATATCACATAATAATTCTAGACGTTGTTAAAAAATGTTATACTGTTTCCATAGTGATACAAAGTCAGATAATCTATAATTTGTTTTTCAAAAATCGTAAATTGTTCACTTCACTAGTTATCTATATGATCACGCGCAATGGTAGAATAGATTTCTGCAGTAAAATGCTGGTAAAGTAATCCCCTATCGATTAAGGCCAATCATCATGTTGATAATTTTTGTAACTAACTTTGTTATAAGTCTGATAGATGGCTAGATGCATTAATTAATCTGGGTGTTTTAATGACTTTGAATTTGATCTGGTTTATAAAGTGAATTTTATTTAAGTTGAAAATTGAATTTGAATTCGAATAAGTTTGCCGGACATGGAATTGCCCGAGGCCTAATAATATATATATTTAAAAAAAAAATGTATTAATGAACTTTCATTAAACAAATTTTTTTTTTTTTAAACGGTTTCTTAGTTTCTTATAGAATTAAAATTTCTTTGGTACATTAATTACATATTTTTTGTTAAATCTGTCTAGCATTTATTTTTTATAAGTACAAAGATTAACAATTTTCTATCATGAAAAAATTTTCATACGATGCTTAATTATATATATGAGTCAAAAAATGATTTGCTTATATATAGTCAACAAAAAACTTTCATACTGAAGATACATTTATTTTATTAATGTGTTATATTTTTAAATTTGTTTTATGGATATTATTTGTTCTTCCAAAATTTTTGTAAGTAAATTTTTGCTAAAACAAACTGTGCTATTAGAAAATATCTAGAAAAAGTACGTGGTAGCATAGACCCGACCATGGAGAATAGAATCTCATCTATTCTCAATGGACACGACATTTAAGTCTTGATGCTAGCCAACATCAGCGAGAGTAGTTCAGTGCTCGCCGCTAGATCGCGCTCACCGCTTGTAGTTTCCGTGGTAAGAAACTTATTTCAGAACTGTTATATTCCAAACGTGAACGCAACTTTGAGTCGGGTATGTTTAAATCCACAATTATCGTATTTAAATATATATTTAATAACTTTTAACAAATATATAATTATCCTAAATGAAGATATATTTTGTATTTAAGTAATATACTATTACACACGTAGAATTAAAAAAATTATATTTATCTATACCACCGTACTCGGACTGCGGCTTGAAATCTCGGTATTTATTTCATAGTCTCCAAGCTTTGATGAGGGTTTATTTTTATTGCCTCTAGAAGCATCGATTCTAATCGCGTAGTGGTAACATCGATATTTAAAATAACAATGAGTTCCATAACGAAATTTAACAAGTCGTATGAGTTGGAGTAACTAGCCAGGTATATTATAGATGTAGCGTTGTGTCTCCATGATTATAACTAAGGGCTTATAGAATTTGTTTATCTTACCGTGTACCTTCGAAAAAATTTTGTGTACACTTTGTAAGTTTGTAAGTTGTGAACAAAACACAGATGAAGGGAAAATAATCCGAGTATAAAATCTATCATTTTCTATAAAATTCAATATTAAAATAGAATACCTATTATTCATTGGTATGAATTATCTAATTTAAACAGTTGCCGTTCGAATAATAATTCAATTGATAGATTTATCAAAATCATCAATAGTTTGATTAAAGATAGGATATTTTTTAAAACATTAGTTAAAAAAATAAAAATTAAATATTATGGATAACGACGGCTTGATCATTCTAATAGATGATGATATTTTTGACTAGTACATATAAATATATGAAAAAAAATCATTGGTCAATAAATTTTCAAAATAAAATAATCTTTGATTTTTAAACTGAAAATCGAATTTTTCGGTACACAGAAAATATTAATTTCTTGGCTCAGGAAAATTTTCATTTTTAATTTATAATATAAAAATTTTCTTGGGACGAGTAAAATTTTTTTGCGCCAAAAAATCCTTTTTTTCTGTGTATTAATGAGCTCTGCTCCAAGTAGACAAGAACAGGTACTCAAACCCGCCATTAGTCATAGGATTTTTGAGTTCTTTTTTTTAGAAATCATCACATAAATAATTACAATTTTACATTTTATTTATTATTGTTTTTAATAAAATTATAAATCTGTTGAGGATTTAATAATGATTCGAAATTACGAACTATTCAAGTTGAATCGAATTATTATTCAAATTGAATTCAGTTAAAAATTTTCAAATCATTCGCAAGGTTTCAAATTATTCGTAAGTTGTTGCAAACAAAATTTGAATTACTTATCAGTTTATCACAAATAAAATAAAAATTTGATGTTTGAAGTTCGGACCAAATATTCGAATTCGAATTAAATGATAAAAAAACTTACGGACAATTTAAATTATTCGATTCTTACATTACTCACACATCTCTACTATCTGTAAAAATGAATTTATATCGTGACTCAGTTTAAATGAAAAATTAATAATAACTAAAGCGGAACAAAAAAGAAGCCAAGTTTGTGCTTTAATATGCCTGATATACTATATATATATATCTGTGAGTATAAAGCGACATAGATGTGTATGTATGTATAGTCAGTGGGTGGTGTGACAGTCCTTTATCTTTCGAACCAACGGGGTTTATACCCCATGCTACGGCGAAGTAGGGTTCTAGAAACGACGGATGCTCATGGAGGGAGAGTTGTCTACTGGAGGGGGTGTCTGGGTCAATCCCCGCCAGTCTAGAAGTTCCCATTTGCAAACGCATTTCCTGGGGTTCGCAAATGTCAGCTTTTATTCATTCGATAAAATTTACTTTAATATTTTAACGTTTTCTTGCTTAGAGCTTGTAATCGAAATTATATAATAAACTTTATAAATATTTATGAAAATTATTTTAATAAAAACCATTAAATATCTTGGAATATTTAATTATTCATCGAACACTAATTATACTAGCTTCAGTTATTTGTTTCAATCGAAAATTTTTTTTAAAATAATTTTTTAATTTACACGAACGTCTCAAAGTAAAACAAAAATTTCATAAAATAATTATTAAGTTATCATTTATTATAAAGCCATTTTTAAAAATATTTTATAAATTATCTACAACTTTTTTACTCACTAAATTTCTTTATAATAGATAATAGATTAAAATATATATTTTTAAAAAACTTCCTATTAAAATAGTAGTAATTTTGATGATTAAAATTTTTTTTGTACTTATTGGAATAGACTACACTGAAAAAAAGTGTGATTATCGTAACCATCTAAAGTATTGCTAATAGTAGATAGTTGTCATGTCGGAAGTTAAAAAGATCGCTGTAATGATAATTAATTAATTAATGGATCAAGAGATAGAAATCTAAAATTCGAGAGTTTGTTAAGTACAACATAGTTTTAAGATAGCAATACTGTCGTGCTTAGAAAAAAGGAGTAACTTCATTTACTGCCTTTCTGTCTTACAAATGTTAATTTACCATCAATTAAATAGAAAAATAGTAAGTGTATATTTACTAGGCCCTCACAATATCATACTTTTTGTACGGAAAAAACAGAATATTAAAAATTAATAAATAATAGTAAAAAGTGGAATCTGTTATCAATAATTAGTACTATTATGTACTTAATGCAAAGTAGGTTACTAATTTTTGTAGATTCCGAAAAACTACTATCAATTATTTCAAAAAGTAACTAAATATTATTACTTTTAGGCATAAATACGTGACTTATTAATGAAAATTAATTAATTTATGGCATACATATATTAAAAAGTAATGATTGGTCAAATTAAGAATTGCTATCTTAGATACTGATTTTTCCAGCCGAAAAATTGCAAAAGTTACTAACTTTTATTTTATAAATTCGATATCACTGATCAATGATTAGCTTACAATATCATTTATTCATCATTATAAATTAATTTACAATATACATAAATCGAATAAGTGGTAAATAATAAAATGAAAAATTAGTATACTAGATACTGATTTTGTTGCTCATAAAAATACCGGAAACTTTTAACTCTTATTTTATAAATTCTATCCCATTGATTGATAATTAATATAAAATGTTATTTATTCGTTATTATAAATTAATTTATTATATACATAAACCGAATAAGTGATGAATTTTTTAAATTTTTCTGTTTATTTGAATAGTAATAAATAACTGTGAATACCAATTTATCGATTTCTCTTTCATATTAATTTTAATATACGAAATTACAAATTTTGCTCTTCTATGTGTATCAAATTTTAATATAAATAATAGCCATTTTGTAATATATAATGATCCTGGTTTGATATTAGTATACAAATATACTAATTTTAAGTCAAAAATAAACTACAAACTATTCAAATTTTGAGCATCCCGCACGAAAAAATATATATCCCGGCAAAATAGTAGGGGAAGGTGGGGCAAAATGGGCCCCTTAAGAAAAAAAGATTCAAATTCTCGGTTTTTTTCACGTGTTCTACTTTTTTTTACTCCCTTGCCAAGTATATGACCTTAATTTGTTCTGTCCGTTAAAAAAAAAAAAATGAAAATGTGGGGCAAAATGGGCCCCCCTCAAAAAATGTTCATAATGTGAATTTTTGAGCTTGTTTCACTTTTTTTTTCCTTCTGCTGAGTTTTTGGTATTAATTTGGTCTGTTAATTAAAAAAAAAATATTAACAATGTGGGGCAAAATGGGCCCCCTCAAAAAATTTTTATAATGTGAATTTTTCAGCTTGTTTCACTTTTTTTTCCTTCTGCTGAGATTTTGTTGTTAATTTGCTGTGTTTATCAAAATTAAAAAATCCTCCAAAGTTGGGTAAAACGAGCCCCCAACAAAATGTATGTTTCTCGCTTGTTTTATGTTTTGAAACTTTTTGCTATGCACTTAGCATAAAAACGAGTTGATAGTGAAGATTTGGTCCTTAAAATAACTTAATTCAAAGTTTTTAATCACTCGTTGTAATAACTACTAATTTCATTACTTGATTACTTATATTTTCATCATTTTTGTTGACATAGAATAAACGGTTTTTGAAAAAAATTATAGTTGGTAATGCTGTTGAACTCGTGAACTAGTTTGCCCCTTATCATAATTCTTTAATCATTTTTGTTAAAAAAATTTTAGGAACCCGTTTGCCTAACAAATATTCGTAGGTTTTAAAAGTCTGGGCAGCCCATTTACGCCCCCCCCGACACTTTTCATGTTAAGAATTTTGGGGGAACTGTTTAGCCTCAATGGCCCATTTTACCTCAGTGACCCGTTTTGCCTCAATGTCTCATTTTGTCCCTGTCCCCCACCCCAAACACTTTATATGTAAGAAAAATTTGGGGAACCATTTTGCCCCAGGGGCCCATTTTGCTTCAGTGACCCATTTTGCCCCTCCCTCGCCTCAAAAAACTTTTCATGTTAAAAATTTTGGGGGGCCCATTTTGCCCCCAAATATTTCGAGGCATCCAAAATTTTAGGGGGCCCGTTTTGCCCCCGGGGGCCCATTTTGCCCCCACTTCCCCTATATATCCGGCTTATATCTTTAGTATTGTCGTATGTATGTTTTTTTGCCGGCATATATTGTGGGTAATATTTAACAAAAATTTCTCTGCGTATAGCAATTCAAACCTTATGTTAATAAAGCATTGTTATATCAACAATCTACGGTTTTTTAAATTTTAGATGGTTACTAAACCTTAACGGTTTTGCTTTTTCAGGAATATTTTTTTTTAGTGTAATATATTAAAAGAAATTTTTATTCATTTATAAATATGAATATTATTAATTGTATTATATAAAAAAATTGTATTTAAATTAGTGATAAAATGGCATTAAAAACGCAAAAGTCGTACAATTGGTTCAGTGGGGCGGTGGCCTTGCAGCCTTGGAAGGGGACAGTGGTCTCTACGGCTGTTCGTAGATGCACATGGTGTCCTATACAACCAATTGCACTGGCATTGTACTTTCATGTATGTGCTCTAACTACTCACTATGTTCAATCTGTTACATTTATTTGAAGCAAGTAACAACCTACACATGAAAGATAACTTACTACACTAATTCACATACATATATATTTATTTCATACATATATATGCAACTAAATGAGTTGAGTGCATGTAATCGCTGTAACTCCATCGTCACATACATTTTGCGCTCATGCTATTCGTTCTTTGCGCACCCATGTCACTGTGTACGTACTTGTAATCATACTCTTTGTGTTGTGTTGCAAAACGATGCTAAGTGCGTTCACCCTGTTCAGTACGACGGCCCTTCAGCGGATCTCAAACTGCTTCTTTGCTCTTATAACTCAGACCCTTTGCTTTATAATCCATAGTTTGAGCGTCATCATATTTTATAAATACCGAGACTGATGGCAAACAAAAATTTTTAAACTCTTTTGCATTAATATTTTTTAAATTTCATAAACATTTTGAAAAATTTTCTCTTTGGAATAAACAAACAAAAAAAAATCATTGTATTTAAAAAATTTTTTTTTATGATGTACGCGCAAAAAAATGAATTATAAAAATTAATAATTGATAATTAAAAATTTATAATGTGCTCACTTTAATATCATTTCAAACAGTAGTGGTTTTATAGAATAAATTATAATAATCTTAATTTAAATATTTAAATTTAAAGTTTATATGTAAATTAATCATGTTACAAGTAATAGAAATTACTGTTTGGTAGATAAAAAAATGAAAGTATAATAATTAAACGTTTTAGCTTCAACATTCGCTGTTTGGAACATTAAAGTTTATAGTAAAAAAGTAAAAAAACATTCAGTATGGTAAATAAAATTTTCAATGTCGAGCAATTGATTTTATATACAACGTTATATAATTATTACTTTCTTCAAATTGTAGAAAGAATATCCTAAGCATCAGTTTTTATAATTTGAAACAATAAAATTTTACTTGTGTTTGCGGGCTTCTAATGCATGTGAAAGAATTAACCTAAAGTACTACTGATGCGACTATACCTACATGGCAAGATGAAGTATTTTATCATTTCAAACAATGAATTTAGAGACCAAGAGTGACTATTTTTTTTTCATACATGGAGAAAATGCAGGTCAAAATTAAATAATAATTACAATCACAATGAAAAATTTGCTCTCAAATAAAAAATTACAATCCATAAAAAAAATTACAATTTGTAGAAAATTAATTTTTTATTTCAATTATTATTATCTAGATTGTAATTTTCACTTATCATAATTACAATAAAGCTTCGTTAAATTTTCGCTTGGAAAAAATAAATATTTACTTATTCATACAAAAATAGCTAAATCTTACAAAAAGTAGAAATTGTTATTAGAATTATTAAAAGTCAGCACATTAGTCGCATTTTTGTTTCGTAGTTGATAAATATTACATCTCCAATGTAATTCTACGTAGGTACTGTACATTTTAGAATGTCGGTAAGACAAATTGCTACTACGGGAGATAAAATTACTATTTGAGATTGTAAAAATGACTATCTGGATTGTAAAAATTACTCGGCAGAATACATCTTTCACAAAGCGCGTTAACTAATATTTACTAAGTACAATAGTCAAAATTATTGGTACATTACAATTTTTATTTGTCGCCAGTAAATTTCATTTTGAATGCAGTAATTTTTATAATTAACAGAAATTATTATTCTAATTAATGTTGTAATTTTTACTTTGAGTTTTGTACAAGTTTTGATTTTTTTTAACGTTTCAAAATTACTTCAGATTGTAATTTTTTTTTCAAATTTAGTAAAAATTACTTAATTTTTTTCTTCGTGTAAGTATTTGTTCATTGATATTTTTAAAGTTAAAAAATGGAAATTCTAAATTAGAATAAAAAGTTAATGTTTTTTTTTTAATTATTTCATAAATAGTTTATTTAAAAAAATAAGTACAACTGAAGTATTTAATCTATAAATAAAGTCCAAGCAATTTTACTCACAAAAGATTAATAAATTTATATACATTAATCAGTAAATGGTATTATTGTAAGCGAAAGATCTCTAAGTGAAGTTCAAGTTGGAGTAGGTTAGCTCGGCAGATCTTGTAGTCTATACCAGGTCACTGGCTGTCGTATAATTACTCAAAAGTCTCGACAAGTTGGGCATTGCTCTTGATGCACTTCTCGAGGGCGGTCTTGGGGTTGATGTACGCGGAATGCAACCGAAGTTTGCCGAAGCTTGACGAGACTGTCCGAGTTGACTAAAAAAATAAGAGAGAGCGAGAGAAATAAAACGAGAGAATAATCAGTATGAAAAGTGAGAAGCGAGCTTTTGCAAAGGCAAGCCGAGTTTCTGATGTGGTGACGCGCCTACTTGCAACTGCAACGGTCATTGGGTTCGATGCACTCGTGACTCTTGGGATACTGTGATATTGCTTTTGCTCTTACTCTTGGTTGCCTGGTTACTTGCAACACTCATGAGTCAGTACGCTCAGCTATGGCCTTGACCTGGCACACACACGTCGGCTATATACCTTTCTCGTAAACATATTTTCATTGAATAACATGGGGAATTATTTTTTTATTTTATTCAACAGTATCACTCGTTTCTTCTTCATTCATTCGTTTAAATTTCCACTATGTTGTTTGATAACAACCATTGTTATAAATCATTCAATAGATCCGAATGGAAAATTTTAACTCCAGTAGTAAAAATACTTTTTAGTCAGACTATTTTTTTTTGTGTGTTAATTTTTTTCACTTAAATAAAATTAAAATCTTGCATTTTGAATGTATGAAAACAACGATCACAATGATCATTGTAAAAAAATTTAATTCCAAGAAGATTCCAAAAAAGATCCGCATGTGGAACTTCTAAGCAGATTAGAACTTCGAATAGAACTTTTTTGGAACGTTAGTAATTTTAATGTTAAAATAAAGTTTTTCGAGCAAATTTAGAGTCAAAAAAAGACATTCTTGGAACTTTTTTGGAATTTTTCATGGACATTCTAAAAAAGTTCTAGAATTACCACTTATGATTTTTTTATGGACTAAAAAAGACGTTCCAAAAACATTCCAAGAAGTTCCAAAATCACCACTTTTGATCTTTTATAGACTACAAAAGGCGTTCCAAAAATATTCCAAAATCACTACTTTTGCATGTTTCGTATAATAAAGACGTTTCAGAAACATGCCTAAATAGTTCAAAAATCACTACTTTTGAATTTTTTATAGAACTGAAAGAAACGTCCATAACAAATTCCAAAAAAGTTCCAAGAACGTCTTTTTTTTACTTTAAATTTGCTCATAAAAACTTTTCTTTTTTACCATCAAAATTACTAACGTTCCAAAAAAGTTCCATTCGAAGCTCTAATCTGCTTAGAAGTTCCACATGTGGAACTTTTATGAAATCTTTTTGTAACGAATTTTTTTTATGCGGGCGATGCAAACTAGAAATTGAGTTTTACAGTACTTTTATCATGCAATAATAAAAAAAAAAATTCATTTTTATGATGCGTGAGTGAGTAAAAAAATTTTTGACAAACTGTTTTTAAAATTATGATATGATATTTTAATTTCAAATACAGAACCCGAAAATTATGTTACTGTGTTTCGATTTTTCTTTGCAAACTGGAATCTTAATTCTTGAAGGAAAGTTTGTAATTTTATGATACATTGATTCGATTTCTATTAATACATTGAATTTTTTAAGATTAGTACTCCATTGTACACTGAAAATGTACGAAATTTACTATAATTTTTAACAGTGATAATATATATTAAAATATCATAAAATTACTAAATTTAAAAAGTAACATCCGGTCATACTCAAAATGGAAAAGCAAATTTCTTATTTCCATTCAAAATTAAATTTTGAAAAAAAAAATTACTTTGAAATTATTAATCGAAATATTTTCAAAGTTTTATATTGACTCATTTGAGTTTCTTCAAATTCCACAAATTTATCTAAAAAAAAAAATACTAAGCCAAAAAAATAGTGGAAAATTGACCGATTTCATGTATCGGTCAATTTCTATCCTATTTATTGAAGATGATAAAATTTTAACGTCTTCGGCCTATTTTTTTTTTTTTTTTTAAATAAAATTTATGATCGATTTCGGCCAAGTTTAGACTTTTCACTGTATTTTTATCCTTCTATTTTTAGCCGGGTAAGCCCACTACTTCAAAACTTTTCAACCGATTTAGCTCACCTTCGAATTTGATTAAGAAATTCGCTCAAAGAAAAAAATACAAAATTTCACGTACCTATATATATATATATATATATATATATATATATATATACAGAAACAAAATGTGCTGCGAACGGTCGTCAATACGCTAAAACGAGACGTCATTCACTCATAACTCAGTTTTGTTGAGAAAACGACGCCTTTAATAAGTGAACTGAATATATAGTTGGCAGCACATTTTTTTTCTCAAGGTTTTAATTTTCAAACCAATAGTATTTTTTGACACTAGACTCTTAGCAACCGGCAGTGAATACAAATTTTATTTCAATTCGAATCCACTTGGACTTCTGGAGTTTAAAAAAACGGAGTCAATTTGGAATTTCTTTTCAGCGAATGATTTCGGAGTGACATAGATTTTATTTTGATCCGCACCCACACCGACCCTAAATTTTAATGGTAAAATGAACTCCCCTTTGGAGTTGATTTCACTTCGAAGAAATTAAATAAATAAGAAATCATTCACTTGAAAATTTAATTCAAACTTATTCTGAAAATTTTTTGCCCATTTTGCAATAGAAATATTTTTTGTAAGAAATCCACCCGAAAATCCAAGTTAAAAAATTGTTAGTCAATAATGATAATAGTCTTAAAATTATACTATGTTTCTATTTGAAATATCTATTGATGTTAATAAAACAACTCTTACATTGTCAATGGCCCAAGTTATTTTTAAGCTCTTAATCTGATAGCAGAAAGAACTATAGACATTTTTATTTATTTTGAATAGTTTTAAATTTTATTTGATAAAAAAAACCCCCATACATACGAAATTCATTTATTTATTTATCGGATAGAGGTGGTTATTTTTTATTTAACTTTCTAAAAATATCAATCTTTATTTTGCATAGAAAAAAAGGTTTTCTTGGTGCATAAAATTTTTTACTTGCCACAAGAAAATTTTTACTTGCGCTAAGAAATTTTTCGCGTTATGAATTTAAAACGAAAATTTTCTTGGGGCGAGAAATCCTTTTTTTTTGTGTACTGATAGTAATAGCTATTATCTAGGTAGTAATATTTACCATCTACATAGCAATATTTACCACCTAGACAGTAATATTTACCATCTACATAGTAATTGCTACCACCTGGATAGTAATTTTAATCATCTACATAGTGATAGCTGCCATCTAGATAGTAATTTTGACCATCTAGATAGTAATAGTTACCACCTAGATAGTAATAATTACCACTTAGATCGTAATAATTACCATTTAGATAGTAATAGTTACCACCTAGATACATAGTAATTTTGACCATCTAGACCATCTTAATAGTAATAGTTACCACTTAGATCGTAATAATTACCATCTATACAGTAATATTTACCATCTACATAGTAAATGCAACCACCTACATAATAATTTTGACCATCTACATAGTAATAATTACTATCTAAATAGTAATATTTACCATATAGATAGTAATAATTACCACTTAGATCGTAATAATTACCATTTAGATAGTAATAGTTACCACCTAGATACATAGTAATTTTGACCATTTAGACCATCTAAATAGTAATAGTTACCACTTAGATCATAATAATTACCAGTTAGATAGTTATAGTTACCATCTATACAGTAATATTTACCATCTACATAGTAATTGCTACCACTTACATAATAGTTTTGACCATCTACATAGTAATAATTACTATCTAAATAGTAATATTTACCACTTAGATCATAATAATTACCAGTTAGATAGTTATAGTTACCATCTATACAGTAATATTTACCATCTACATAGTAATTGCTACCACCTACATAATAGTTTTGACCATCTACATAGTAATAATTACTATCTAAATAGTAATATTTACCATCTAGATAGTAATAATTACCATCTAGATAGTAATCTTTCTTATTTCTGAAAAACTTTTTAATTTTGCCTTCTAAGATAGTAATGATTATCATCACGGATAAGAATGGTTAACATCTTCGATAGTAATACTTACCATTTAGATAAGAATGCTGACCATCTCTAATAGGAAAAATTAATATAAAAGAATGAGAATCATTAAAATGTAAGGATAAGAATAGTTACATCGTTAAGATAGCAAGTATTACAACTTTTTTTTTAGCCTGCAATATCAAAAAAATAACGTTTGATTAGTGTCTTATGTAATGATTTACAATATCTTGGTTCAGTTTTCTGTAAAGATACCAAAATATATTAACATAGTATATTATATTATCGATAATATTGTCGATAATGTATTACTTGGATATTACGACAGTGCATTCAGTCGAAAGTGTATTGTCCTCAGTGTTGAGTTCAATGGCTTGTTGAACACGCGCGACAAAGACTAAGAATCTCACTGCACCTCTCCCCGGGATATCTTTATGAAGCTAGCGAGAGAATGTCGATGACATTGCTAGTGCGTCAAGGGTGTACGCATTGTAAAGGTCAACGAATCTATTGTAGAATAACCTTATCACCTTGTCCCCTGCAAATATTTAATTCATACCTTAATAAGTAATTAAATTATAAACATTTTTATATATTATATTCTAATGACCTTATAATATAATATATCATTCATTATAAATATATATGTACATACTTATATATTTTATTTTCGAGCTTTCATTTTTTAGAGGACTAAAAATTAAAGACGAAACGTTTTCTTGAATTGGTTGCAAAAAATAACCTAAAAAAAAACTGCGTTACTTTCTTTCTCTAGAATTTTCTTAGAGAATTTATATTTATATATTTTGATGGGGGGATGTATTTTCGGTAGTATAAGCAATACATATGCCACACGCGCATTGTGTGCTCGTAACCTTGAACTGAAGAATGCAGTCAACACCCGCCAACGTCTTAGTAGACTATTTCAGTCAATTTCGACAAAGTTACAGCATTTTTAACCGTAGCATATTTTTTCTATTTAACGGATTAAAGAATGTATGTTAGAAGCATTTGACAAATTTTTGTCAATTCGAATAAAAGAATTGTAAATTTTTTTGCATTTTCAATGAGAAATCACCAAAAGTTGAAAAAAATAGGTTTTGTTATTAAGTTAAAAAAAAAATAAGAGCTACCGTATCAAACTTTGATGTCGTTATTAGTTTTGAAATAAAATATTCACTCAAGGGTACGTATCTCATCTAAAAGTTAAAGAAAAAAATGAAGAGAAGACGTGTCTCACATTGACAATATTCCGACCCACGATCTACATAGTCGTGGTAGTGTACATTTTTTGCTGGATGTCGCAAATGTACAATATTGAAATTGAAATGAGTTTTCAAGTTCGATGCTTCACCTTCGCCATTCGAGACACGAGACAAAAGGAGTTGGCATCATGAGATCAAGGACATTGAACAATGCCCCGGATATATGGAACAGTAATGTGTTCATACTCTATATTACTTTTGTTTTAATATTTCGCTTCATTTTTTATCCTGGAGTTATCAACATCGTGTTTTTATACCTAATCTATATCTGATGGCCGGTCGAATAGAACAAATGGGGGTTTAATAAATTCAATGCTCTTGCGTGTAGTCTGCCGCTTTTTCGAAAATACACTGCTCACATTTTTTTTTTTATTTTCAAGCATAATTGTCATAAAAATTAAATAAGACTTATTAATTATTCAATGAAATGAAACATAATACATTGTGACTTTAATTTTTATGACATTCATTACTTGGAAATTAAAATTCATGTAAAAATAAAGTAGAGGCAAAAGGTGAGCAAAAGACTGCTAAAAAAATAATAAATTTTTGCACATTCAAATCCGCTGAATTTTCTTCTTTTTTTTTTTACTTTTCTTTTCAGAGTAATTAAATCAATTCTTGATTGCCGAAAAAAATAATTTTTTTCCTAAACTTTTGGGGTAATCCATCGCCTGCCCTTCCAAGTCGATAAATTTTATCTGTTTTAATCAAATAAAAATTTTGAATTATTTTTATAATTTTATTTTTTATTTGTAGTTATTCAACATGTGAAATTTAATCGAGCTTTGTCTGAACTATTCTTTATTGAAACTATTTTCAGAGCTGTTTCCAATAATTTTTAGTCTAATTTTGATCAGCTCTAGATCAAAATCAGATTTTTTTAAAAATATTTTGCCTTCTTTTGTTATTACCCCGATTAACATCAGACTTTTTCTGTCTATTATTTTTTAGCCTGTTTTTGATCATCTTCAGATCAAAAACAGCTTCAAATTTTTATAAATTTTTAAGACAAATCATCTAGTTCAAAAATAGACCAACGAGTCTAAATACTGTCTACACTCAGAAAATTAAGTAATTGTGTTGATTATGATAAATTTCCAATTCCAATTATCTAGAATGATTGGAACATTTTTCAATGCAACAATAGTTAGTGTTATTATTTTTTTTTAATAGAATGAATATTTATTGGATGATAACTTCTACAATAAATTTCGTAACAGTTACTATCAGGATAGTAACAGTTACCATCAGGATGATAACAGTTACTATCAGGATGGTAATATTTACTATCAGGATGATAATATTTACTTCTGCCATAAATTTCATAACAGTTACTATCAGAATGATAACAATTACTATCAGGATGGTAATATTTACTATCAGGGTGATAATATTTACTTCTGCAATAAATTTCATAAAAGTTACTATCAGGATGGTAACAATTATAATTTCTGATGGTAACTGTTACCATCTGGATTATAAATATAACTATTTAGAATAATAATAATAATTAACTCTAGTTAACATACAGGATTGTAACAATTATCATAAATATGGTGAATATTATAATCTAGATGATTTATACAATCATCTAGATAATATTCACTACCATCTGATTGATGGTAGAAATTTTGACCATAACTAGATAGTAACTCCTATTAATTAATTTTTTCAGTGATAATTAGACTAAATTTAAATCAAATTTGTCAATCTGGGCTTCCTCTCTAAATAAGTTAATTTACATTCTATATTTCTCATTGATTTTCCATTAAACTATAATTATCTTTAATTTATAAACTAATGTTATGTATTATTTCTTTCATTCATGATATATATGCTATTCATATATTGGGGCGCTTTATTTGAAATTACAAGATTTTTTATTTTTCAAAATTTTTTTATATGTGAAAACAATATTTTTGTATAAAATTCATTAATGAATCTTAATTATGAAATATCATTATTTGTTTTTTAAGTTTTTCTTCTCATTAAATAATATATTGTGTGGCAAGGGATAAAACAAGACAATTTGAGTTGGTGATTGTTAACACGATCTGAAAGTGAGCGCTGCCATCACATGAAATTTTAAATCGTGTTTTATCTCGGGCCACCGACTGTAGTTTTCATAATTACTTACACTGGAAGGTGGAGCTTTAATGTCTACAACCAGTCAAAAAAGAGACAATTTAAAATCACTTGTACATGTATAAATAATTACTTTTATATTTACAGTCCAAGTTCGTTAAAAGCAATCCCGTAATAAGCAAGTTCCTTTACCGCGCTTTTCGTGTCTTTATATCCCATACAAAGTCGCCGAACTTTGAAATTTTCCCACAGATCGGCCGATGCCTGGTTTTCTAATGATTGGCCAACGAATGGCTAACTACACTAGCCCGTGCATGGTGAGTCATTGGCAGCCGCCTTTTTGCTTATAAAAACGGCGCACAATTAACCGCCGTTTGTTGGCCAATAATTTGATCAAGTGATACCAAGCTTTGGCCGATGATTGATTGCCACGATTGGCCAATGCTTGCGACTGCCATGCTTGGCATACCGTTATCATCCGATATTTAGCCAATCTTCGGCCGATGCTTGAAAATTGGCAGCCATTCACGACCCAGTAATAGGCCGATTCTTTTTTTTTTGTATGGGTACTCGGTTCAAAAACAAAACTTGATTCAGGCTCGCTTCATTTTATTTTATTTTGAAGTTATCGATTTACCGACAATTTTCCGATAAGATCTGTACTTTTTCGACTTAAATTAAATTTTTGTCAATTTTTAGAACTTTTTTGATCTTAGTTTCAACTTATTCGTCTTCACTTCGAGCACGACAGTCATTCACCTTACTTTTGACTTGTAGAACCAAGTCAAAAAAAATTTACTTATTCGCCTTGTTTTAGACTAGATCACCCAAGTCAAAAGCAACCAATATTTTTTAGTGTAAAATTTGTTTTTCACGTTTCACCTTAGTTTTGACTATTTCGCCTTATAATTTAAGGTGAATCAGTCTAACCCAACTCAATTTCGACTTGATTTCAACTTTTTCCTCTTAAATCGTGACTAAATAAGCCAGTTAAGTCTAAACCAAGGCGAAAACTCCCGGGTCAAAAATAAAACTTGATTCAGGCTCACTTAGCCTTTTTTTTTTTTGAAGTCATCGATTTGCCGACGATTTTTCGATAAGATCTTGGATTTTTCGTCTTAGAATTTAAATCGAATAAGTCTAAAACAAGTCCATTTCGACTTGATCTTGACTTTTTCGGTTTAAATCGTGACTAAGTAAGTCAGTTAAGTCGAAACCAAGGCGAAAACAATATATTTCATATCCCCATAAAAAAAGTTGAGTTTGTCTTTTGAAAAACGGCTCTAAATTTAAACTTGGTAAACCAAGTCTAAATCAAGTTATATTTTTGACCCGGGTAAAGTTGCTCCGTTTTTAGACGCTCAAATTCCATGTCTACGTTCGTTATAAGCATTGCTCACTTTTTGTTGAAAACTAACTTTTTCAAACAACAAATTTTTGCATATACTCAATATATCAACTAAACATTATCTGGATCTCATTAACTTTTATTTGTACAGAACATATTACTGATCATCATTATTAACACAATTTCAATTATCGTTTAGAATGAGCGACTTGCGCCGATAAAATGCGCCGAAAAATAAGATGGCGGGAAAGCCTGAATCGGATTTTTCCAAAAATTTTTTCCTACAACCTCTGACGATTGCTTAATTACAACGAACTTGAACTGCATTCACCTTGAATTTATTGAAAAGCTCTATAAATATTTAATTAACTACAAAATTATATTTTATTTGGTGGAAAGCCAGAACATTTAAAATTTTGGCCTCACCAAATAGAAACATAAACATATGTCAAAGATAAGTAGAGAAAGACTTTTCAAAAATTTTCTTGGCGTTGTTTCAAGCGTCAAGAATAACATTCTCTATAATTTTACAACTCGACTGTTTTTCTTTATGTACAGTGCGAGTGCATATGTATTTCGTCTACTTGCTAGAGTCTTATCCAAGAATTATAGTAGCTACTATACATTAGACTTGATTGTCACATCTGTATATCTATCAGTATATATGTGTACTTTTGGTAATAGTTTGAATAGTTAGCCGAAAACGTTGATACAAGACTAGTGCTATTGAGTTTTCCTGTCTGGATTTAGTCTTGATAAAAGGGTTTTGTCTGTCTGGCGCAGTAGCTCAAGGGGAATATGTATATAATGCTTTTGAATGTCAATGTCTTTGTCTACACTAGTTTATTTTTTATTTTCTTTCTTTTCTTTTTGTTTTCTAATACAGTATAGCCTTATGTATGTACAGAAAATTTTTTTTTCATTTTTTTTCTTCATCACTCTTTATCTCTAGACGAAAATATGCAATTGAGAAGACTTGAGAAAGCAAACTTTGGGTGGCGGTAAAAGAGAGTAAAGGGTGCGAATGAGCGTGATGAGAAGGGATAGATGTAACAGCCTCGTTGGTGGTTGTCGAGACTTGAAAACTCATCCTCCCTGTCTGGGATTCTGGCACAGGGTAAAGTCGCGTCCCACTCGGATGTACGGGTAAGAGTAAGAGTAGGTTGACGGGCTAGTATATATAGTAGAGAAGGAGGATTGGATACAGGAGGTTGAGGTCGTCGGGCTTATAGGAACGAGGCATTGACCTCGAGTGAGTTAGGATGTCTGCTAGTATTGATTCGCGAGTATGCTGCTAGTGGTGATGGTAGTTGTAGTGGAGGTGGTGGTGCAGTCTCGACTCAACTTGGGGTAAAATGGAAATATGCGAATTACCGGGTACGGAACTAGGAAGGGCGACGACTATGCCTTCACTGAGGGATAAAAAGAACTGTAGAGAGGGTCGAGTGCGAGTACTTTTTACTCCCCTACGTCTTTTTTATTTCTTCCTTGTGGGTAGAAAACCCAGACAGACTGGTTCACTGAAAAAGCTATTGATGCTGATTATAAAAAGATACTCTTTTTACATTATTCTATTTAATCATTTCTATTTTTTTTTTTTTTTTTTTTATTTCATTGTTCACTTCAATATTAATACATTAATTATATTTAATATATAATTAATAATTACATCATATTTTTTATTGATCAATTAAAATTATTTGCATTGTATAATTTTTATTTACTACCTATTTTTAATTAACTACATGATTAATATTTTTTTGTGTAAATTATTATTTATTTTAATTTTTTTTTAAATTTTAAAATGAAATTTTTAACGACATTGGAAATGAAGATATCGAAGGATCAGTCTATTTATAGAACAAAAAAAAACGTTGGCTAATATTTTTTGAACAAATAAAAATTATTTGCATAGGCGTGTTTTTTATCTATACTGCGCTGAGCTAAAAGAGGGGTAGTATAGAGAAGAGTAGTGGTGCAATGGAGTAAGGGAAAGGATAAGGGTAGAGGAACCAGACAGACAAGGGGAGAAAGGAGAGAGTTGCAACTATATAGTATTGCAGACTGGCTAGGATAGAGGCACTGGGACGAACTTTCGCTCTCTCAACTTGGCAATACTATTTCACTCATTGAATTTCACTAGGAAAATAAGCCAGTAGGATAGTTTACTATTTTTTCAAAATTATTCATTTATTTTACTTGGAAATATTATTATATTTTTTTTTATTATATTAATTTACATATCGATATATAAATATATATATAGATATATAATTTCATTGTATTAAAATATATAGAGGAAAGAGAGGCAAGACGGCCCACTATTGTATGATTTCCCTTCAAAAAAATCTTGAAAATTTTTTTTGATAATTTTATTTTTATTTGGAGCTGAATGGTATAGTGCTAATTCACTGACCGAGGCAAGTTGGACCTATGATAAAAATTTGTAAATTTAATTTCTGTATTTTTCTGATTGTCAGAAGAAATAATTATTTTGTTCTTACAAATTTTTTATAAGAAATAAAAACAAAAAAAAAACATGAAAAATTTTTGAATTCAAATTTTTATTTTTGTTTATAAAAAAATTTGAATTTAGCAAAAATATCAGTACTCCCGTGTAAAAAAAAATTAGTTCCAAAATTGAGACAATTCTGAACTTTCAGATGAAAATTTTGGAACTTTAAAATAATTAGAAGTGCGAAAAATTTTACACTAGTGTGGAGTTTTCTTACGGGTTTTTTTTTTTTTTTAATTTTTTAAGCGGAATAATTTGAATTGACAATTCTGTGGATTTATAATAAGTTCATATAATAAAATTCATAAATGGTTCTAACCGTTCATTTTTTGGGTTATTTTTGAACGAGTCAAAAAGTGAAAAAAAAACTGACCTTCCCATAAAATTCTGATGAGAGTTAAAAAAATGTTCATAAATATTTTCAAATCATTTTTTTAGATTTTTTGAATTTGAAAAAAATCATCAAGTTAAATTATTTTTGTTGAAAAATTAAAGAAGAAAAAAGCGTCGGTAAAGCGTACACCAGTTGTAAATTGTTCAATTTCTAATTCTTTCAAAGTTCCAAAAACGTTAAACTTATAGTTCAGAATTGTATCAATTTTGAAAGTTCACTGTACGAACGATTTTGAAACAAATATTTTTTACACGGGCTATAGGGGACGGGGGTAGGGCAAAATGGGCCCCTAAGCGTTTGGGGACCCATTTCATCCCCAAATCATTCGAGGTGCTCAAAATTTTAATAGGCCCATTTAGCCCCCGCCCTTCCCCTACTTTAATAGACGATTTGACGCCGAAAAAATATAAAAATTATGAAAAATTAGTTTTTTATAATAAGGCAATCTTGCCCCATCCCCTTTTGTTAACTTTTGAGACCCGTCAAATAAAATTTCAAAAAATCTATTTTCATGAATTAATAAAATCTATAAGGGTGCTGTCTTGCTCCCCTCTACAAAACTCTATGCATATACAGTATTGTGTAATATGATCGATAAAAGTTGATTTGTACGTCGGTAGACATATTGGCGCAAGTAATATTTCCTCATCACGCGATGGAGGTGATTCAGTTTAGCCGTTCGTCAAGTTGAACTAGTCATTGTTATTAAATTGCAGCCAACTTGGCGGCTTTCTGAAGACATATTTATGGCAGACTGAAGTTGACTAAAGTGACGCCAGTATGTCTATAGAAGCAAATTTCCCACTGCGATAATATTACATACAAAGATAATAAATAGTTTTATAAAAAAATTCATGCACGTTTTATCGATTGTCCGAGCAACCATGGGTATAAAGTATAATTTTTAAATAACAAACTGTTATTACCATGAAAAATATTTATAGCTATTGCATCCTATTAAAAAAGTTTAATTAAATCCTTAAAAAATTTCACAAGTATTTCTGCTTAATAATTTTTCCTTGTTAATTTAAAAATAATTGCTTGGTATTAAAATTTAATGAATTGTACTTATTAAATAAAGTTCATACTGTTTTCAAGCATGTTCTCCCAGGTCATGTTCAACTCTGTTATTTTCGTCAATTGCGTGACGACGAATCGATCGAGTCACTGGCCCTTTGTAGTAATCATTAGGGGCGAGTGGGGCAAAATGAAACACTAGTTTTTAACAAAAAACATTTTTTTTTGCAAATGTTTTTCTGCAGTCTCTAGAAAAAATATGAGGTGAGTTGGTCACCCCATATAGAATGAACATTTCAAAATTTTTACCTAAAAAATTTTTGTCTTGCTTATTACCTGTAATTTTATAATAAATTCACCAAAAAATGACGAGGGTAGAATGAACTTTGAAAAAAAATATTATTTAACTTAATTTTTAAAAGAAATATTTCATAACTATGAGCTATGATTTGAATATTGATATTAAATTAATTTTACATACACTGATAAAAAAGTTACACGCTAAGAATTTTATGGTAATGATTCTCATCGAGGATTTTTAATAGTTACCATACTGTATAGTAATTTTAAAATTTTATACAATAATGCTATTAAAAACCATCATATGATGCTAACTATTAATATCCCCGAATAATAATCACTCTCACCAATAATAGTAATCACTCACATCACAGATAGCAACATTTATAATTTTCGGTAACAATGTTTACTATACCGCGATGGTAATAGTTACTATCGCGTATGTAAAAGTCACTTAGCAGCTTTTTATTCATACACTTAATTATATATATTATTATAAGCGATTATATATATATATAAATATCTATATATGTATACATGTATATATATGTATATATATATATATATATATATATATATATATATATATAGATATATATATATATACATATATATATATATATGTATATACATATATATGCATGTATACATATATAGATATTTATATATACATATAATTTCTAACCATCAAAATGGAGAAAATTTTTTTTTATCTTAGTCTTTTTTTTTTCTTTAGTCTAATTTTGAATTTTATAACAATCATTCTCATCGGGGATGATAATACTTGCCATACAAAGTTGTAATGATTACGATCACGAGATAGCAGCTACTACCATCACTCTATTGTGAACAATATCATCGAGTGATTGTAATATTTGTCATGGGATATGTTAATAGCTACTATTTTTGTGATAATGATTATTATACTAATTTAACACCCATGATGGTAACTATTGCCATCGTGTATTTTAATTAATAACATATTATATTGTGAATCTTACAATAATTATGAGATTAACCGATATCACAAGAAAAAAATTAATTTTACCACCATGAGATAGTAATCATTACCATAAAATTCTTAGCGTGTAACTTGATTCAAGAAAAAAATCTTGAACCAAGAATTCCATTTTGAAGGAAATGATTTTCTTGAGTCAAGAGAAAAAATTCTTGAGCCAAGAAATTATTCTTGCACTGATAAAAAAGTTGACGATTCAAGTGCGAAAATTTTGAACCAAGAATTCCTTTTGAAGGAAATGATTTTCTTGAGTCAAGAGAAAAAATTCTTAAGCCAAGAAATTATTCTTGCACTGATAAAAAAGTTGACTCGAATCAAAAGAGCGAAAATTTTGAACCAAGAATTCCATTCTGAAGAAAATGATTTTCTTGAGTCAAGAGAAAAAATTCTTGAACCAAGAGAAATTTACTTGATCCAAGGGCAATTTCTTGGCTCAAGAATTTTTTCTCTTGACTTAAGAAAATCATTTTCTTCAAAATGGAATTCTTGATTCAAAATTTTTGCTATTGAGTCAAAGCATCTTTTTTATCAGTGTGGGTCAAGTAAATTTCTCTTGGTTCAAGAATTTTTTCTCTTGACTCAAGAAAATCATTTTCTTCAAAATGAAATTCTCGGTTCAAAATTTTCGCTCTTGATTCAAGTCAACTTTTTTTATCAGTGTATTTTTTTATTTTAGCACATAATTTAAAAGATTTTTTCTATTTTTTAACTGAACATAATTATTATATTTAATTTTGATGAGAACACGGAGAGAAAAACATGGAAATTTTTCCCAATTTGCTTAGAAGAAATTCCTATATTGACATAGCAAATTTTGCTTTATCAACATGGGAAATTTTACTAGGAAAAATAAGAACATAATGATAGTTTATTAGAGATATCTTCCATATTACCATTGGAAAAATTTCCATGGGGACGAGTGAAAATTCCGTTTTTTAACATTGTTGGAATTCCTATATTGACATGGGTATTTTTTCTATGTCACCAAAGGAATTTTTCCCATGTCACCAGAGTAATTTCTTCTATATTGACATAGGAATTTTTCCTAAGTTGACAAGGAAAAAATTCCTCTGTTAACATAGTAAATATTCCTACGTTGACGTAGTAAAAATACCCATATTGACAAAGGAAAAATTTTCATGTCAACATGGAAAAAAATGCTATGTTGCATGGGAAAAGTCCTTAAGAAGCTAAAACCAATAAAATACCGAATATTTTGGTCATTATTATCATTTAGGCTTTAAAGAAATAAAATAGAGATGTGTGATTTTAAGATTTACGAAAATAGAGTTTCAAAGTTTTCGAGAAAATTTTGTGTAATTTGATTAAAATTTTTTTGTAGCACCTACCAATGAACAAATTTTTTTATTAATTCAATTAATATAAACGTGTACGTTAAAGTCAATTACATCGTGTTTCCGAAAGTATATAATGATCAATTTGATTAATTAATTTTGATTTATTTAATAAATTACGTAAAAAAAAACATCAGCTTACAAATATTTCATTTTTACATACATGGGAGTTTCTACTTTGTTAACAGGGAATACTTTTCATCTTAACATGGGAAATTTTCCCATGTTGACATTGAGGAATTTCCTATGTCATTAAAGGAATTCCAGCAATGTTAACACAGGAATTTTTTCTATGTAAACAAGGGAAAAATTCCCATGTTAACATTGGAATTTTCCTATATTACATAGTTATTTTTCCAATGTTGGTATAAGAAATTTCCATTGTCAATATCGAAATAATTCCTATTTAACAAAGCAAAATTTTCTATGTGACATAGGTACAATTCAGTTGTTGACATAGTAAAATTTACAACGCCAACAAAGGAATTTTTCCCATGATCTTGAAACTAGCAGACAATTAACAATTTCCGATTTTTTTTTTCAACGATTCAACATAAAAAAAAAATAAATAAAAATATGCACATGTAGAAAATTAAAAAAATTATATGTGCAATTTTTTCAAATATTTTTTTTTTTCATAATTAATCACTTTTAAAAAACTCAAAAAATTATTAGACGCCGGCTTAGTATCATATTTTCCCCAAGTTAAATTAGAAAAATCCCCATTTTTTTCTCTCTATGTGTGGCCAATTTACCCCATATTTTTTTTTTTACGGAGTACAGATAGAAATTTACAAAAAAATTTTTTTGTATAAAAGTGGTCTCTCATTTTGCCCCACTGTTTTCTACATATGTAAGCAACCAACATTAAATAATTACCACATTAAAATTAAATCCAACATATATATATTTATGATATATATGTATCTAAGACTGTTGCTTACTTCTACCTGTATTGATCGAGAATATACTTTCTATTCCCGTCCGTCTTCCCCAGTAACTTTTATCGTGGAAAACAAAGTCGCTGAATTATACAACTATAGTATGTAAAGTTTTACTTGAATGCTTTTAATTTTTTTTTCTCATGAGTGCGACGATAGTTAAAACCCGTCGTTTCCCTCATCCCTTTACTTTTCCTTTACAAAGTCGATCCGCGTGGCTGCAGTACCCAGTATATATATACATTAGGAGACAGGGTGAAGCCGCTCAGTGTAAGAGGGGACATGTCTGCGTTAACGTCTATGTGAGAATCGCATCTGTGTAAGTGCAGACAGAAAGGGGGCTGCAAACGCACTCACTGTCTCGTCGCATTGGCGTAACTGCACATGTCTATCCATCTTTAAAATATAATTGGGTCAACTAAATACTATAAATATTTGGTTATTACATTATTTGGGCAGTTCTATGACAGTAGGAATAAATTTTTGAAAAATTTATTTTTTTGTAAAATTAGAACATTTGCTTTTTTTTTTTAATTCACAGGGAAAAGTAAATTATTAAATTGAAATTAGGTAGAAAAAGTGAATTGAAAAAAATTTTTGATATGAATGTAGATGGAGCAATATTTAAATAAATAAAAAATAGGGAAGGATATAGTTGATCGATTAGAGAAAAAGCCATAACGTTGCATCCCCTCCGATAACGTGGGGTGTTTGGCCGTCGCGAAATACAAAGCATAGTTAGTAGAAGAGATGCGTGCGCACTGGTAGTGCAGTGGAGGTCATCCACCTGAAAGGTCGGGGTCACGTTTTACCTTGCAGAGAGAAAGCGAGAAAGAAAGTAGAAGAGAGTGAAAGAAAGCGAGAAAGGGAGAGAAAGAGTGAGAGAGAGGGGAAAAGAGAAAGAGAGATAGGGGAGAGCAAAATATAATATTACGGCGGGAGATGCGCGAGGACAGAGGGATTGAAGGCGACGTACAGAGCGATGGACGAGTTGCCAGGGTCGGGGGCGGACTAGATCTCCATAGCAACCCTCACACTGTCAAGGCTGGACTATCGGTTCTCGATGCGGTTTTTCGACGCGGTCTTTTCATTTAACAGTAAACAGATATTTTAGTACCTTTTCCTATAATACTTACTACTTTAAATATTGCTTGTATAAATTTTATTTTCTTATATGATGCAATAAGGTAAAAGCCCCCATTATTGACAGGGCCCCTACTATTGACATATTGTTTTAATTTATTAATTTTTTAATTAACTGTATGAATAATCACATTCCTCAAAACTTCTTATCAATTTTTTGATATTTTTAAATGGAAAAATAGTTCAATTTTACTTCTGGGTATAAACTATTCGCTGTGAAAAAAATTTATTTTCCCGACTAGGCCACCTTCGCTAGAATGTTTGAAATTTCTTAACAATTTCGTTTAGAGAGATCGTATTTTTAGAAACGAATTACCCTATATAGTTCTAATGTAAGTGTATTATTAAAAATTGTTTCAGTTTATCTATAGTCTAAATAACCCCAGAATCATTAATTTAGACTGATAAATCTTAATTATCATTTAAAAATAGCAGGCGTCAATAGTCGGTACATAAAAATTCACGTGTTTCAACTAGCGACAGGCCATAAACTCAAGTAATTTAACCTCCTTAACATACATATCAATAAATTTATGTTAACACGCTGTCTAGTAATTTCATAATAAACAAAACATTGAATAAAAAATTGTCGAATCAAGAATAGTGTCGTCGAATTTATAAAAAAATAAAAGTGTGTCCTAGATGAATTTTTAATTGTAATTATCGTATTTTGTCGTTTTTAATTAAAATATTTATTATTAATTTAAACCTAATTGACGGTGGTCTTTAATCATTGTTTATAAACTGCCGCGCATGCGCATTAGACCTGTCAATAATGGGGTCCATGGTATGTCAATAGTTGGCTCTGACACTATTTTACCTCGTCAATAATACCTGCACTTGACTTGTTGGTTTTTAATTAATATATTTTTTATTTGATTCATTGCTATTTAAGTAAATTAGTTTAAATATACAAGTAGAGACATCAATTAAAACGTCTAATGCAAAAAAGTTGATTATATTAATTTTAAATACGATAAAAAAATTCAAACAATCACAGACATTCTTATAGTGTCAATAATGGGGGCTTTTACCTTAATTGTTTAGTAAAAAATATAATCTGAAAAAAAAAAAATAATTTAAATTTAATATTACGTACTACACGGAAAGAAAATTATGGGGAAGGTTCCCATAGTTTTGAGAAATTCTGTCCTATATCAGTATAGGAATTACGACCATAAATTATGGGAGCAGTTCCTATAATTATGGGAATGCTATCCATACCATTGTAGGAATGGTCCCAATAATTATAGGAATGGTTCCTATAATTTATAGGAAGACTTCCTATAATATTATGGGAATCGTTCGTATACCATTATGGGAATCATTTCTATAATATTATGGGAATGATTCCTATAATATTACGGGAATGGTTAAAAAATGGATAAAAATTAAAAACCTCATGGTCTTAATTTTAAAATTTAAGCAGATTGTTTTTTAATGACAATAAAATTAGCAGACATTTAACAGTATTTGGCTTTTTTTCAATAAAAAAATAAATATTATAAAAAATATTTTGAAAAATTGCACTTATAGTTTATCAAATTTTCTACATGTGCATTTTTTTAGAATATTTTTTTTTTATTATTTGTGTTAAAAAAATTTATTTAAATTTCAAATGTCTGCTAACTTTACTGTCATTGTTTTTTACAATGAAATAAGAGACTAAAGTTTGTACATTTTGATTTTCAAATTATTTTTAATAGTTTTGCTTTTCATTATTTTTTGAAAATATAATGCACTGTGAAAAATTCCCAACAAATTTTACTATGGGTGCATAGTAATATCGGACTATAAAAAAACATACAAAATTTACAAGTGTCCCATAGTAAACGTATGCGCATAGGCCACAATCGTGTAGTCTGCGCATACGTTTGCTATGGGACACTTGTATATTTTGTAACAGCTTTCTTATAGTCCGGTGTGTTACTATGCACCCATAGTAAAATTTATTGAGAATTTTTCAGTGATACTCAGAAAAAACAGTTAACTTGAATCAAGGAAAATATTCTTGATTCAAGAAATTTTTTTTGATCGATTCGGAAAATAAAAATTTACTTGCCCCAAGTAAACAATTATCTTCAAGCTTTTATCTTGAATCAAAATTTTTTTTCTCACGTCAACATATTTTTACGCTTAAATCAAAAAATTTTCACTTGTTTCAAGAGTTTATATTTCTTAAAGTAATAGATATTTTCTTTGGAGCAAGATACATTATTTTTTTATAGCAATATTGCATTTTTTTGGTTATAGAAAGTAAAATTTCTCGGAACAAGTACTATTCTTTTCACGCAAGTATTTTTGTATTCTCCGACCAAGACAACAAAAGTTGCTTAAGCCAAGAGAAAAAACTTCTTGGGAGAAAAGATCGATGTGGAGAGGGGGAAAATCACCGGTGTTAGGCAGTAGCAGCGGGAATAGTTCGGTGCTCGCCACTAGATTGCGCCTACCATTTGTAGTGTGCCCCTGGTACGAAAGATATTCTAGAATTGTTCAATTCCGAATTTCAGTACGATTTCATTCGAGCACTCTGTCATTCGACCTGTTTACTTGAAACATTTTTTGCGAAATAAAAATACAGAAAATTACGTTCCAGACAAAAAAAAAAAAAAAAAAATAAAAAGAATCAACATGTCTATCTTTTGTAGAGAGAATAAATTTTTGATTGAGAAAAATTTAAGTCTCTATTAAAGAAGCAAACTTTTGGAGCAAGAAATTTTTTTTTCTTGGCCCAAGCAACTTTTATTTTCACTTAAGCAATTTATTTTTCGGAGCAAGAAAATTTTTTTCTTGCGCCAAGAGATTTTTTCTTGGCTCAAGGATTTCTTTTTTTTTCAATCAAAAGACGTTTATTTTTTGGAGCAAGAAAATTTTTTCTTGGGACAAGGAAAAATATCTTGGTCCAAGTAAACTTTTTTTCGTTCAAAACTTTGATTTTTTGGAGTGAGAAATTTTTTTTCTTGGGGCAAGAAAGAGTTCCTTGGCTGAAGTTAAACTTTTTTCCGTTCAAAACGTTGATTCTTTGGCCAGAGATGACTTATTTTCTTTAACCAAGAATTTCTTTTCTTAAACCAAGAAATTTTCAATTTCGCTTCAAAAATAACTTTTTTTGGAGCAAGAGAACTTACTGTCTTGAACCAAAAAAAAGTTTTTGAATCAAGTATTTTATTTTTATTGGATCAAGAAAGAAAATTCGGAAGACAATAATTTTCTTGAACCAAGTTAACTGTTTTTTCTGTGTATTTTTGAAAATTATAAGCGGTTATTAAATATAAGGGGCCATCCATAAATAACCTTCATAGCAGGAGGGGGGGGTAATTCGTTAACGGGAGGAGGGGGAGGTGTACCGTTTTTCTCAAAAAACTCAATTTGGGTATGTTACGTATGATGAAAAAGAAGTTCGTAGGCATTTTCAATTTCAACGTTACTTGGACGAGAGTGGGTGGGGGAAGGGGGGATAAAGTATAAAAAATATCATTACGTAAATTACGCATGGTCCTAGGCAGTTGATATTACAATGTATTCATAGATAATATATTTATATGTTTAGATCCAAAAAGTAACAATTAATAAAATATTCATGAACTTGAATAAACACAAATGATCAAAATATTGGTATACATTAATATTTTTTTAAAATTTTTTGTGAATTGATTATTTTAATGATTAAATAAGTAAATATTAGTGACTATACAAATGTTAAATATAATGCAGTAAGGTGTGTACGATATTTGAAATGTCTGGTAGTCGAAAAAAAAACATGTTATCTCAGTCGATACTGCCTTGTTTCAAAATAATCGGTCGATTACAAGTTCAATGTCAAGTGCAAATTCTGATATTGATACTCAATATCACTTGTGACGTTTCAATATATCATTCTTTGTCTTTGCTGATTGATATATTGTCGTTTTTTTATTTTATTTTTTAAGTGAAAACATACAATGATAATAAATTCATAAACAAAAGCAGCAACTAAAGGTTAAGACAATAGGAAATTTTTTTAATTAACACACTTACTCTGTAAAAAAAATTCAGGGTAAGTCCAGGTGGTGTAGGTGTTCAAATTTTCGATGTTTTTAAATAAATTACGAATAATATAAATAATTATTTAAATAAGTACATACACTGTAAAAAGAGCGGTGTTAAAAATACTTATTCGAACTCCACCCGGTGTTAGAATGAAATAACATCGGTGTAGGACGACTTTAACACCGGTGAGGAATATCTATACCGGCGGTGACGTTATTTTAACACCAGGGAATTTTTTTTTAACACCGGTACAGAATATTTACACCCGCGACGGCGTTATTTTCACACCGCTTTCGGTGTTGAAATTTAACACCGCCGATTTTAACACCTTCACCGCTTGAACTTACTCCGATGATTTTTTACAGTGTAGCAAAATTTAAATTTCCTCCAGAAAATATTCATTAAATTTTTATATTTTTAACTTCCCGCTAAGAAAATTGCAAATTTTCAAAAATTCGGGAAGTTATTGGTTTCAGTCCGATTTGTGAAAATCGAAATTCCAACAGATGTCGACGTTTTGAGGTCCTAGGAAGCTATTTTGACTAATTTCACGATGATGTCCGAGTGTATGTGAGTAGTTCTCACGAATTTGCGAAAATCGTGTCCATACTCAGTTTTGTATATTATTAATGTTGTATTGTAAACGTTGTATTTTTTCACGAAAACTATACTACTGAAGCTGCTCGTGCCATACTTTACTTAGGTGTTTTAATTTCACAATATCAAATGGCAGGTAACTGAATACTTCAAATATCATTCCCTCATCGTGTCCCAAACTCAATATTTAAATAATATTATATCATTAATTTATTGTGCTCTATAAATTTGACTAGTTTTGGTCATTGCTTATCTTAAAAATAGTGCACTTAACAGTACATACACTTTTCATTAGGTACCGAGTAAGAAATGATTGGAAAATTTAATTTTTATCTGGGTCCCAAAAAAAAAAAATCATTCCCTCACATTTTACTAAAACCTGGATTTTACTTTTCAATCGGATCGTAGGTTGCCGCACTTATACATTTTTTGCAGTTGGCAGCATTGTCAATAAAGCCATACTATCATTGTTGCAAGGCGCGAAGAAATGTGTTGCTGCCAACTAGTTTTTTATTAATTATTTCATTGTTACATTTTTATGTCTCATTACCTCACACCATCTAAATATAAGTTAATTATTTCATTTCTAATAATCATTATGCCGTTTCACATGTTTTGAGGGGTAGAAATCTTGCCTCGAATCGTAATTCGATTTGAGATTAATGTTTGACTAGTTTTTGTAGGTAATGCTTGATTTTATCATTCCCTCACTATCATTCCCTCACTTCATTCTATTAATGAATTACCCCTTTATTTTCATTTAAACGAAAAAGGTGGGGACCACATAGTCAGCTGAGGTAAGTTACTTGTGTACTATATATTGAATGTATAAAATTGTCAATTATTACAAATTATATTCTTAATATTATACGAAGTTATTTTTCGCAAATTCGTGAGAACTACTCATGTATGTATGTACGTATGTATGTAAATATCTGTAACTTTTGAACGAATGAACCGATTTTGATCTTCAAGGTGTTATTCGATGCGGTTTATCAATATTTAAAAGCTGAAGAAAATTATGTTTGATCGGCAGGGCTCATTCAGAGATATTCCAAAAATAAACTTTTTTCAAAAATTTTTTTATTGGATAACTTTTTATGTGTCAATGAATTGATTCTCAAATCAACTGGGCCCTGAAGCTTCAAAAGCTGCGTCGAATGCCACCTCAAGCATCAAAATCGGTTAATTCGTTCAAGAGAAACCGTTGTCGAAAGAATTAAAAAAAAAAATATTTTTAGTATTCTCGAAAATTTTCAAAAACGACTCAATAAACCAATTTCAAAATCTGATTAGTTGTAGAACTTTATAAACGCGTCGATTGCCACCTTAACCGTCTTAATCGGTTTATTTGTTCGGGAGATATCGTTTGAGAAAAAATCGTTTTTTTTTCCAAACAAAAGCATACAAAAGTATTTTCGAGCTCGAAGAGCTCGAAAATGTACCTACGACAATTTTTCGAGCTCAAGGAGCTCGAAATATGCGGGAAGTTTTGGGGCTGGTCCGCAAGGTCAACCGACAGACCGATTTTTTTATATGTAATACACTTTTTTTTTCTAATTTCTATACGTGGAATTTTTTTTGACACCAATTAAACATCGCCAAATTACACCACCTACACAGGTGTTATTTAATTTTAACACCGCTCTTTTTACAGTTTTTAAAAAATATTATTTATTATTTATTGATCCCAGATGTACAGTTTGAGTTGACAAACTCTATTACATAACGAACTTAATCCTATATTTTGTATACTAATAGCTATATGTTATAAAATTATAATTATATATTTTTATATTATTTTAGATCCTCATATTTCATAAATTGCTATTTCGCTTTTCTTTTGATTGCACTATCTTTCTTCAGGCCCTTCCTCTCGTTTCCGTCCAATTTCTTTGAAGAGGATGCACACGTTTTTCTCTGGGGCGCCTCTAAGAAGCTGTCGCCAGAGTGCGTCAAGGTCAGCATCGTATTTACCTTCTATGAGACTTTGGATCGCGGTGTTAACCTTTTCTGAGCATAGTTTTCGGACTTCACTGCAAGTGATTAGATGGTTAAGTGTTTCGGGCTCGCGCTCACAGATCCTGCAGGTTTCATTTCTGAAACCTTTTTTGAGTACTTTGCCGTAGTTTCCACACCTGAGTCGAGACCAGATTTCCTAAAAATCCATCCAGGTCATGGGTTCGAACCCGAGTACTTCTGATTCTAAGTCTGGTCTATTAACCACTCTGCCAAATCATGAACTTTTTTTAAAAAATATATAGTATGGGTATTTTTTTTTTACTCAATATTTTTATGATCAAGGAAAAATTCTGAAAAAAACAAAAAAAATATTTACCAAAAAATTTCAACAATAATAATAATTATAAAAGTATACCAAAATTTAAAAATAACACATTTTTATCTTATGCTTTTCTTTAATATCCTTGAGATTGAGTTTTGAACTTGAATCCGTTGAATCGAAAATTTAAATAAAGAACTTAGATTCTGAAATAAATACTGATTCCCCGCAGAACCGGTTTTTGTTTAAAATTTACTTCCAGTTTAATAGTGTTATTATTATTTCTAAATTGAATGAGGACTGCAATTAAAATATATAATAAAATATAACAAATGATTATTTACTGTATGGACATTAAATTCCATAACTGAAAATTTAAAGGTATAAAAAAATATGAGACAGCAAAACACATAAATATATATTAAGGTAGGCTTGCTTTTTATCTCCCTATCACTTTCGATTAAATGAAAGTAGGGGCCTTACTCTCACTCTCATTCGGTTCGACGACCACAGAACTTTTCATTTCTAGGCCCATAGAAAGTAACGCAAAAATAAAGGGTAACTAGGTTATGACATCCTTACCGACATTTTTATTCGTTCGTTCATAACTTTTATTGTAAAATAATTTCATAAACAGATTTTCAAATAGGAAAAGAAGAAGGCAGGGTCAAAATGGGCATGTTCATAAAAAGTGTCTAATACACGGAGAAAAAAATCTGATAATATTTTTTATTTTTCAAATAAAAATTACTATGTCGCCGAGGCAAACTAGAAACGGTCCAATAATATCGAAATTTTCCTTTAAATAAGTAAAAATTATAATCGCTTAATCCTATAAATTACTAAATTATATGTAAAATTACTATGAGTTTTAGAGGTACAAAACACAAGCATTCAATAAAATTTACTATTTGATTTAGTAAAACATCTATTTTAGAATAAAACTTTCACTGAGACAGCTATTGAATTTTTACTAATTCAGATTGTAAAATTTGTCTCCTTGAGTGTAATAATGATTTTTTTTTTTTTTTCCAACGAGATATATATATATATATATATATATATATATATATATATATATATATATTGTTGGAATGTATCTGTATATTTATTTATGGACGAATCTCAACTGTCATCTTAAAGTCCGCCATCTTTTTTTTTTTTTGACCACGATGGGATTCGAACCTACGCCTTGCAAATAATGCAGTTCAAATGCAAGCACGCTAACCACTCGGCTACAAGTACCATTCGAATTTCGCAAAGTATATGCCAAATATAAATGAAATACAACGAACTCGAGATTATATCTCACGTATTCAAAGTCACAATCTCAAATAGTAATTTTTACTTGCTAAGTGGCTATTCACATTACCGATGTTTTAAAAACTACAATACCTCAAGAAAATTTTACTTGATATTATAAATTTTAGAATACTCTAGTTCTTTTTACAATGTTGTCAGAAATAGTTTTAAAATGTTATAAAGTGAAATTAATAATCTTACAAATTGTACTAATCGGCATACAAATGAATAAATTTTGCGAAACTCATATAAATATAACTTAAGTAATGTGTAACTTTTCTGTTGTTTCCAGATAAAAATCACTATCTACTCTATTCTAATGTTTTCTATTTCATCTACTGAATTTTACAGAATAGATAAAAATAAATATAAGTTTTACAGTAATTTATTGTTAATAAATTGTAATATTCAACTTCTACGCTTACAAATCGTTTTAACTCAGAATTGTAATATTATCAAAGAGATTTTTGAATATTGTTACTTCCAGAATGATCGTTGTGAAATAATTATAGATTGTTACCATTCTTTGTTCAATTTTTACTAATCTGCATTATAATTTTTACAAATCGTAAAATTTACAATACTGATTGTAAGAATCAATAAAAAAAATGTAACTTTCCATTATTAATAGTAATTTTTGGTTTGGATTGTAAATTTCTCTTTGGAAAGTAATTTTTATTTGACAATTATAAATATCATCTAATTTTGAGCTCCGTTTTTTTCCGTGTATACACTGAGAGAACAATTCATTTGAGTCAAATGAAATTTGTTTCAGGCAAATAAATCCCATATTTGAATGGGCCCAATCAGTATCTATTTGAGACAAAGATATGGTCCATTTGAATGAAATAATAATTTGTTTATAGTTAACAAATCTGTATTTGATAGCGCCACTAGCCGTCGTGGAATTTTTCCCATCTAAGATTTGTTAACTATATACAAATATATATTTGAATGAAATAAATGATTTTGTTCAGCCAAAGAAATCTGTTTAGTTAGCTCAAATAAATTGTTCTCTCAGTGTAGGGTCCATTCTGCCTTCTACAGTTTTAATTTATAAGAAATCTTAGGAGACCCGTCTTGCCCTTCTTACTCTCTAAAAACGAATTAGTGAAAATCACTATTTGGCGTTGAATAGTCACTATTTTTAGTATCTCAAATTTAAGATACTCTGATCAGACTTTAAAAATTTTTTCAGCGTAAAACCTACTATGATATTTATTCGCCTAGAGATTTCTACAATGAAAGTTTTCCAACGCATTTACACTAAGCCTAATAAAGTTTCGCTTTCTTCTTACCTTTTAACATTTATTACGGAGCAATTTATACATTTATTATTTATTGTTCTTTAAATATAAATAGATTTTCTGTCATGAAATAAATTTTTCTCTCAGAGTACTTAAATTATGTATCTTTATATACTTTTTTCCGAGCATCTCATATATACAAAAATCCATATATTATTACACGGAAAAAAAAAATGGATGTTTTGGCTCAAAAAGTTTTTAGTTGCCCCTAGAAAATTTAGACTTGTTCCAAAAAATATTTGCATTCTAAATTGAAAACAGAAATTTTATTGGGATGAGAAAAAAATTTTTCCTAGTCTTAAGAAAGTTATTGTCTTCAAATAACAATTCAAAATATTTCTTGCGCCAAAAAATATTTTATTTCTGTGTAGAGGTGTACGAACAATTCGAACTTGGGAATTAATCGTGTCGAATCGAATACTTTTATTTGAATCGAATAATTTGAAATATTTTAATTATTCGTCAGTTTTCGAATTATTCGGAAATTATAAAATTATTCATTAATATCAAAATTATTCGAAATTTTTTTCAATTGTATCTTTTATGAATGGAATAGTAATTTGTTCTTACGTCAAAAGTAAAAGCTATCGGATCCATTAATGGTTTCGAATTACTTTCTACACAGGAATTATAACTCTTCAAGATACGTTTTTTCTGCGAGTCATAGAATTATTGGTAAATTTTCGATTTATTCGCAAGGTTTCGAACTATTCGAAAAATTTCAATTATTTATAATTTATCGTAATTAATTTACACATATTAAATTTTTTTAAAATATAGTAATAAACTTTGAAATTCAAACCGAAGATTCGAATTCCAATCGAATAATGCGAAAATTTATGAATAACTCAAAATCTTGCAAATGATCCAAATTTTTCGGTTCGAATTTTAAGTCAAATAGTAATATTAAATTCTACCATTATATCCGCACATCCCTCATTGTATATATATATTTAATTTGTTTTAGATAAAAATTTATTATCACTTCATATATCGACATTTAGAAATGAATTTATTTGATGTATACAAACATAATCTGTTGTTACTTATTAATTAAATTTTTTTGATAAACCATTGACTTTATAGCTGTTATCGGACAATTATTTATAATTATTGAATATTATTTACCGTTAAAAATACTGATACGCAAAAATTGTATGCGTTTGTGAAAATTAACTCTATTAATCGCAATTTTATACTTACGTTAAAATTTGCAAAAATACTTTCAATTTTTAACAAAAATATTTTTAATCAGATCATTTATTCCAAAGTTAGTCAACTTACAAAATTGTTTTTTTTAACTTCCCGCTAGGAAAATTGCAAATTTTCAAAAATTCGGGAAGTTATTGGTTTCAGTCCGATTTGTGAAAATCGAAATTCTAACAGATATCGACGTTTTGAGGTTCTAGGAAGCTATTCTGACTAATTTCACGATGATGTCCGAGTGTATATATGTATGTATGTAAATATCTGTAACTTTTGAACGGATGAACCGATTTTCATCTTCAAGGTGTCATTCAACGCAGTTTTTCAATATCTTGAAGCTGAAAAAAATTGAGCTTGATCGGTAGGGCTCGTTCGGAGATATTCCAAAAATAAACTTTTCTCAAAAATGTTTTTTTTGGATAACTTTTTACGGGCTTGATGGATTAATTCCAAAATTGACTGGGATCTGGAGATTCATAAGCCGCGTCGAATGCCACCTCAAACATCAAAATCGGTTAATTCTTTCAAGAGAAACCGTTGTCGAAAGAATTAAAAAAAAAAATTTTTTTTAGTATTTTGAAAATTTTCTCAAAAACGACTCAATGAATCAATTTAAAAATTTGATCAGTTATAGAACTCAATGAAACGCGTCGATTGCCACCTTAAACGTCTCAATCGGTTTATTCGTTCGAGAGATATCGTTGTAGAAAAAATTGTAAAAAACGTTATTTTTTGAAAACAAAGGCATACAAAAGTATTTTCGAGCTCGAGGAGCTCGAAAATGTATCTACTACGATTTTTCGAGCTCAAGGAGCTCGAAGTGCGCGGGAAGTTTTAGGGCTGGCCCGCAGGGTCAACCGACCGACCGATTTTTTTTTTCATTACATGATTGATATTTTTTAACAAAATTAACCCATTCAAAATAAGTTTAACGTCATCCGAAAAAGTTTATAGAATTTTAATACAATACAGCTCGAAATGAATGAAACTAACAGTTCAATACAGGGGAAGGGGGGAGGGGGTAAAATGGACTTGCATATATATTACATATAAGCCCTCTTTTCTTGAAGAGTCCACCTCCCCCCCCCCCCCTATTATAAAAATTCAAAATTGTTTTATTCTCATTGATGTTAAAATTTCATGATACTGTAGTCATAATTTTTGGATTACTTTTCGAAATAATAAATTATAAAAAAAAAAATATTTGAAAAAATTGCATATATAGTTTTATTAATTTCCTACATGTGCATATTTTTCTTTTTATTTTTTTTTATAATTGATTCATTGAAAAAAAAATCCGCAAATTGTTAATTGTCTACTAACTTAAGGAGCATAATTAACCCACGTCTAATAATTTTTAGATTACTTTTTGAAATAATAAATTATAAAAAAAAATATTTGAAAAAATTGCATCTATAGTTTTATTAATTTCCTACATGTGCATATTTTTATTATTTTTTTTTTTATAATTGATTCATTAAAAAAAAAAATACGAAAATTGATAATTGTCTTCTAACTTCAGGATCATCAAAATGTTATCAGATCTCGTTATAATTACTTATTTATTGCTGTATAAAAATATCCAAATCATTAAATTTATCATCGAGATATCGTCATCGTAATCTTAAAAAAAAATTGCACATTTCAGTAAAACATCCACATTTCGACAAAAAAAAAATATAAAAAAATAATTCTAGACCTCCAGCATAAACATCCATTAAAAAAATAAAAAAAAAAAATTTGTCAAAAACCGCTAATTGAATACCCCGCAAAATTTGATATCTCAACTTTTATATTTTTTACAATTTAAAAAGTATGAAAAAAAAAATGTCTATCATCTGGCGTCGACCTTGATCGTCGTCTCCCCTTCCATGATTTCTCCTTCTCTCAACTTGCTCTTTCTTTATTCTAACTCATGCGTGCTATAACACGTTTAGTCCCTAACCTAATACAACCTGAGATCTTACAGCGTTGACCCAGACTGCAACGAGCCAATATCTAGACCGGTTTCAATGATTCAAGTTCATCTAGATCTAAATGTACAACTGGCCGCATAAATTTTCTTTATAATAAACCGGCTCATATATTTCAAATTAACGCGCCATTATTTTATTTTACTTTATCCGCTAAAAATAATCCTGAAAATTTATCACAAAATTTTTTTTCCAAGCCAATTAAAAATCTCGATCTTATCAAGGTCATCATAGATATCGCTCCTAATTTTAAACAATTGACATCTTTTAATAAAATAATTACTGTCGGGTAATTAATCAAAATAATTTCGAGAAAAAAAATTATATATTTATATATTAATAAAAATGTTTATCGCCGATCCTTAGGCTGTTTTTGCAAGGTCGTTCGCTAGACATATTTGTTCTCTTTTCTGTTGTTAAGATCCAGTAAGCCTTTACAATGAAGGATTTACAAGGTCTGAGGGCAACGCAGTTCCTCTATATATACTAGAGTCTGTAATATATAATAGTATTCATCCATACATGCATAAATCCTACATATATTTATATATTTATATATAGAGGATTTAAGAGGCAATAAGAGTGAGAAAGATAAGCCTTGACCTCGACTGGTTGACCTACAACGCCCGTTTTTAAATGGGCTGTCTAGTTGGTATAGCCCTCAGACAAAATTATTAAGATTTAATGCACCCGTCTACGCAGGCTATTATACTATTTTTCCCGCGGTTTATTCAAATTAAATTAACGTCATATCTGATATCAATTAACGGATATTAATAAATTACAAGTCAAAAAAAATACTTGATTTATTTTTCTGACGTTTAAAAGCTGTTATGTATAATTTGTTTGTACAACAACGAAAATATGAAGTATGTTGTTTATATTTACATTAATTGTGATATAATATTTATGATAATGATTAAATTTAACAGACAACATTGGGCGGGTTAGAGGACGATGCAGAACAGCGGGAGCGAATACTCGGTCGGTAGGTACGGCATTGCATTGCATTAGATACAGATATAGATAGAGAATGGTGTAGTGAGTGCGTCGAAGCGGGTCGCGGAGGCTGATCGATAAAAGTGCCAGTCGAGTTCACGAGCCGCGTTCAAGGACAAGGCCATGTGATAGCGGGCGCGCACATGCTACTGCGCATTTAGCCACCCTTGGGTTCGCCGGCATAACAGTGGGCCGTTCGTTGTCAGGGACGAAACTCTTCATAAAATTACCCCACTCCCATATTTATTATTTATAATTTCATTCTTTGTTTCCACGACTCATTTATATCATTTACCAACTTTTTAACCAGACATTGACATCTTTTTTTTATTCTTAACAATTTAGTATTTTTTTAATTTTATACAATTCATTTTTTACTATTGCAAAATATTTAAAATATATTAGGGTGGGGGTAAAAATTAAATTTTCTGACGTCATATAAAAAGCTTCTTTTTAGTAAAAAAATACGTGGGAATTTGGTTTTTTCTTTTTTAAAAAAGAACACGTGCCTCGATCAAAGTTCATTTTTCGATACAATCGCGTTTTTTTTAAATATCTCGAGAAATATGCAGATTAGAGGAAAAAGTCATAGGAACAATTTTGTAGGAAATTAAATTCTTGACAAAAAAGTTCTCATTCATTTTTTTTATAAAATGTGTATTTATGAAGATATTTTGAAAAAACTTTTTAGATCTATGAATTGAGCGTTTTAGGATTACAAATTTTGAAAATAAAATTTTTTTAAATATATAGAAACTATAACAAGCATTAGTGATTGATATGTCACGAGTTACGAAGTTGTCTATATTTAAGAAAAAAATTTTTTGTTTAAATTCAAAATCTTTTAAATGCAATTGATAAGATCTAAAAAAGTTTTCTTAAAATATCTTCGTAAATATACATTTTATAAAAAAAATGAATAAGACCTTTTTTGTCAAGAATTTAATTTTCTACAAAAGTGTTCCTATGACTTTTTCCTCTAATGTGCATATTTCATGAGATATTTTAAAAAAACGTGATTGTATCGAAAAATGAACTTTGATCGAGGCACGTATTCTTTTTACTTAAAAAAAAAAATCCACATATTTATTCACTAACAAGAAGCTTTTGAGTGAATTTAATTCTTAACCCCCACCCCAATATTATTTAGAATTTTATTTTATTACCACAAATCGATTCCATTGATAAGTAAAATTTTTAAATAATTTTTGGCGGGAAAATTTTAAATATTCAAAAAAATTTTTTTCACGCTCAACTAGTAGACATATATTTATTTGAAACCAATATAGTGATGAGTGTTCCCGCCGGTTGGATGCGCACGCGTGTCAAGTTTTGGTTTTAAAGGGGGAAATAAACCCTGATATAACGATAAGTAACTTTCGAGCATTGATAGTACAGTTGTCTGCATGGAGGCTTGAATCTCATGTGTGCAAAAATACTCGAAAGTTCTAGTATAGACATAGTGGGAAGATAAAGCCGAAATAGAAAAATGATGAAAAAAAAGTAATTAAAAATTAGCCGGTATTTAAAATGAGAGGATAGACTCGCGTGTATGGGTATCATGCATATGTGTACACATATGACAGATACAGACAGCGGTTGGTAGAGAGTTTATATGCACCGGTGAATTTACAGCACACGACTTTAGCCGGGCACACTCTCACTTTCGCCTACGCCGAGGACGGTTGTGTCGGGCAGCGTTGCCCGCACCGGCAGTGACACCCAGTACTTGACAGTGACTACGACCCCCACGGCGGTCAAACAATAATCATATTTTCATTTTTTACTGACCAGCTGTTTTATTGTATTTATTAATTATTTAAATTTTTCGCGGGTTTTATTTTATTTTATTAAAATTTAAATTTAAATTTGAATTTGAATTTAAAAAATAAGTACGTGATTGTTTAGCTGAAGGATTTTAAAAAAATAAATAAGAGATAGGAAGACGATGAGAAGGGCAAGAGAGTGAAGGGCAGCAACATCCTCTCGTTTCTTTTTTCTCTCATTCGTGTACCCGAGAGTGGGGATACTGAGAAACAAGGCTACGCCAGTGAGCCGCGTGTACCTCATTTCATTTCAAAAGTGTCTCCGTCACCGATACAAACGGAGCCTGCGTTGATTCTTGTGTTTTTGCAAACCGAAATCGTAAAAGTTTGTTTAGTTTCTTTATTTTTTTTTAATATACGTGTTTTAGTGTCTGATACTTTTATTATACTGTCATATATTTGGATATTGTGACTAAGATAGTTAATAAATGTGTGGAAATTTAAGTGGTTGAAAAAAATTTTTTTTTGGGAAATTATCAATAATTTATTGATAAGTTTAATTATTGAACAATTAAATTGGATATTGTTAAGGTTAAGGTAAGAACTATTGATATATATAAATATATATACATTGAGGATAAATTATTAATGTGAAAGGGTGTAAAATATCAGTGACAATTGATAAGAGTTGAACTCGCATTTGCGGGTTAATTAATTAGCAAAGTGGCTCACACGAGAGATAGAACATCAGAGTTGCAGGCGGAAGTGAGGAGTACTGTGAGAGTACTAAATGGATGGTGTCCACGAGGACCGCAGCAACCTAATGGTGGACAGACTCGAGATGACACTGTCTTAATGTCACCCTCTAATCCGATACGCGGAGGATCAACGGCTGGTTCACAATTAGGACAGAGAAGTGTTAGTGGTACAACTATTAATCCGTCAACAAGTGTCGTAGTAAGCTCGACCTCCAGCAGCATGCGGCCCCCACCCCCACCCCCGCCACCAAGGGCAAGGCCCTCCGGTGAGGGCAAAGGTCATCATGAGGAACCCACTAGCTCCATTCCTGATCTAGGTGAGTTATTATTGTTTTTTAATTTTCCCGCGGGAAAATTTGAAATTTTAAAAAACGATATTTTTTTGTGATGATTTACGAAGATCGGGTTTTCATTAGAGAAAATTTTGAGATAGAAAATTTTGATTATTTGCAAAATGATGTCTGAGTTTCTGTATTTGGTGTAAAAAATTTTCTGGAAGTAAAAAAAAATTTTTTTCTTGTTTTGTATGGAAGTGGATGCTAATGTTTTATAAATTTTGAAAAAATTCACCGATTAATATCTTTTATTCAGCATTCAAAAGGGCTGATATTTAAAATAAAATCGAGCAAAATTGATAGTTATTTAAAATATAAATTTTTCTAGGAGTATGAATATAGCAGACATCAGACAAATTTAAAACTATAAATAAATAGAGTGAAGAATTAAAAAAAAAATATTTATAAAAAATGCACTTATTAATTTTAAAGTTTTTTAAATACCCATTTTTTATAAATTTTATTTTATTAATCATTTCTTTATTCTATTTATGAATGATTTTAAATTTGGCTGATGCCTGCTTCATGATACTGAAATTAGCTGATAATTTTTTATTTTTTTTTCTAAAACAATGAACTGTAAAAAGAAATATTCAAAAAAATTGCACTTGTAGTTTTTTTAATTCTCTACATGTGCATATTTTTAGTTTTTTCTTTTTTTGTAAATCAAACTGTTGAAAAAAAGTTCAAAAATTGTTAATTGTCTGCTAACTTTAGCATCATGTCTGCTTCACACTCATATTTTTTTAATAACTTTGAAATAGTTTTATAAATTGATAACAAAATCTAATTCTTTCGAATGTCACACCTGTCATAAAAATCGATGAATTCGAAAAATTTAAAAATGTCCGAAATATTCTAATGTTTTTGGTAATCCATAAAATACATGCTTCAATTCAAAAATTCAAATCTTTGTTCTTGAACCATTTTTCTGCCCCGCAAAGAATAATTTAAATCAGTGCTTTAGTTTGAAAAATATCAGCAAAAAATTAACATTTTTGATGTTTTTGTAAAATATTTTATGATCTAATGATCAGATCTGAATCAAACTTCTTTCAACTCTTTTGTAAACAGAGTTCTTTTATTGATCCATCAATTTCATCACAAATGATCTTACGAAAAAAATTTAATCCATTATTTATCTAGTGTTAGATTCTTCAAATACTAATTGTGATATTTTTTTTTTAGTTGTTATAATAATTATTTTATCAAAAATAATTTTTACTATTTCGTATTTTTACGTATCAATTTTATATTAATTAGAATTCAAAATTATTAGTAGTGAAAATTATGTTTAATAAAATGATTACACAATTATTACAATATTTATCAAAAAATTTAAATTATTTTTGAATTTTTTCTGTCCAACAAGATCAAATTTTTTTTTAAGTTTGAAAGTAGCAAATATTCGAGCCGGCTCATGAGTCAATTCCAAATTTTTTCATTTTGATTTCTATAGAAACTTAAAATTTTTTTCAAAACCCGCCTGATATATAAAAATTTTCAAAAATTAATTTAATCCATTCGAAGCTAAAACGAAATTAATTGGATAGATAGAGTAAGTGTATTTTATTAATATTTTTTTTTTAAATACTCTGAAAAAATTTTCAAGTTTAATAAAAAAACAAGAACAATCTTAATTATTTATATGACATGTTTACATATATTTTTATCTAGAATAAGACAATGAAAGTTGTTTTTAAAAACAAATAGCATTCCAATGATATTCCATTTAAAAGTCGCTTCGAATGCACATGTACTTATTAATAAATATTCTTTATTATCACACTGTAAAAAATAGGGAGTGAATTCGGACTGATGACGGATTTTAATTCAATCAATTACTTTTATTACTAATTTATTTGTATTCTTTATTAATCGAACAGCAAATTTTATAAAGAAAATATTAAATTATTACTAAACGTTTAGTACTACATTTGATAATACGATTTAACGATTTTTACTCTCTAAAAATATTAAAATTAACTAAAAATATGCATTAAATACCCTACAGTATATAAAAATTACAATCTGTTTAGTGATTTCTGTAAAGCAGATGAATAGCGTAGTGTTAAGTATTGCACAGCAACTAAAAATTACTAAACGGCTTGTAATTTTTCCGAAGCAGGTCGATGAAATTAAAAGTTGGTGGGAATAGCATTTACAAATATGTATTACAAGTTCAGAAACCTTTGTTTAAAGGAGACATTGGACCGTCAGACATAAGAAAGGACTCGCACGCGGGAGATCAGGGTTCGAATCTCGGTTAAGACAAGTGATTATTTAAAAATAAAAATTGACACCAACACCAATACAGATGACATAAATAATAATAAAAAGTTGAAAAACTACTAAAAGTTTAATTTTATTCATTTCCAATAATATAGTAAAATTTACTAAAAGGAATAGTAAAATTTACTAAATATATAGTCAAGTTTACTAATGCAGTTTATATTTAATTCCATACTTAAATAATAAAAATTACTAAATAACTAAAAATAAAATTCTCAATAAAGTAAAAGTTAGACAATTTCAATAGCATTTTAAGATGACAATATGAATTTACTAATTTAAACTCATATTTTTAAGTAAAAGTTGCTATATTTTTTTCTTTATGTACTCCGAGGAGATTAAATAAATAAAACAGTCATCCGGTCCCTATTCACTCCGGATTTACTCCGCGTCTACTCCGCATATCTTTTAGTGTAAATTAAAATGGGTTTTAATTGCTGATATAAATAAAGTTTGGTTAAAGACTAGATAAGAGATAAGCCCTTGGATGGTCGCGTTATCAGCGATTTTCCGGTGTCATACTACTCAGCTTGTGAAGGTTGTTATGAAACACTAAAGCAAGAGCGATAAACGGAGGGTTAAATTAATGTGTTCGATATATACTGCTTATAGAAATTGAAGGCCGATAAAATGAATTAGCTAAACTGTTTACTTTTTTTCTTATTTTTAGATTTTATATAAGTAGGTATAAAAAAAAAGTACAAAGCAAACGTCTCGCACCTTGACCGTTAACATTTAGTAAAGAAAAAAAAATAATCAGTAGGACGCGGGTGTAAAAGAGACGAACAGGCTGTAGAATAACAAAACCGATGAATATGAGACTAAGGTTTATCAGTCTGTTGACTGTTGTTAACCAGATGCGTTTGACCGACTCTACCGCTTGGTTCTTGGTAAAATTCCGGAATAAAAAATGGAGAATTTCTTAAGCCTTAAGGAGACTATAAGGTCATCTTTTATTATATGAGGGAATCTTTAGATATATAGATAAATTAATGTTTAGTCGAATGTATATTTAAGTTGGCAAAAAAAAGAATTTAAGCATTGAAAAAAAAAAAAAATAATAATAATAATAATAATTTATTAATTTATGAAAAAAATAAAATTATATTACTTGCACAATAATAAATATTCAAATGATAATAATATTTTAATTAATTTCATGATTCATTTTAATTATCATTCAATGCCACTTTTACTAAAAAAAGATTTTTTATCATAGACTTTTGGAATTCGATGATCATAACCTCGGGCAATGACGAGATATAAATTTAAATCGTCTATATTATTTTAATTAAACTAAAAAATTTTCGAAGTAAACGCGGAATTTCTTATTTTATCTTTTCAAGATGTAAAATTTGAAGAGTCAAAAATATGAATATTTATATAAATTATTCATTAAATATAACATCAGTCCAAAATTAAAGTCCCGTAATCACTTGGAATTTATTTGAGATTTTTTAAATTGTACCATTATCAAATTCAAATATAGGAGACGGGGAGGGGCAAAACTGGGTACTTCCAAAATTTTATAAAAAAAAATTTTTTTTTCTAGGACACGATGGCCTTCAAAAAAAAGTTTACAAAAAAAATTTTTTTTTTTTATTGAAAAAAAAGATTTTAAGCACAAATATACTATTTTCGTACCTTTATAATCCCATGGACTTCAAATTTATTAAAAAAAAATTCAGCTGATATAACCAGTTTTATTGAAATTTTTACTTTTTTATTTTAACCACAATATAATCTATTGGCCTAAAAGAGCTTTAATCAGTAAATTTTTAAAATTCATTTTAATTTAGAAAAAAAAATAATTTTTCTGTAGAAAATTTTTTTCAGGTGGTCCATTATGCCCCAGATATCGTAGATCAGCCTAAAATATCTTTAAAACATCAGAGATAACATTATTTGACCGAAAATGGAAAAAAAAATTTTTACCAAATTTTTGAGGGGGCCGTAACATCCCGGTCACCCTTACTTACAAAATAATTTAATTTAATCAAATTTATTTAATTCCAGAAAGTTTTCATTTTTGACTTTTTTAGAGTACTCCATTTTACCCGCAAAAATGAAAATTTTATTTTTTAACGGCATCTGAAAATTTTTTCTATTTTGAATATCATTAAAAAAAAAGTTGTCAAAAACTCAGTATGTATATCCTTAAATCCCCCGCTTGCCCCCCCCCCATACATAATTATGCGCAAGTGTTATACCTGAACGGTTATTGTCGAGAGTTGTATCTATATATATCGATATATATTATATACAAAGTATGAGGTGTGCTGATGTATTATATAACGTTAATCGACAGAAAGCAGATTGAATATCTGATCTATACCAATAAATTACCGTCAACTTAAACTTTAAGGTGATGACCTCGAAAACGCACGATACGTTAAATAATAATCGGTTAAATAGGTGGGCAATGTCGGGGCCACACGACTCAACTCTAACTTGGTTGACCGAGTAACGCGGCGAATTACGCTCATTTTAAATCGTGATTCACTAGACAGTTACTTTCCTTATATTTAAAAAAAAAAAAAAATTTTTTCTTGCCATTGCCGAGGAAATCAGTTGTTATCTTTGTCAAAACGTCATTGTGATGAAGGAAAATAAAATTTTTGATTAATATTGATACATAAAATTAATCAATTTATTTTTTATTTAAAGGCCGTTTGGCCGTATTTTATTGAATAAATTACATATATGGATTATTGTCATAACTTATACTGATGAGATAAAAAAAATTGTTAATTAAAAAAAACAATTATATTTATAATCTGGATATAAACAACATCAAAGTGATATGTATATAATTGAAAAAAAAATAAAATAAAATAAACAGCTGACTCTGTCCTTGCGACTGAACTTTTATATCGTATTCAACCCACGTATAGGACAGTTTTCGGCTTCTCATGGTCATGGTCGTGTCTAACGTCATCGTTTATCGTTATAAATACAGAGGTTAATTTTGCCGTATGTACTTTAATTCTTTGTTAAATATTTTTTTATAGACAGATAAATACTTTATCTGAAATTATTATTTTTTTATTTTTACTCTTAGATATAACATCATAAATATACATATAGTTTGGTCCTCATAAAAAAACTTCTTTTTATTTTTAAATAAAAAGTCAATAAGCCGGGTCTTCAATCATTTTTTCCAACTTTTTCTTTTGAGCGAAACTTCAAATTCAAAATAAATAATGAGGCTCGATGCATTGCTCTATGATCTAGCAATCTAGGTTTTTACTTGTTGAAAAATTTTATTTGTTGAAGAGAAAAATGTGGAAAAAGTTTTTATTTATTTTACAAGTGCAAAAAGAATAGTAAAGTTTGTCTGCACAGAAAATAAAAATTCTCGAGTGAAAGTAAATATTTTTGATTCAACAAATTTTGAAAAATCAATTTTTTTTGGAATATTTTGTTGGTCGATGAACTTCAGTTTCTTTTATACACGTTTCTACGTACCAAGAACCTCCAGTTTTTCGATCGAATCAAAAATGTAATTTTGCCAGACCAAAAATCATCAAATTTTCGCGCGAAATTTGAAATTTTTTTAAAAAACCCGCCATTTTTTTAAATTTCAATTTTTTTCTTAGCCCGAGGGTCATGGTACGGGAAATACCTTCTAGTTTAATAAACTTTTTGGTTTTTTTGATTTCCGGTACTGCGCAGGTCGCTATCACTGCAGTAGAGACTTTTTTTTTTTAAGGAGATTGTGAATATAACTCGGTGAATTTTGAATTTTTTGGTCCAAAAATTTTATCTTGCATTCATTATATATCCACAAATATATCCTTGAAACATTAAGACGTTCCATGCGGTAGTTTTCTTTAAAAAAATTCCCAAAAATCGTTTTTTTCAGGCGGTCACACTAATGGTCCCCCTTAAGCTAACTTTTCTTTTCGTTTACTGAAGAAAACCTTAAGAAATCGGATTAGTCGAAAATAATGTTTTTTATTGGCGAGCTCACAGAGCTCAGAGCTCAAAAATATCAGGTTTGTTAGCTCATGTCCCCATAGTTGTTTTCAGACTTTTTCTATTTCAGAAATAAAACAAAATTTTTTTTATTAAGAAATTCTTAGTTACAGTTTGTAAAACAAGTTGGGGCAAGTTGTTTAGCCTGGATAGTATTGCCAATTAAAAATTTCTCTTGAAAAAAAAATTCGGGCTGATTAACTTACCCCATCATTTTCCACGAATCATTGCTAAGTATTTTTAAATAAAAAATCATTTCTACTGGTCACTAAAATGGTGTCTCATTTTGCCCTGAGCTCGTACCAAAATATGTCTGTTTCATTTTACCCCCGAGTTTTCATATTTTGTTATAAAGCGTTTTTTAGTTGAATTTTATGAATGAATACCTTTAGAAGATCTAGAAAATTAATAGAAACTTTCAAGGGTAACATCTATATATATATATATATATGTATATATACATATATATAAAGATAAAATAAATCAGTCTTGGCCTGGAGAAATAGATAACAAAGCGGTGATAAGCCTAGAATATTTTAAACATTTTTTAGGATCTTTTCAAGGCCGATTACTTGATTCAAATATTTTTTAAAATTCGAATTTTTCTTTTTGCATTATTATTATTTTTATTAAAACTAAAAAGCAAAGCTTTTAAAAATAAAAATTTTGATATTTGTTAATAACTAATGCATTCACTCTTCATTATTTTAATGAACTTTCTAATAATGTTGAATAAATCCATATAAATGCTTAGAAAGTACAAAGTTAGTAGTCTTGATTAAGTCCGGAGACAAGAGATCGCGTGTAGGATTTAATCGTCGCTGCAAAAGTGAAAAGTCGCGATAAAGATAGATTCATTCATATATTTACTCATATAAGCATCATTTAAACGTTCATTTTTCACTCGTTATTAAATTCTTACACATGCCCTGATAAAAAAAGGAAAATCACGTTTACGTTTCATGTCAGTGTGTGTATGTGAATAATGGACCTGACAACTCACATGGAGTTCCTCGCGATCTATTAAAAAGAAAAGCGTCTGATCCGATGATGAGCCACAGTGGTTGGTAGGTTTTATCGGATGTTGTGTCTGGTCTCCCCACCACTGTGCAATCAAGAATCTTTCGAGGGCAACAAGGCCCCTTCATAGGCGTAGAAACTACCCAGATCTTAAAATCTTAAAATCACTCGTACGTTCACATATGAGCAGTATTATAGTACTGGGTTAGCTGCAGCCGGCTTGTTGTTTCTTACTTTTACTTTTCTCTATCTAATGTATGGCGTACATTGTAAAGAATAGTGCACTTGTGTATTATCGTCTAACTACTCACGATAACATGCTTTCTTGCAGGCTCATTTTTTATGAAAAAATATTGCTACTGTTTCTGGTGATGATACAGAGCAATACCAAGCACTTGAGACAGAAAAAAAATTCTCTTGAAAAATATTAAAATGAGTATTTTAAATAATTATTTTTATTAATTAAGTAAAAATGCATAGTTATCGATTAAAAATATTAATTTTAGTGTTGGAATAATTACTGATTATTTATAAAATAATTAATTTGCAATTTTTTTTTTACGAAAATAGAGAAAGGGGGAGAGGCAAAATGGACCCCTTAAATTGTGGGGACCCATTCCGCACCAAAATCATTCGAGGCACTCAAAATTCTAAGGGGCCCATTTTGCGCCCCCCCCCCCCACCTTCCCCAACTTGAAATAACTTTTAATTTATTTGGAGAAACTCTAGTAAAAGTTTTGGATCTTATAGAGAATTGTAAGTTAAAAAAAAACTTTTTTTTTTTAAATTAAAAAAAATTTTAATTATCGATAAATCGAAACGCATTCTAAACGCGTTTTAAGACTAATTGTTGCTTTTATTTTTGAGTAAATTTTTTTTTTTTATTAATAGTGATTACGGTGATTTTAAAACAGACAGTACTAATACCTTAAAAGAAAACAGCTTAAATTCAAAAGTTGTTTTGATGTTCTAAAAAAAAAGTAAAACGAAACAAAAACTATCGGGTTGTTGTTTTTCTGACAACATCAAGTGAATGTCGAAGGAGTTAACAAAAGCACGCGCTAATTGGTACATCGCGTAGTACGGCCCGCATTGTATGAGTCGTGGTGAGTAGAGCGTGACTAGGAGTCTGGGATCGCGTTTGCCAGACGACCCCTCTGCGCCACCCCTTGCATCACTTGCTTCCATTCTTTGTTTCCTTGTTATGTCGCTTATACGTCTGGTTGCTCTGACTCACTTATATCACAAGCCCACAAATTTATATAGATTTCTTTTGATATAATTTAACAATTATTAAACAAAAATGTATTTTTCTTCTGTGATGATAGCACACGGATGATAATTAGTAAAAAAATGATTATAAAGTAAAGATACGCTAAAAGATTATTATAAATCTATTAAAGAGGGTTGTAAAGGATATAAAGATAGTAGACAAAGCATGAAGAACATTGAAAGGGAACAAAGTGGTAAGAACTAAGGGTAGTATACAGTAAGTGGAGGGTTCAGTGTCTCGCAATGACCCCTGCACACTGCAAAGGTGGAATGCCCTAGTCCCCCTTGCCCTCGCGTATACTTTCCGTCGTAAATCTACTTCTTTTATTCTTATACTCCCACTTGCTACACACATTGTCGTTTTTTCGAGCTAGAGCACTCAAACTCTTGTCACATAACTCAGGGTTGCAGAATTACAAATTTTATTCCGTTAATGGAGGACAAAAAAATTTTGCAATATTTTCTTATGAGAAAATAAATTATTTTTTTTTTTTACAATTAAATTGAAAAATAATTTTAAGGAGGATTGAGGCACGATGGCTGATCTATTGTAAATAAATCTATACAATAATTTAAAAAAAAAATTTTTTTCCGGGGCCCAACAGCCCGACATGGAAAATGATTCAAATTTTTTTTTTTTAATTATCAAATTTTGTCAATAAATCTATTATACTAGTAGACGTCATTATCAATAATGCGATAATTGATTGATTAATTTATCTTGAAATCACGAAATTTGATTTTCACCCTTTTTGTCAAATCTCAAGCAGACGTCATCCATCTGACGTCCGTAAGGGTTGATCTGTTCTCTAAATATTTAACTTATCCTCAAAATCACATCTCACTGCCTCATCGTCTGTACAATATAAATAATTAATACATTCTGATATATGTAGTTTAAGGTCTCGTATATTGAGCTTCCACAAGTATTAGATGACTAATCTATATCTATTAACTATTCAAATCCGTTAATCCGTTCCGTTACAAAATAATCCCGAACAGAATAATCGGAATATAAATAATCATGAAATATTTGATAAAAGCATGTCACCCTGGTAGGAAGGAACCATTGGACAAGGCTCGGACCAGGCATTGGCCAGTCTTTATGCCAGAGTTCCGAGCCTTGGCACCAGCCTTGGCTAAGCATTGGGCCAAGGATTGGCCCAGGCCTAGGATGATAACAATGTCCCCAAGCCTTGGCTAACAAAAAAACTAGGCTTGGGCCAAGCCTTAGGAAATGAAAAATTGAGTCTCGGCCAAGGCTTGGGAAACAAAAAATCAAGCCTCGATCAAACCTCGGGGAGCAAAAAATCCACGGCTCACCCAATGCTCGATCTAAAATATTTTTATTTAAATTAATAAATATAATTAAAAAAAAGTTTGATCACACTTTTATCGACATTACATTAGAGGGTAATTAACTAATTACTGAATTAATGGGAAATAACGAATAAAATTATTTGGAGGCTACCGGGGTTCGAACTGAGATCCTTCTGATTACTAGGCTGGGACGCTATCCACTGTGCTAAATCTGATGTTCAGATAATTATGATTTTTTTGCTTGTTAAATTATTTAAATACAATTTAATTCAAAAATATTAGATCGTAAAGATGAGGTGAAATGTAGTTTTATTTAATGAACTTAAAATTGCCTGATGCATTTTTAGGCCTACGCATGACACCTGGGGCAAAATGGACCATCCGAAAATTCTGAAAAAATGATTCATATTTTTATCGTCAAATTAAAAAATTTAATATATTAATCCATTTTTCGGCTGATTCTCCATAGCCGGAGCAAATTCGGCCACTAAAAATATTCGAAAATAATATTTTATTTTTTAATTGATTAAATTTTTGAAATAATGCAAAATAATCTGTAATCTAAAAAATCAAAAATCACGTTTCTTGGGTTCATAATAATGACAAATAAAAAGTATAGAATGGTTTTTTTTTATTAAATAAAAAAATTAGTAAGTAAGATAATCGAGGAGAAACAATTTATTAAACCAATGATGTGAAATGTAATTTTTCTTTATGTATATTACATACAAAAATTTTGAATTTAATGAAGTTTGATCAACTTTCAAAAAATTTTTTTTTTCAACTTTTTTAAAGGGTACCCCATTTTGCCCGCCAAAAATAAAAATTTCATGTTAACTAAAGTTTTCTACCTAGCAATAACTAATTGAATGAAAATTATATTGATATTAATCGTGTGCTCGGTAGACGGTTATGCCCTGGTCTTCTCTATATACATATATATAGATACATGTAAAGTTGATAATTTTACTATTAAATTATAATTTAACCCAGGCTGAGGCATTGGCCAATGGTCAGCTGCCAAGGCTCAGCTTGACAAAAATTAAACTATCGGACCCAGCCCTGGCCAAGGCTCAGGCCAATGGTCACTACTCAAGGCTCGGCTTAATTTAATGAAACCAATGGACCAAGCCTCGGCCTAGACTTGGGCCAATGGTTAGCTGCCAAGACTTGGCTTAACGTAATCAAACCATTGGGTCAAGCCCTGGCCGAGGCTTGGGCCAATGGTCAGCTGCCGAAGCTTGGCAAGTGACAACAGGGCCAAGACTCGGCCTATTGTCAGCCTTGGCGATTCCTACCTGGGCAGTAATAAAAAATTGTGAATTGCGTTACAAATAAGAATAATATACAGAAAAAAAGGATTTCTTGGCGTAAGAAAAATTTTGAAATGGGCCCGGAAAAAAATTATCGGTAGCAGCTACCGATTATTTTTTGGTAGCCGCTACTACTTAATTTTCAGTAGCCGCTACCGATTAATTTTCTGTAGCAGCTACCGATTATTTTTTGGTAGTCGCTACTGATTAATTTTTGGTAGTCGTTACTGCTTAATTGTCTGTAGCAGCTACCGATTATTTTTTGGTAGTCGCTACTGCTTAATTTTCTGTAGCAGCTACCGATTATTTTTTGGTAGTCGCTACTGATTAATTTTCTGTAGCAGCTACCGATTACTTCGGTAACTGGTACCAAAATAATCGGTAGTGGCTACTGATTGCCAATCGGTAGCTGCTACCGAAAATTAATCGATAGCAGCTACCAATTATTTTAGTAACTGGTACCAAAATAATCGGTAGTAGCTACCAAAAAATAATCGGTAGCTACTACCGATTATTTTTTTCAGTGGAAACAAAAAATTTCTTCGCAAGTTTTTTCTCGCCTCAAATAATTTTCTCTTAGCTAAATAAAATTTTTTCTGGCCCCAAGAAAATTTTTTTTTTTCAATTTCATAATTCACAAAATTTCTAAGGGCAAGTAAAATTTTTTTTGGGGCAAATAAAAATTTTTTGCGCTTTTTTCCAGTGTACATTTTTTTAGGTATTATTTTGATTGTCATAAATTTTGAATGCATACACAATATAAAAATTATCAAAAATTTTTTTTTCTCTGTATTTTGTTATCGGGTTATTTTGTCATAGTTTTTATTCCTCTCCACGGTTATTATAGCGTAACACCGGTCATATATGAAGTCAAAAAAAAAATACGAGACATAATTTTATTCTCTTATACATTTAAAATTTTGACACCTCTTAAAACTACAATACATTTTATTTTCCTTTATTAAAATTGAACTATTCAGAATGTCAATAATCAATGATATGCGAATTTTATTCAACTTAAATGTATTTAATGGAAAACGGTCAAAAACCTTTCCAACTATTGACGAGGGTCATTACAATTTGAATATATATGTAAACCAGTAGGAAAATAAGATGAACACAGTATATAATAGTGTGTGATGATAGACGTATTTATACGTATACTTTACCACATCGTCATTGCCAGACCCGTTTATTCTTAACTCTTTCAACTCCCTTCTAATAGCAGCGCGTGGGAGTGTTAGGGGTAGTCGCGAGTCAGTGCCAATGCACTGCACTGGGTGAGGGTCATTACTCTGAACAAGGCGAGCCGGTGACCTCGGCGCCAACGCCCGGAATCGATCCGACCCCCTCAGACGGAAAGGGGTGCAATGCACCGCGAGCTTTCCTTTTATTGCTACCCCTGACTCCATCTACAAACCTTCACATTGAAACTTTCCCACTACACATGTATACGGATAGATGGATGAACTCTTCATGAACACATACCTTACCCTTGCAATATCTTATGTATATACACGTTCTTGTATGAGTTTACTCTCCGTCTGAGAGCAGACCTCTTCTCTTTAACACTTTTCCTTTTATATCTTTTTACCCCTCGAAAATATGATGATTAGAAATTTTATATTTAAAGATTTATTTTAAAACCCTGATTATCGATAGAGTGAAGAGGCTGTTGAGACAGTTTCCGGTATTATAATATTATGCTTGTGCTAAATTTTTTACTTTAATTAAAGAAAGTTGGATAAAATGACCACCTCAAAAATTTAGTAAGAATTTTTTTTCATAAATTGATCTTATGGCCATTATTTATACTGGGGAAGGGGGGGGGGGCAAAAAACCCGGTTCTGATGCGGCAACTTCAATGAAATTCGACTGAAAGTAATTTCGAGTTACTAATGCACATCAGTACAAATGTAATTCCCTACCTATTTATGTCATCAGTGCATTCATGAACCGATGCTCGGAGTTTAGTAGCATTACATATTTGTTATAAGGCATATATATTATACACTCGATTCTCTGGATGTTGCTACTACTATTCCAAGCCTTTCAGCGATTACTCACATCAAACAGTCCGTTTAATCATAATATTATCTGTTGCTTCTGCTATTCTCACGAGAGAAAGAGAGATTTATGTATTCATATTATCACAGCAATAGAACGATCATATATTTTTATTAATCTTTCTCTATCGATTTATTCTGAATGATATTGAAACATTTTTTTATTTATATCAGGATCGATTCATTGCAATGATTTTTGAATTTTTCCGAAATATCGAGATTAATTTCAATCTTTATATAAATTGAAAATTTAATAACTTTTAAAAAATTATTTAGATTGATTATTAAATTTATAGTTATGGTTAATTAACGTGATAACAATATCAAGTATCGATATATTTGATAAGGGTAATAGCGGGCAAAACGGGACTGCTGAGAAAATAATGGATTAAAAATTTTTTAAAAAAAATTTTGGGGCATTCAAAATTGTGCAAAAATGATAAGAGTTAGGGGCGAGGGAGGCAAAACGGGGTTTTCCAGGAAATACCAAGTTTTCAAGGACTCAAATACACTAAAACTTTTTTTTTTAATGATATTCAAAATAAATGGAAAAAATTTTCAGTTACCGTTAAAAAAAAAATTTTCATTTTTGCGGGAAAAATGGAGTACCCCCTAAAAAAAGTAGAAAAAAAATTTTTTGACTTTTAGTGAATTTGATTAAGTTAAACTTTTTTGTAAATAATTTACATGAAGAAAAATTATATTTTACATGATTATTGGATGCAAAAAAAGAAAAATAAATTTTTGATAGTTTTTCTATAAAACAAAAGTCATTAACATTTTTCAACTGACAATTGGTTTTTGAAAAAATTTAACAAAAAAAAATTCAAAATAACCCTTAATTATGTATGCAAAAGTAATTTTGGAATGTTCAGTAGCCATTTAAAAGATAAAATTTTGTACCCCGTTTTGCCTACCTTACCCCTTGTTGCCCCCCCCCCTTTTCCTGTATCTAGTACATGAAATAAAATTTCTATCTATTTTCACGTAGTACTCTCTAAACATAAATAAGTGAAATAAAAATGAATAAGTGAATATTCACTAATTCTGAGTGCAAACCGAACCACTTATTTTAAAAAGTGGTTCGGTTTACGCTTAAAATTAGTGAATTTTCACCAATTTCACTTATTCATGTTCACAGAGTAATATTTCCTTTGTTCAAATACGAATTTTCACTATGTTAATAAAGAAAAATTTTCTATGTGACATACGATGTTTTTTTGTTACAAAAGGACTTTGGATACATATGTAACATAGAAATAATTCGTATGTTGATACAGTAAATTTTTCTGTTGACATAATGAAAATTTATTTGTGACTTAAGGGGATTACTGTGTATCAGGAAAACTACCTGTTTTTTTTTTCTCTGTGTAGAAGGTAAAGTTAAATGGTTGCAGGTGACCCAAGCGTGGACAATGCAGTAAGTTTTGGTCACTATAGTCTGAAAGACGACGATTATTTTGAAGGTTATTGAGTCATTATAAGACTCCAGTAACAATTATGTACGGTCACAACTTAGGTCAACTTTTATGGTACTTTTACAATGGGTCTATTTCAATTACCCAAACTACTGACTTAGAAACCATTTGGCATTATGAATCTTAATAATATTTATTAAAAGTCAAATATTAGTAAACAAGGAAATTGATACACAAAATTTTTTTTTCTTTGCGGTTAGATGTAATTCTACTTATTTTTATACAGTCAAACCGGAAATTATCCAGACAGTAATAACCGGATATCGATTGACTGTTTCAGATATCAATCTCAGATCGTATTGTTATTTTTGTCAAAAAATTATAACCCTTAACTGTCATTTCGGGTTCAAAATACTCAAGACAATCTTCAACTCAAAATTTTTACATCTATCACTTATATTGTTAAGTCCAAATATCTCAATAACTATTCATTTTTTAGAAAAAGTGTAAGATACCTTTATTGCAGAGAATTTAAAGAGCTACAAAAAAGGTATCTTGCATTTTGTAAAATAACTCAATGTTTTCAGAGATATTTGCAAAAAACTAAGAAAATTTTGGGCTATTCTTCTGGATTCCAAAAAACATTTTTGGGCCAGTGTCGTTTTTTTCTGCGTATGATTGAAACTGAAAATGTGTCCTTGAGGGTTTGAAAAATACACGATTTCAGTATACGGTTTATTAGTCACACTGAAAAAAAAAATTTTTAGTATCATGGTATATTCTTACCAAAGAAATTATGCTATTAAAAATTTTCAATCTAATATAGTTTTGATGAAAAAATTTGAAGATTTCTTCAAATAAGGCTTAGACTTATTCGACTTGAATTTTAAGGCGAAAAAGTTAAGATCAAGTCGAAATTGACGTGGTTTGGACTTATTCGACTTAAAATGTAGGGCGAAAAAGTCTAAATGGAGTCGAAACTGACTTGATGTAGACTTATTCGACTTAAAGTATAAGGCGAAAAAGTCAAAACTATGGTGAAATAATTTTTATATACTATGGTGAAAAGCGAATAAACAACTTTTTTTCGACTTGGTTTAGCAAGTCAAAAGTAAGGTGAATGACTATCGTTCTCGAAGTAAAGACGAATAAGTTCAAACTAAGACCAAAAAATATCAATAAGTTGAAATAAGTTGAACCTAAGATGGAAAAAATTTAATTTAAGTTGAAAGAGTCGAGATCTTATCGAAAAATCGTAGGCAAATCGATAACTTCAAAAGAAAATAAGGCGAACCGAGCCTGAATCAAGTTTTATTTTTGACCCGGGATTGTTCGCGTTAGATATGAAATTAATAATGCAATAATTATCGATTTACCACTCGATAAAATATCGTTTTCCCAGAAGTTATTTTTTTCTCAGTGTACAAAAAGTAATTTTGTAAATTTTCAAACAACATATTTGTTGTTACTTGTATGAAATAATTTTTATTTTCGCGGTGTTATTAATAAATAGTGATTTAGTTTTCCATTACATCATGTTTACAATCTCCAAAAACATCTGTCCATTGATCATCTGTACATGCGATCAAATTCTGAAACTGCGTCATTTTCGAAGATTCTATTTCATATTTATTCTTATAAGAATAATCCATATCCAGCATCTGTTCTGGTATTTATTCAATGAGACGTAACCCTTTCTTCAAGGGTTATTGAAAAATCAAACATATTCCTCAAACCAAAAAATCCTTACGCCATAGAAAGATTTATCAAAAATTATTACAATATATAGGAAATTCCAGATTTTCACATCTGCCATGATTTTACGTAAACCCTATCCTTTTTTCTATTTGAAATTTGAACATCTGCTTTTTGTGCGCGGGTTTTCTTTATAAGAAGCCCAACAAGTGTCGGTAGATATTGTTGCGAGTAAATTCGTCCATCGATTTCGGATGAAAAAAATTAAAATAAAATTGCCACCAGTTTATTTCCATGAACTTGCTTGTGATGGAGATGAATTATGTATTATGGTGTTAATAATATGTTTCATGTGTAACCAAATAACCCGTGCAGTTACATCTGTCGGAGACGATGCAATGTCCATCTTAAAAATTTACGTAAATAACACCACGGCAGCTGTTAAAATAGAGCATATGTAGAGATTTTTGAATTTTTTATATTTATTTTATAGTTCGTACATAGACGCAACTTCCTATTTATTTTCAACAAAATGAAACAAAAGTTTACCTGTTGCAGCTGCATTATACAACTAATCTCCCGTTAGTTTAGTTATTAGAAATAAGCTATTAATAATTATATAGGAAGGGGGAAGCAAGACGGTCTTTTGAAGAATTTCATATTAGTTTACTATCAAATTAACCGGCGCATTATATCATGATGGACTAAAAAAAATAGATTTTTCGTGTAATTTAATTGATAACTCATGTGAGCTTGAACAAAAAAGATATTAGGCTGAAAATAATTTTTTTGCTTGTGACTAGTAGAAAAATACGTAGAAATTGAAATAAAAAATTTTCTATTATGGATCCAACTTGCCCCAGAAACAAAACTTGTATTGACAAATTTTTACTAAATTTGAAAAAAAAACACAATCCGAGAAGTAATCTTGAAACGTAAAAAAAAAAAAACAAAACTTGTACACGGAAAGAAAATTATGGGAATGGTTCCTATAATTTTGTGAAATTTTATCCTATACCAGTATTGGAATGACGACCATAAATTATGGGAACATGTCCTATAGATATAAAAATGGTACCCATAATTATAGGAATAGTTCCTATAATTATGGGAATGATAACTATACCATTATGGAAATAGTTCCTATAATTATAGGAATGGTTCCTATAATTTATGGGAATGGTTCCTACAATATTATAGAAATGGTTCCTATAATATATAGGAATGATTCCTATAAATTATAGGAACCATTCCTATAATATAATAGGAATGGTTCCTATTCTATTATAGGAATAGTTCCTATAATAGTATAGGAATGGTCCCTATACTATTATAGGAATAGTTCCTATAGTATTATAGGGACCATTCCTATAATTATAGAAACCATTCCTATAATTATAGGAACTATTCCCATTTCCATAATATTATAGAAATGGTTCCTATAATATATAGGAATGATTCCTATAAATTATAGGAACCATTCCTATAATATAATAGGAATGGTTCCTATTCTATTATAGGAATAGTTCCTATAATAGTATAGGAATGGTCCCTATACTATTATAGGAATAGTTCCTATAGTATTATAGGGACCATTCCTATAATTATAGAAACCATTCCTATAATTATAGGAACTATTCCCATTTCCATAATATTATAGGAATGGTTCCTATAATTTGTGGGAATGGTTGCTATAATAGTATAGGAATGGTTCCCATAATGGTATAGGGGTGGTTCCTATAATATATAGGGACCATTCCTATAACAGTATGGGTACAATTCCTATACTATTATAGGAACCATTCCTATAATGCATAGGAATACTCCCTATAATTTTCTTTCCGTGTACAAAACTCAAAGTAAAAATTACAATATATTATTTAGAATAATAATTTCTTTTGATTATAAAAATTACTGGATTCAAAATAAAATTTACTAGCGACGAATAAAAATTGTAATGTACCAATAATTTTGACTATTGTACTTGGCAAATATTAGTTAACGCGCTTTGTGAAAGATGTATTCTGCCGAGTAATTTTTACAATCCAGATAGTCATTTTTACAATCTCAAATAGTAATTTTATCTCTCGGAGTAGCAACTTGTCTTACCAACATTCTAAAATGTACAGTACCTGCGTACAATTACATTGGAGATGTAATATTTATCATCTACGAAACAAAAATTGCGACTAATGTGCTGACTTTTAATAATTCTGATAACAATTTCTACTTGTTGTAAGATTGAACTATTTTTATATGAATAAGTAAATATTCTTTTTTTTTAAGTGAAAATTTAACGAAGCTTTATTGTAATTATGATAAGTGAAAATTACAATCTAGATAATAATAATTGAAATAAAAAATTAATTTTCTACAAATAATAATTTTTTTTATGGATTTTAATTTTTTATTTGAGATAGCAAATTTTTTATTGTGATTGTGATTATTATTTAATTTTAACCTGCATTTTTCTCCGAGCACATAAAAACAAATTTTTTTTGAAAAACCTCAATTTTCTCGAATTAAGTATAAATACTCTAACTAAGAGAAATTTTCTTGTCTCAAGAAAATCTTGAATTGTTTCCCGAAAACGTTCATCTTTCAAAATATTTTCTTGACTCAAAATAACTTTCTTGTCTGTGTATTTTTCGGAGGCGATAATTATGGAATAAGCGACCATCTTACCCTCGTTCTCTTCTCTTAGTATTTTTTTTCCGATTTAAAGTTTTAAATTTGGCCCAAGTTCATTAACAACTCTATTGAATTATTTGTAAATTCCAAACGTGTAAACTTTTATAGTGATCTATATTATTTAAATCATACTTTGCACATAACAGCGTGTCTATATATGCGCACGATAACTTTATTTAGAAAGAACGACTTTTAGATAATTAATTATTCCTCCCTAAAATTATTTCTGCAATATTTTTATCAGTTGCTAAGAGAGTGTATTCAAAAGTTAAGGAACTCGAAGGGCTCGCGAGAGCAGAAAAGAAATTTAAGGATTATATGTTGAGAAAAGGAAAAAGACCGAGCCTCTGTCAAGGTCCGTGGCGTGCGTTGATCCCTCTCGGTCACAGACCTCATTCCCTCTTTCTTCAGCTTATTTCTATCTTTGTCTTGACCCTTTTGCTAAAGTACAACGTGGAAAATCTGCGCATGAGCATTGTATTTATCTTCTTTCTTTATTTTCAACACTTCTCTTCAGCTAAACCAACATCTCGTCCTTTTCATCACATTTATACGCTTAAATTTTTTTCATATCCCTTCTTTGATTTCTATACTAATCGATTGCTTATTTTATTTTATTTTTTTATATAAATCATCAACTTTACTATATTAAAAGTTGAATAATAAGGCTAAAAATTCCTTTGGGACCCAGCAAATCCGGCAGGTGTATCATTAATGAAATGAAAATATATAAGAAATTCCAATTATAGGGGAAGGGGGGGCAAAACGGGATAGGCCGGCAAAATGGGATACCCTCAAAATTTCGTCAAAATTTTTTTTTTTCAAAAAACTTTCGAAAATGGTCAAAAATGACATCTAGTATCATTTTACACTATCGAAAGCTAAAAAAAAACATTTTTATATTTTTTGCGAAAAGTATAAATAAAAAAAATGTACAAATTTTATCGTACTACAAATCTATTTTCATGGAGTATCACAAATTAAGAAATTTATTTCTTTAATTAACTCAAGAACAATAACAACAATAATATTGATAAAAACTCTAAAACTGTAACATTGGTAATCATCATAATTTTAACCGTTACATTGTAACTTTCATAATTTTGTAATATTTTATAACTTTAGTGCTATAATATCACATTATTAACAGTTATGTTAATTTTCTAATATTCAATATTTAATTATTTCTCTTATAAAAATAATTTCTTTGGAATGAAAACTAACTAACATTATTTTTAACATAAGTATTAAAATTTATAATAAATAACGATAACGATATATAACTGATTCATCGTTAATGAAAGATAAATCTCTAAAATTATTCACAATAATCACAGATAAATTGAGTATCGTCGTCCGAAACACCAGCACATGAATCATGAGCCCACCTATGACAAAGTTGGCATTGCGTCCAAGATTCAAACGAATCACTGTACTTTTGATCACAGTAAATACAAAAGGCGTCATCTTTGTGCTGATTTTTGCAGGGTCGACCTCTGCCTTTACCGACTGTTTTTTTAACTGACTTTTTCTGTTGAACATCAATTTAGAAAGACATTTTTACATCAATTTTATTCACTTGAAAAAAAAAAGAAAAAAAAAAATTACTTTTTTTTGGGGTATCCCATTTTGCCCGCAAAAAATAAAAATTTTTTTCTGATGGCAGTCTAAAATTCGTTATATTTATTTCAAATAGAATCAAAATGAAGCCAATTTACGATATTTATGTCCCTAAAAACTAAATTTTTCGTTAAGTTTCCCGTTTTGCCCCCCCTTCCCCTATATTGTCTTTTAATACAATAGGCATTGATGAATTTTGTTAGTTTCTTAATACTTGATAAATAAATTTTTCATGGCTGAAATTACGCAAAAAAAAAAATTAGGAATTTTTTTTATTTATATGGAGCTTTTTTCTGTAATTGGACAATATTTTATACCGATAACATATATCAAAATACTTTATGATGAGTATATTAGATCGATAGGTTTATATGTTTCTGAGCACGATATGAAATTCAACCTTGAAGGAGTATTATTGAATCGCGGAAGTAAGGCAACCGTGAACCTGGAAAACCCTCCGAGATATGAGGGTGAAAAAGAACGAGGGTAAGATTCCTTGAACACGTAGCTGAGATACAGGAAATAATTTTCGAACAAAGATTTCAAGAGGGTTTAAATTAAGAGGACCATGTAACCAAATTAACGAGATTCTTGTAAAAAAATTTTTAGTTTTTTTATTACTTTTAGAAAGTTGTAATAAGTGCCGCTATTTCTAGAATAATCGAACAAGTCTATAGAAAAAAACTTTTGAGTAAAGTATTGCCTAATAAATATATACGGTACAGACAATGCTCCCAAAAAATAAAACAAACCATCATTTTATTTATTTTGTTATCGTAAACTATTTAGAACAATTTCACGAATATTTTGGCGCGAAAATTTAAATATTTAAAAAATTTGAAGAGTCGAATTTGGAGTAGGAACCAACAACTGTTGAAATCTTTGTTTCAAAGGGATTTTCATCTCTCATGTATTTTTTTTGTTTTTCGTATTTTTACGAAAAATCAAAAAATTTTTATTTTCAAAGTTTTTCCAAAATCTTGACTTTAGGATGACGGTATATATTACAATACATTTATTTTTTTAATATTAAATCGGTGAGGTCGATCACGAGGACGTTTGATTACATCCCTATTTCGAAATAGAGGCATTCAAGGTTAAACACAAGAATATACTCGGAGGGCTACAGTTGCCAAGGAAACGATGGTGCTATTTACGATTCCCGACCTTGGCCACGTGTAACATCCCCTCGCCATTTTAGTCTTCACTGTGGTCTCTTTTGTCACCCTTAATATAACTTTTTCGACTTCCCTGTTTCATCTTATATTAAGACAAAGGTCTACAAAGATACGATATTGCCAGATATATTATTCTAAATCTTTATTCGACTATCAAAATTTCTTCATAACTTTTCGCTTTTGTTAAAAAAAAAGATAAATTAATACTTTATTTTTACAGTGATTTCGATTTAACAACCAAAGAAAATCGTTTTTCTAAGTTATGAGTATTTTATACTTGGCTTTGAAAAGTTACAAATTTTATATGAAAAGCGTAATTATATGTGGTCAAACCTGGCTCTAAAATGGCCAAAAACTGTACTTTTACCCTACGTAAATCTATATATATCTATATTCTTTCTTAGAAAGATGACTTGCAATACCATTTATGATAGAAAATTTTGAAAAGTACAAAATTTTAAAAAAATTGAAGCAAAATAAGTTGCGGATGTCTCAAAATAGTTATAATTATAGAAAGTTGAGAAAAAAAAATTTACAAAAATTTTTGGTTACTCCATTTTGGCACTTTCTCGCCTCTATCTTAATATATAAATGTTGGAAGAATAAATATTTGAAACTAAACCACCTTTACAGCTTTAAAATTTTGAAAAGTATATTGAACTACAAATATTTGTCTTATTGCTAAATGTCCGAGAGATTTTTGAAAACGTGTAGTCTAAAGAACATCAATCATGAATCACAGAATGAATAAGTGGATGAATGAAAAAGGTGTCGATGTCACTGGTATATTTACGGATCACTCGGGAAGAATTTACCTATCCCGGACCAGTTAAATTATTAGCTTGGGTATTTTTGGGTTTTACTTTAGGTACTAAAAGTTCATATGGTAGCAAATAGATATAGACTATATAAAGGCAATAACAAATAACCTTAGACGTACATCTAACGCTCTTCAGGTACTCAGTTGACATAAAAGGGTCCAAACCCCTTGAGAGTTGTCTAATAGTTTGAGCAGTATCTAAAGCAGTCAAGGGGCTCGACCTTGTGTACCCGAGAACCCCTTTAATTTACCTCTTTTACTTATTTTTTTTCCGGAAAAGTAATTTAAAAAGGTGACCTAGAGAGTATTCGATTTATCGGTGGGTTCTATCGTTCGTGGGAAGTTTCCAAATTTTTAGAAATACTATAAAGCAGATGTCAAGACCTTTTTTTTTCATATTTATTTTTCTTATTTCAGTATTTATTGTGGGGGTGGATGAAGGGTTGCATCTTTCTTCAATTTATCGCTTTCGATTCAATGTATAAATATATCAATTCATAGTTAAAAACGAAAAGGGTTGATCTAGAATTTCTCATTTCATCACGGCTTCCGTTTTTCTTTAAATTCTTCATATTATTCCAGATACTTCACAAATAGTTTTTTTCCATTATATTTCTTTTTATACTTCCGTAAATCCCAAATAAATGTTATTTGATACATTTTTGTACGTTTGTTAAATTTTTGCAGTTTAGATTTTTTTACCAAATTTTTTAAAAATTTCATTTGATCAAATTGTTGATGTATTCTAACATCTCTATGATTGCGTCGTACCCCACAAAATTTGACATTTTCACTTTTTTTGAAAAATGGAATCGTAACAATGTGCAGTAATGTAAAAATTTTAGAGGTCACATTGTTTACTTAGTATTTTTAAATAAATATTCTAATATGTCGTATCCCATGCAGACTTTCGCGCCATTTTAATATGTATCCCTCATTCATATAGGTTCAGTCACGCTTAACATTTTTACTTTTAAGAAAGCAATTAACGACATGAGTAAGAAGGTAATGATGCATAATTTTTTACCTTTATTATAGCATATACATCAAAATTATTCATTCACTACAAATGCATGTATTGTATGAAAAACATGGAAATAAATTTGTAGGTTATATCAATGTAACCATAATACAAATAATTTTTCTCTTGCAACCGTGAAACATTTTTATCGTCTCTTGAAAAATTTCCCAAATGTGGAATACGACATATTAGAATAGCAGTATCGATATATACATTTTATCGCTTTAGTCGCTATTTATAAATATTTTGAAAATTTTTTGTCTAACCAAAAATTGTATAATTTGAATAATTGATATGAAATAAAAACTGAACATGATTCTTCACTGAACTCTGCATTTTCTTGATCAATGAAACATGTTTTTGCAAAAAATGCAGTTCTAATTTTGCATAGAAAAATTCTAATAGCACCAAAAAACCTTTCAAAATCAAATTTATTACAACTTCGTTTCCGGAAAAGTCGAAATCGAAAAATGTTCAGCTTTCATTGGAAAAAATTAGTCATGACAATTCCATGGAAAAAATATTTGAAACATAAAAAGATTTTTTTCCTACTCTTGAAAAAAAAATGTCTTACTTTACCTCCCTAGTTGAGAAATATTTTAATGTCTTACTTTAGCTCAGTATGTTTTCACTAAAGTCAAAGAGCTCCAAACCTTTACATATTTAAAGATGATAGTTTTAGGTTCAAACACGACATTTTTTACGGCCAGCCCGCAAGGTCGAATTTTTTTCTGATTCTATACTATATTAATAGAGAACCTTGAAAATAAATAGATTATTGTGAAAAAAACATATCGATTAGCTTTGGTTATAGGTATTTAAGAAGCGTGAATTTCCAAGAAGATAAAGGAAATAAAGACATTGTAAATGTTTAAGGATATTGTCAAAGCGCAATGTAGCCCATTTCGTCTTATGGGCTATCGTGTCTCGGTTATACAGCGTGAAGCCACCCGTGGAACTGCAGAGTTTAGCTGTTAGCCAAGACCTAAGGACTGCTATGACCTCGAACCGCAATAAACCTATAATGTTATTTGTACACTGAATTATTTGACCCTAAAGTTAATTTATGGTGTAGGTTAGCTGCTTTATTTATGATAATGATTCACAGATTTAAAAAAGTTCGCTTACAGTTGGATGTTACATAAAAAGAAAACTATTTTTTTTTCTCTATAGTCCCTCATGAAAAAAATTTATGTCCTAACATTATACTCAATAATATAACACTTATATTATAATATAATTATTTATGTAAGAAGTCATATATATTAAATTAACTATTTTTAGTCGTTTTAGTTACATATTTTCAAAATATACAAATATGATATATAATATTACGTGTTGGTTTATATTCGAGCTACATGAACTCCATTTCTTGAAAATGATATCATTAAACACATAAGTAATTTTATAATATTTATATATAAGCTAATATATCGACGTTCTAATTAGCAAATGGTCTAACTCCATTGCAGAAAATCCTCCATTTATGCGAAAAAAAGGAAGTTGAAAATTTTTTTTCATCTAAAAATTAATTCTATATCTAGTATATGTATAGTATTTTTGTCAAAGCTACTCAAATGATTTTTTCTCTGACTATTAGTATCTGAAAATTGCACACAATCACCTACGAAAAATAATCAGTTAGACACTTTGCTAATTAGAACTGACTTATATAAAAGAACACTTATATAAAAACATCTATGGTCAGATATACTTAATATGTACTGAGATATCTGTTCTTTCTTCAATAATACTGTAAAATTGAATATTCATTTTCGCAATTAGAATAATATTTATATTATATATTTTTAGGCGTATTATCTAATATATAATGCGATATATTGGAAAAGTATAATGAACATTATTAGTTTTTTTTTTTTTATAACGGCTACTATACTTTAAAATATATGTCTCGATTATAATTCATTATATTGGAATTTATAACCGGCAAATTATATTTTTAAAATATACAATGCTGTATAATAAAATATATATTTTCTTTTATAGTTTGTTATAAGAAAAAGTATATTTTTGAGTTATACATCAAAATAATATTCAAACATACATAAATTTTTATCGTTTTATCTAATTATATATTTTTGTATATAAGGGGGGGGGGTGAAATCGGTCCCCAAACGTTTAGGGCCCCCCCTCCCCCAAAAATAAAAATATAGATTTTTTTTATGCAGGGTATTTAAAAATTTTTATTTTTTTGTTGATAAGTTTATTTATTTATTTATTTTTTTTTTGATACATTCTAAGGCTAAATATTTTATAAGCCTATAAAAGCTATAAAATCTTTAATCAGAAAATTAATTAATTGCAATTATCATGATGCCTATCAACATGAAATTAGAAATTAGAATCTCTTTTTATAACTAACTGCAGTTTCTTTTTCATTTTTTCTAGTGCGTTAGGTGACCAATCTTATTTTCCCGGACAATAATTTCCTAAAGCAACATTTATCAGCTATAATATCATGTGTCATAATTTCCTATGATAGCTTACATGATTAAATTTTATTTAGGTTATTTTTGCACATGAGATTTTATAGCAAATAAAATAATGTATCTCCGCAACCATAAAATATTTCTAAGAACTTAAACCTGATTCCTATTAAAATTAATTTATTGAGCAGTTTTGTGTTATCGAAATAAGAGTTTGAATATAATCATTACTTTTAAGATACTTGATACTTGATCAGTCGATTTTAAAATTTAATCAGCTCTAAATCATCATAAACCGTTTTAAATGCGGCAAAAACACACATTTAGATCGGTTAATAGCTCGAATAATAAATAAAAATTTAATTACTACTACGGTTACCGATTCAATGTAACATATTAATGTAGTAAAATATGAAAAACAAAAATGTAACTCGTTTGCTTATCAAAGTAACGAAGAATCACAACTAGGTAAACTTAGTAAGAGACAGTTATGAGGTGCCCAGAAGAAAATATTGGAGAAATTGCTTATAGTTAGATTGCACTATGCATTGTTATCTGATCGACTCCATGTGGTCTGGAATTGAAACCTGATAGAAACGATCATTTCCAAATGCTCTTTTTCCTTTTCAGAGTGGCTCGAAACGGAAAAGTCTCTCTGTCTTCCCAGGTCAGAAATAAAACCTAATGTAGGCTTGGTTTACTAAGTTCAAATTTAGAGCCGTTTTTCACAAGACACTCGACTTTTTTTTACAGAAATGTGAAATACATTCTCTCTAAACATGAATGAGTGAAATAGGTGAATATTCACTAATTCTAAGTGCCAATCGAACCACTTTTTAAAATAAGTGCTTCGATTTGCACTTGAAATAAGTGAATATTAGCTTATTTCACTTATTCATGTTTACAGAGTTGAGTTTTAGCATTGGTTTAGACTTAACAGGCTTACTTAGTTACGAATTAAGACGAAAAAGTCTAAATCAAGTCGAAATTTATTTGATATAGGCATATTCGACTTATAGTATAAGGCGAAAAAGTCAAAATTGGGGTGAAATGTGAAAAACACATATTGCTCTAAAAAAGGCTGCTTGCTTTTGACTTGGTTGAACAAATCTAAAGTAACTGTCGTGCTCGAAGTAGAGAATAAGTTTGAACTAAGATCAAAAAATACAAATAAGTTCAAACTCAGATGAACAAAAAGCTAAAAGTTGACAAAAATTTAATTCAAATCGAAAAATTCGAGATCTTATTGAAAAATCGTCGGCAAATTGATAACTTCAAAAGAAAATAAAGTAAAGTGAGCCTGAATCGTTTTATTTTTGACCTGAGTTTGCATTTTTCTCAACACGTGGTTTTCCCAACCCCCGCAACATTGTCATGTTATTCTCTCACTGACTCGATGATCGAGTTTCGGGTTGTGCATAAACCCCGAACCATTCATCATTGCTAAGCACAATAAAAATATGTGTCCCTAAATCATGTCGATATATTATTCACTTAATTTTCCGTTATTGCAGTAGAATTATTTTTCGGTGCGAGTAAAAAATATTCAGTATCTTAGGGGTAGTTTTTTTCACGTAATAAAAAAAATAGTCATGTAAGATAAAATAAATGTTTTTATTCAAATGATATTGAACTAATTGTACGCACACTTTATGTATGTTTGTAATACTTTATCATGTGTGTTTAATAGTAATTATGGGATAAAAACATTATACTTTTCATTAAAGTTGAGTAAATATTTGATATAAAACACTGTTGTTCTTTTAAGTATTCGTCGAGTTTTTATTTTTTTAGTCATTTTCGACAAGGTTAATGTTTCAATTATTGACACTTTGTTGTTTACTTAAAGTCCCCTATTATATACGAGTGTTATGAATATTTTTTGGTAATTTCTGTTACTTTTAAGACTCGATAAATTTTATATCTTTTCTATGTACGTTCATAAAAAAAATTATTTTCTGTTACATCTATAAACACAGCATACAAACGATGTATGCATAGAATCATTGATTCGAAATTAATGATCATAATAGTGATTATTCTAACTAATTAATTGTAAATTAATTGATTAGTACAGAATGATATTTTTTGTGATATTTGTTATTTATCACAGAACTTAGTCAAATTAATACATAGTACAAACAGTTAATTCTATTGATAAAAGCAATGAATTAGAATAGTATGTTTGAATAATTTAATTACAATCCGAATTACGCATGTAATGTAAAAAAAATTTTTGACTGTTCTGAACTTTAAAACGTGACGAACTTTCGAAAATTCAAGAGAAAAGTCAATATCCTAATATTTTTAAGATATCCTAAAACGGAAACATTCAGATGTAGTTCAAAATCAGTCTTTCTGAATGTATTTTTTGCATTGAAAGATGTTAATTTGTACTATTAAGTAAACCTGATTCGAAAATAATTCGAGATTTTAGCCTCAACAGTGGTTTTCAGACTCATTTAGGCCTCATTCGGCACTTTTTGTCATATAAGTTTTAATTAAACTTCAACTAATTGGTTAAGTTACATTTTGCCCGCAACGTGAATATAATTATATGAGGATAAAATCCATTCAAAATTGGGACTTAGAAATAATTTTAGCTTCATCTATTATTAAAGGCAAAATGACTTTAAAGTGTTTTTTTCTGTGTATTTTCAGAAGTTTAAAAATCGTTTAAAAAAAGTTCGTCATTGTGTCACGTTTTGAAGTTTAGAACGTCAGTACTTTTTTAACCTTTTTTGAACACTTTTTTTTTTTACACGGGTACAATATAAATAAACTTGAACTTACGAGTTATTTTTGTCGATTTGAATATTACTACACGGAAAATTATAGGAAATATTCCCATGTATTATAGGAATGATTCCCATAATGGTATAGGAGTTGTACCCTTACTATTATAGGAACCATCCCCATAAATTATAGGAACCATTCCTATAATTATAGGAACTATTCCCATAATGGTATAGGTATCATTCCCATAATTATAGGAGCTGCTCCCATAATTTACCGTCGTCATTCCTATACTGGTATAGGATGAAATTTCACAAAATTATAGGAACCATTCTCATAATTTTCTTTTCATGTACTTATTTGATTCGTAATTCGAATTTTTGAAATATTCAATTACTCGTTAATTTATAAAAATTTTTTTATAAATAATCTAAGAATTCAGACTTTCAAAATATTTCAAAAATGTACGAGTGATTCGAATCATTGGCAAGCTCATATACTGAAAAATTTCTATATGATTCGAAAAATTCTACTTAGTTGTTAATCTTCTAATTTTCGGTGTTTTCGAACCATTCTTAAATTTTTTAATTACATATCCGAAAACTTTCGTATTATTCGAATTACTTGTAAATTTTAGAATTATTTAAAAAATCCTAATTAATTAACATATAATATTCGAAATTTGAATCGAATCAATTAATTTGAAAATCTGAAAAAATTCTAACGTTTCCTAATAATATAAAAACTAACAAATATTCCAAATTTTTCAGTTAAAATTTCAAATTGAATATTAACATCCGATTTTATTCGAAAACAATTCACCCTCTCCCCTAAATTTCATACATATCCTAGTCAATACCGAAAATATTTAACTTAATTTATTAACTATAAAAATTTTTGTTTATTACAATTTTCATAATAATTTCGAAAATTTAAAAACGCCTTGATAAAAATCTCGATAATGTCAAATTTTATTTTCGCATGTTAGCAACTAAAGTTAGCATGCAATAAACTTGTATTACATACACACTTATTGGCACTGTAAAGTCACAGCCGCCATCAAGATGTCGGTGACCAGGGCGTCGATCCCAAGTATGAGGCGAAAGATCTCGGCGTCATTCTCGAAAATTACATCACGAAACCTGCATTAAATTCTGCAGGTGTATTCAAACTTATAATTATTTTTAAAAGTTCTTCATCAGCATAACCATAGTATTTCTTATTTTTCGCGGCTAATAATTTTTCAAAAGCCTTTTTTTTTTTTCGAAAAGAGATAGGCATCTAATATAAAAATTTCAAATCTTTCATCGGTTATTAATATTGAAACGCATCTAAAACTTGGTCTTAAAAATTTTTTAAAAGGCTTCATAGAATAATTCATGTCTCATGAGTTTTTTCCTGCTTGAAAAGCGACGGGAGCCAGACGGGCGGAAAGTTGGCGCAGTTTCTATGGGTGGTGTGTGCGGTGCAAGGGTAGTTGAGTGGCGGTCGTCATGGTAACCCCGACAGCTAACCATACGCTGCACCCCATCAAGGACCTTGAACGAGAATCGAAGGGCACTACTTGGGGGTGGAACTTTTAGACAACGGCCTAGGACTATATTCCATCAATATTTCTATGGAATAAAACACATAAATTTTATATAATGCCTTTATAATTAATCAGTTTTCAAAATTTTTTTCATACAGCAGTTTTTCCTTTATTAATTTTTCACTTCTAAAGTTTCAGTATCTCAGTTTAAATATTATCTCACTTATAAATAAATAATTACTTTTCGGTAATCAAGTAATTAAGAATAAAAAGACGAGTGTCAAAAAAACTCCGTGAAATTTTTATTTATATGAAAGATAATTACACGCGTCTAAAGCTTTCAAAGTTGCAATCTATCGATTATGTGGTTGCTATGGCTACACCCACGCTCATATGACTATTCGGGGTATTTCCATGTTCCGCATTACATGTCAAATAGTCATTCGCTTTTTTTAACTTCTCCTGTCATTCCATTATTTATTTACTTACATTACTGATTACCTTCGATTGATTCGTAACATATTAAATAGACAAGGCATATGTCGGAAGTAAATGTATAAAAATTAATGAGAACCTTGATCTTGAAGTTTCAAATTTTTATGAAAAGTCTTCAAAAATTTTTATGACAATTTCATATTTTCTTTTCGAAAATTGAGTTTGTATCAATTGTCAACGTTTTGATGTCTAAAAAATCATTTTTCAAATAAACGTCATTAATTATCTTTCAAGCCGGGTCGAGTTATTTTTTTTCGAATTTTTCTTTTTAACAAAAGCTGGAAATACAAAATAAGAATAGAGGCTCATCGCATTAATTTTTGAAAATTTTTGTTTGTTAAAAAAAACATGGAGTCAAATTTTCCATTAACTGTAAAAGTACAACGAGGATAGAACTATTCGTCCGTTGGAGAGTGAGAGAAAAATTCAGAACCCTCAAACAAATCAATTTTTCCGAATAAATTTTACACAGTTGAAAGAGTTTATTTAGATTTACTTCAGATTTTATCACATTTTCAAATCAATTGAATCAAAAATTTACGAGATATTAAAACAAAAACTTTTTATTTTTTCAAATAACTTGAAAGCTTTCTAATAAATTAATCTCATAACTTTGTAAGATTTTAATCTCGATAAATTTTTTTCATTTTCGCAAGAGTCATTTGAAATGGTCGATTTATCCCAGATATTGTAGATAAAAAGAGAAAAAATTATTATCGGTCACTCCGTTCTAATTTTTTGCGTCCCATAATAGTTAACTAACATCATGCAAAATACGTATTTTAAAATTTTTGCATGTCCACATTACCCCTCAAAATCTCATAACACGATCAGCTACTTTATAAAATACAATAAACATACTCTCTCACACACACACTATGAAATTAAAATGTAAAATAAGGTCTCAGGTAGCTCGAAAATTTTTTCGGGTGGTTTAGGGTTAAGCAAGGGTTGTAAAAATGAGAAAATTCGTAATAGTGAGAGGCTGTAACTTACAGAAGTAGTACTGTATATATATGATGAATATTCAAAAACGGAACTCAACATATTTGGAAAGATCTTAATTTTTGAGTAGGTTTTGTAAGTTTGAAAGAAAAAGTGCATCGAAGTTGCGAAATCATGCTTTGATTTTGCAACTTCTAGTCTACACTATGATCATAAAATTTTAGTGTAGGCTACAATTTTTATCATATCAGTTTTGAACAATAAGTTTTTGCGCGGAAAAATTGTAATTTTTCAAGTGTTTCTTTTTTCTTTGCTTGTTTAAATCTTTGTAACGAACATAATAATTGATATCTCGCAGTCTTTTATTTTTTTTTTGCAGTCTGAATTAAATCAATTATTGAAAATCAAATGGTCAAAAAAAAGTCATGAAATCGCATTTTTACTCGTCACTAAAAAATGCAGCCCCACTTATCTATTTTTACTTTTTTCAAGCATATTCGGAAAATTTCGACTTGTTCATAAAAAAACTCAAGATTCATTCCTTTCTTTAATTAAAAACTGACATGAATAAAGCCACAAAAAAAATTTCAAAGTCTAAAGACATTTTATATATACAAATATCAAATTTATTGTGTCACGCTTTTTTTATTTTCGTCTATAAAGATTGTTTATCTGAGAATTCTCTAATTTATGATGAATAATTAAATTAATTAATAAGCATAAAAAAATCTCCCTAGAGTTCTTTTACAACCGGAAATTAACGCTTGTTTTAACTACATAATACCGGAATGGTAACATTAAAGGTAAGATACAGAATAAGTCACGCGAAATGTTAATTTTACCGTTTTATGCCTCATAACATTTACAAAAGACGTTAAACTCATTATTTTTACACACCTTGGATGCGAAAATTTAGGTGTGCTCTACTTGTGATTCAAAAATTTTTCTATTTATGTATTTGTTATCTATTACCAAAGGTCATCATACAAAAAAAATTCTCACTATTCAAATGATGAAATATTTTTTTTTTTTGTCTATTCCTTCAAATTTTTTGCTAAATGCTCTTACTGTAAAAAAATAATAAAAAAAAAAATTAATAGATGTACTAACCGTCGATAATGCAGAAAATATTTTAAATAAAATATCAAAAAAAAATTTGTGTATTACATAGTAAGTCAAAATTTTCACATGAGTAATCGCTGTGAAAAACCGAAAAATTTTTTGAAATTAAAAATGCGGACTTAAATTTTTTTTAATTTTTACTAGTATATATATTAGCTTATATTATTAAAAATATGGGCGGTAAATTTTTCAAATTATTTTTTGCTTCAATTTATCACTCATCTTTTTGGGAAAATGCATGCAATTTTAATATGCATTGAAATATATTATCATTGTTATTGTTATTATTATTCATTAAAAGTGCATGAAATTATTGACTAAATTTTCGCTACTTTAGTAAATTTTGTAAATTATTCAAAAGTTATTTTTTATATATTTGTTATTAACCGTTTTGTTGAAAGTTTAGTGGCAGCTGTTATCGCCACATGCTAGATATTTAGCTACCGGAAGAGATTTTCACGCGAAATCGAAATTCCGAGGATGGTTGCGCGGGACAAGGTCGTGGTAACCGTAGCAACGCCACACGGCACGTGCTTAGAAATTCTCTCTATACTACTCTCTTTACCCTCGCAGGCGATGAGATGCGTAGGATATATTTTTTAATGTTATACAGCTTCAACCTGCTTTGAGTGTTACAACTGTGTAATGTATAAAAGATTCTGTATTGATTCTGTTTTATCATTTTTTTCTCTTGTTATATTTTATTACCATTTAAAAAAAAAAAAAATTATACACATAGGGTGGAAGTACCATTTGTGGCCATTGCTCCATTTTTGGATATATAACACTATTCTAATTAATGAAAAAAAATTTTAATAATTTTCATTTCAATAGTGCGATAAAAGTCTTTTTGAATACATTATCAAAATTAACTACGCCATTGCTTTCCGTACAGATTATTTTTTTTAAATTGAACAGGTGTCCAAAACTGGCCCCAAAGTAACCAAAAACGGTACCTCTATCCTACGAAAATTTTTTTTAACCGCGCAAATTTTTCCAATTTAAAAGATATTTTGAACTCCTATCCAAAAATCATCATAATTGAAAAGTTTTTTAGAAATCACTCAAAATTTGTAAAACTATTAAAAAAATCCAAAAAAAGCGAATTTATTATGTTGTAGTTTTTGATTAATATACCATGAAACATTTTCGCGCGAGCTTTAAATATTAATGACTTCAGATTTTTTTTACTATCAGTACTTGATTACGAACAAAACAGTATGAGATAGAAAAAAGATGAGTTATAAATATATTATCAAGGTCATATTTTAATAAGATAATTTGAACTTGAATTAAATTTTTTGGACTTACTGATAATTTTATTTATCCATAAAATGTAATTCAAGCAAAAAGTTAGTATTCATTTCAAAAGATTACTTAAGAACTCGAGTACTCGCAGTTTTGAAATTTTAGGACGACCAAAAATTTATATTTTGAGTAGAAATTTTCGTAAAAATCGTTTTTTATGCAAGTAAAATTTTGGATAACGAGAGATAAATTTTGAAAAACAAAAAATAAAGTTTTCAAAATTTATTAATAAATTAATGTCAATATTTTTATGACGTGTTTAATAAATAAGGCTATTAACTGAAAAAATGTTAAAATTAATAGGATATGTTTCGAGGTGCTCATATATTCTAGGGGTAGTGGGTTCAACTGTTAGAGAGCTTGAAAAGCCCGGAATTGAACGAGCTCGGTGAAGGCTGAATAAGGTGAAGGTCTTCCAGAATAGCTTGTTGCCAGGATCTGATGCTGGAGCGAACGGCACGTGCGACAAACATTCACCTTACTCTAACACACAACATATAGATTGTTTTGAGTGCGAGAGAGTGAAAACGAGGAAACGGCCGATACCTTTATCAGCCTCTTATTCCCTACTTCCTGGTATCATTTCTCTTTCTCCCCCGCCTATCATTCGAAATCTAATACAGTTTCTACACGTGTCAGTCATGTAGTGATATTTTTAAATATAATCACTTTTATAAAAATAACGAGTTTTAAACTCTTATAATATATGTTTTTTTTTTTTTTTTCATTTGATTTCAGTGAAATTTTGAAAGGAAACTAAAATAATAAAAATGAAAACTAATAAAATAATTATAACGATAACCTTCATACTCTTGACATTCTAAAAGAGATGATGGTTGTTGAGTTTGTCACGGTGACTGCACATACATTCACATCAATTTCATTCAATTATATTCATATATGCATTTATAATGCATTAATATAATTTTTAACATGATACTAAATGATCCTGAAGTTAGCAGGCAATAAAAAATTTTCGAATTTTTGTTTCAATGACTTAATTTAAAAAAAAAATAAAAATAAAAATATGTACATGTAGAAAATTTAATAAACTATAGGTGCAATTTTTTCAAATGTTTTTTTAAAAATAATTTATTGCTTAAAAAAATATCCAAAAATTATTGGACGTTGGCTAACTTAAGTATCATGATACTAAAGCCGACGTCTAAAAATTTTTGGATTTTGTTTAAAATGATAAATTATAAAAAAAAAAATATTTAAAAAAATTGCACCTATAGTTTTTTAAATTTCCTACATGTGCATATTTTCATTTTTTTTTTTTTGGAACATATGTTGAAAAACAAAATCCAAAAATTTTTTACTGTCTGTGAACTTCATCAATTTTGTAATTAAAAAATAAAAAACAATTTTTTATTGTCTTGAATTTTTACAAAATTTCAAAATATTCTATAAATTTTTTTTTCTTAAATTTTTTATTTTTTTTTTTAATTTCATTTACATCAGAATTTATTTTGAATTAATTTCTTGCGATCATGTTTTGGTTATCGCGGCAGTGATTCATTCTTTGAAACATAATTTCTATAAATAAAATTGTATTAATAAAAAAAAAAAAAAAAGTTATAAAAAATAACAATGGAAATTTATGAGAGAATAAAATGATATAACGTTTGGGCCCCTAACCTAGAGCAAACAAGATTGGACTGAGTCGTATCAGGACGGACTCGTTGCATATCTCATATACACAATACCCGCATGCATCTGAGTGTCATTACAAAAACGACAACTACAATGTCAGTATTTCATCGCATTAACTGTCTTCAACTCAGCATGTTTGTATTTTAACGTATAACGTAGCCTACTATATGTTATATACGCATCTATATACACTTTAAACACTCGCTTGGGTCGTGTATAAGTGTATAGATGCATGGGGTGGACGTCCGGTCACTAACCCGCGTACGATGCAAAGCCTTCGCACAATGCGACGTTCATGGACGGTCACAGGGTGGACGACATAATTATTTTTTCGCGATTTCTCATTAGTACTTCAAGTTTTTTTATTTTTATTTACATTGCCATGTTTATTTTTCTGATAAATATTATTGTTATTTATTATTAAATCAATCTATTTTTTTTTGTTGCAGGTGAGTTGTTTTTTACTTTACGAAGTAAATGTGCAGATATTTTTTTCGTAAGTAAAATTTTTGAAAAATTTTTTTCTTAATTAAAAAAAATATGAATTTAAATTTACTAGAAACGTGCGAATTTTGTTCAAAATCGAATCGAATCGAATATTAGACTATACGATTTGAAAGTCGAATTATTCGAAATATTCATAAGTTTACAATTTATTAGATGGTTTTTGAAATGATACTGAAGTAAGCCTGGATCATAAAGTTAGCAGACAATTAATAAATTTTGGATTTCTTTTTTAACAAATAAATTACAAAAAAAAAAAAAAGTAAAAAAGTGCACATTCAGAAAATTTTGAAAGCTACAAGCGCAATTTTTTCAAATATTTTTTTTTTTTATAATTTATCGGTAAAAAAAAAATCCAAAAATTATTAGACGTCAGCTAACTTCAGTATCATAAGTAAGCCGACATCTGATAATTTTTAGATTTTTTAAAAATCGAGAAAACAAAAAAAAAAAAATTCAAAAAATTGCACTTATAGTTTTTTTAATTGTCTATATGTGCATATTTTTGTTTTTTTTTTTTGTATTAGAATCGTTTATTAATTTATAGTAATTCAATTTGATTCGAATTTTAAATCTAATAATAATATTCGTTACGATACAAATAATTCGTAAGTTTGAATCATTCACATTTCCCAAAAATGATGACTATAATACAAAAAAAAATTAAAAAAAAATGTTGGCATTGAAGGCATAAAGGCTCAAAATAGATTTAAAATATGAAAAAGCGAAAATTTGAAGAATTACAGTAGTGTGAATAATAAGAAGCTCTATTTTAAAAATATATGATGTGGTGTAAATTTCACATTTTTCAACCTCTCAAAAACTCGTTCAAAAAAGTATTTTTTTATATAGAGAAGAGCGGGGCAAAATGGGGTACTTAAGGAAATACCAAGTTTTCGAGAACTCAAATACACTAAGTCTTTTTTTTTTTTTTTTAAATAATGTTCAGAGTAAATAAAAAAAATTTTTCATTTTTGCGGGCAAAATGGGAAACCCTTTAAAAAAGGCAAAAAAAATTTGATTAAATTAAATTTTTTTCTAAGTAATTTACATGAAGATAAATTGTATTTTACATGATTATGAAATTCAAAAGAAAAAAAATAAATTTTTAATATTTTTTATCATAACATTTTTCAATAAACACTCGATCTTAGAATGTTTAAAAAACATTTCAAACATTAAATTTTTTTTTTATAAAATTTTGGGGTGCCCCATTTACCCCACTTCACCTCCCTATATTTATATGGCACAAAAATATACAAAATAATTTTTACAGATTTTATAATAATTGAATTGAATATTAATGCTCTAAATTATTTACAAACATCCTCATAAATAATTTTAGTAACCCCAGGACTCACCCCCCCTCCTCTTTCATTTTTTATAAAAATAATAATTTGATTAATGCAAAAAAGAAGAAAAAACAAAAAATGACAATAGAAAATTTATCTAATCATAAAAAAAATTAATTACAATTTATTTAAAAATAATTTTGTCAACAAAATATAAGAGGGGGCTAATTCTTTGCTGGTTGAAGGGGAGAAAAATCGGATGCTTTACCCTACTTGGGTAAAAAGTAATAAAGAAGTAATCAACAGTTAGTAAATAATTATAAATAAGAATTCCGGGCTTTCAATAGTTTGTAAGCTCGACGTCAGAGGCCACTGTATGTACTTTGTAAAGTATTTTATGCACACGATGTACATACAGCTGGTCATAACTGCCACCTACTACTTCGACTCTATATTTGCTTACTCGGTATAGAAGTTATCTACCGCTTCTGTAGTAAATACAGCCAGAATTCTCAGATTAAACTTACTCGTTTACTCATAAGTAATATCACTTGGCTTTAACAGTTCTCTTATCATTACCCGACAACCGAGAGTGATATTAACGTCGGAGATGTCTTGTTACATATTTCCATCGATATTATTTTCGTTATTTTTAATACAAAATTATATTATATATAAAAACTTATCTCATTTTATTTTATCTTTGATTCATAATAATAATTATTAAATTTAAATATTAATGACGTCGTGTAATCATGAATTAATTGGAATTATTTCGTTAATTGGAGTAAAATAATATTTAAATTACTAAGTGTAGTAATAATTACATAGTATATTTGACTGATGTAAATATTTGTTAACATTAATAATTCAAATTACTCATATTTTTTCTAGTCGGTTATTTGTTTATTAGAATTTACAGTTAAATTCAGTTAAATTTATATACAAATATATCGATAAATATCCGATAATGCAACAAAATTATTGCATATATATGTATATATGTGTGTGTGTAAATGAATTTATCTGCATGATTGAATTAAACTTTCCTCATTTTAATATCAGCAAATATCCTTTTTTTGGACTATATATATTTGATATATTTATCATTAATTAATGTGAAATTAAATCAAATTTGACAGTTAATTATATATACATTTATAGAGTTACTGAAGTAAGTTTATCGTTTATTGATATATTAATATATATATAAAGAAAAAAACAAAGTCATACAGTAGTAAAAATGGAAGTAGATTTATCACTAAAATAACTTCGGACTCTTAATTAAATTGGTTAAAATTATTACAAAATGTAAATTGAAGTCTATTTTATCTTTTTTAATGTGCGCGTTACATAAATGAAGTCCACTGTGAAAAATTTCCAACAAATTTTGCTATGGGTGCATTGCAATACCGGACCATAAGAAAACTAGTACAAAATTTACAAGTGTCCCATAGTAAACGTATGCGCAGATGACACGATTGGGACATATGCGCATACGTTTACGATGGGACACTTGTAAATTTTGCACCAGTTTTCTTATGGTCCGGGGTTACAATGTACCCATAGTAAAATTTAATGGGAATTTTTCACAGTGTAGGATTTACTATTCAGAAGTTATTTAAGAATGTTACGTTTTTCGTTTATTTGAAAATTTAAAATTGCCGCCATTTTTTGAAATTTAAACCAATTTTGATAATTTCCAAATTTTATGAAGGTAATCGTTCAAAGATTAGCCTATAAAGATTATTAATGTCCATTAGAAACTATAAAGTATAAAATGGTGACATTTTTAATTTAAAACGGAAATGAGTCCAGTAATTTTGAACTTTTATTAAAATTGCCAAAATTATAATAATATGAAAATCAATAGTATCATTTTTTTAGAAATTTCAATAATTTTTCACACAAATACATTGTTAAAAATCTAGATTGAGTTTCGGGGGAATATGGATTTTATTTAAATTCAAATTCGCTCCGCATGCGGAGTAAATTTCAGTTCGCTTTCAGTAAAATTTTGAGTTTCAAATAAACTCTTCCGTAATAAATTTCACTCCGGAAGAGTACACAAATACAAAATAATTCACTTGCATTTACTCCAAATTCAAACTGCATTCACTGCCCAAATTTTTTACAGTGAGCCTCTTAAATGTCATTCAAAAAAAGTTATAGAAATCGGTTATAATTATTTTGAAAATTCATAGTTGTCATCACTTTTCAAAATCAACGGTTAAATTTCATTCTTTGGTAAACTTGATCAAAATTGGCTAAAAAGTTTTCAAATTTCAATTACAATCTGATAAAAACTATATATATATGAACCTTTGAACTAATAGTATTTTTGGAAGTTATTCAACGATTTAAGACATTATGTTAAAATTTTATGAAAATTCCAGCATGACAAATATCACAGTTTGATTTTTATGAAGTCTACGGGAAAAAAAAATAAACAATAAGACAAATAATTTTGATGAAAATAGATAAATACATGTAAATAAAAATTGACCTATGACAAGTTTATTCAACATTGTATATTACATATATCTAATACGTATTGAAGTAAATATACACATATATATATTTGTAATCTAGTATAGTGTAGATGAAATAGTGTGTTCTTATTTAAATGCGTGTGCTAGTGTATCCGACAAGTGCGCTAACGTACACAAATACAACTGCAAAGTTCAGTCACTCCGTAACCTCCTTTCAATCGAAACTATTACACACTATCCAGTGGCTCTCAGTTGTCGGATCTTTCACTTTCATTAAAACTTACATTCTTCATCACGCATTTATGACTTTCTCAATAAAACTAAAAGTTTAAATTAATCATTATTTCCACATTAACCATTCATATTTATACAAATACTTAGAAAATAGTATTAATAATTAACGATCTAAAATCATTAATTTTAATTATTATTATTTATAAAATAATTTTAAAAATAAAATAATAGATTAAAGATATAGTGGAGTTGATGTCACAAAAGTAAAAGTAGGTATACGCTTTAAACAGTTCCGAATGCGTCCTCGAACGGTCACTGCACCGTAAAAAAGTATCATTCTGATCAATTGATTAAGCAACCTGACCATAGATAATTATTATGTTTCTTAAATTATTTACTTACTAATTTTTATCAAGTAAACAAAAATTTTTATTTGTATTATTTTAGATTTTTTCAGTCGAAAACAAAAATTTAATTCGCTATTAAATTTTTTCAAAATTATAAAAATGACATTTGACAGCAAAAATGAGAGGTCAATTTTTAAAAATAATTTTCAAAATTTTTAAATCTTATTCTGAAGTTAGCCGCCGTCTAATAATTTATGGATTATTTTTGAAATGATTAATTACACAAAAAAAAAATATTTGAAAAAATTGCACTTGTAGATTTTTCAATTTTCTACATGTGCATTTTTTAGTTTTTTTAACTTCCCGCTTAGAAAATCGATGATTTTCAAAAATTTCGGGAAGTTATTGTTTTCACCCCGATTTTCAAAAATCGAGTTTTCATCAGATGTCGACGTTTTGACGTCCTAGGAAGCTATTCTGACTATTTTTAGAATGATGTCCGAGTGTCTGTATGTATGTGTGTGTGTGTGTGTGTGTGTGTGTGTGTGTGTGTGTGTGTGTGTGTGTGTGTGTGTGTGTGTGTGTGTGTGTGTGTGTGTGTATGTATGTATGTAAACTCTTTATAACTTTTTAACTAATGAACCGATTTGGATGGTTAAGGCGGCAATCGAAAGAGTTTTTTGGCCATCAACTTTTCTGAAAATTTCAGATCATTTGACCAAGTAGACTCGAAGATATTTGCCAATTACGAAAAAAAAAAATTTTTTTTTTTTAGTTTTTTATTGATTTCTCGAAAACGACTTATACGATCGACTTCAAAATCTAATCAGCTCTAGAACTCAATAAAACGCGTCGATTGCCACCTCAAACATCTAAATCGGATAACTCGTTCGAGAGTTATCGTTGGAGAAAGAAATGGTAAAAAAACAGTTTTTTGCGAATATCTTCGAAACGACTCAACCAAAAAATCCAAAAATCTAATGAGCTTTAGAATCTATTAAAACGCGTCGATTGCCACCTCAAACTTAAAAATCGGATGATTCGTTCGAGAGTTATCGCGGGAGAAAGCAATGCTAAAAACTGTTTTTTTCGAAAATAATGGCATGCAAAAGTATTTTCGAGCTCGAAGAGCTCGAAAATGTATTTACATCGATGTTTTCGAGCTCAAGGAGCTCGAAAACAGCGGGAAGTTTTGGGGCTGGCCCGCAGGGTCAACCGATGCCCAGATTTTTTTATTGGTAATTGATTCGCTGGAAAAAAAATTCGAATATTTTGAAAATTTTAAATTGTACGATCCTGAAGTAAGCAAACAATTAAAAATTTTCTTATTTTTTTTTGAACAATTAAATTTGAAGAAAAAAAAAATAAAAATATGCACATGTAGAAAATTTAAAAGACTACAAGTGCAATTTTTTGAAATATTTTTTTTTTATAATTTATCGTTTTTTAAAAAATCCAAAAATTATTAGAAGTCGGCTAATTTCAGTAGCATTTAAATTGTCACCATTTCTAAACCAATTGAGCAATTTTACTCATTTTCAAATTTTGTCAAGGTAATGATCTCAAGAGAAAGTCAAAAAAATTGTACTAAGGTCCAATCTGAATTGTGGGCGCTATCGTTGTAACAATAGTCACGATATATATGCACGATATATATACATATTTTTGGATGAAACTGAAAACAACCGACGTCTAATAATTTTTGAATTGTTTTAAAAACCATAAATTAAAAAAAAAAATATTTGAAAAAATTACACTTGAAGTTTTTGAAATTTTCTGCATGTGCAAATTTTTTTTTTTTTTTTCTAATTTAATTGTTGAAAAAAAATTGAAAATTGATAATTGTCTGCTAACTGAATCATATTTTTGGAACCACTCTAATTGACATATTATATATAAAAAATTTTTTAAAAAATTGTAGCATGAGGACAAAGATAGTAGTTACATTTACATGAAATGAACTCATAAAAAGTAAATACTATTTAAAAATAAAAAATAGAAAAAGTTTAAGTACATAATTGCTCAGCAATTGATAAATCGTTAATTTATTTAAATTTAAAAAAATTACAATTGGTGATTACGGATTATGTTTAGTCTCTCGTTGTCGAAGCATTTGGCCACAAGAGTGTTGCATTGAGCAAGCGAGCAAACAGGCAGCAGTAGCAGTAGTAGTATAGGCAGTAGCAGCAGTCACCTCGATAGCGAGTGTTGAACCCGCGATAATCTAGGCCAGCTCGCGAGTGCACAGACACACACTACGTCGAATAGCCCGTGGGATAGGAGCAAACCTTGTCTGTGACGCATGCGCTCCTTCCCAACCACTCGCGTTCTCGTTCATCCACGCACTTTTGATTGAATTGTCTCACTTTTATAAACGTCTTAAAATGGCTAGATCATTGATTACCTCACATTCCCCCTCTCCATACACTAAATTTTTTAAATTTAATATACCAATACGTTTTATTATTTTTTTATCTTATATTACATATTTACATACATATATGATTGTTACTAAAGTTCCATTTTTTTTTTTTTTTCATAGCTGATAAAATCACAAAATATTAAAAATGAAATTTTATTTTAAAAAATAAAATAAAAATTTGAAAATAAATAATATTTAGTCTAGTAAAATTACCGGAGCTAGTTAATCAACTGGTATTATATAGATTGTAAAGTACATATCAATGTAGTGGTAGAATCTTTATTCGTAATTGGGCCAACGCAGTTATTCTGAGATTGGCAATGTCGTTGACCTCCTCCGCCTCCCACCATCAGCACGACCCTTTATTACTAATTGACTTGCGACCTCATGTATTTTACCATTTATATTTTTTACTTGGACGTACATCCGTCCCCAACTTTGTCTTTATCAAATTATTTATATTTTTACCAACTTTGTTTATTAATAATATCAATCGATTTGTGTACTAAGGGGACCACTAGTCCGACCGCCGGAAAAAACGATTTTTGGGAATTTTTTTAAAGAAAGCTACTGCATGGAATGTTTTAATGTTTTAAAGATATATAATGAATGCAAGATAAAATTTTTGGACCAAAAAATTCAAAATTCACCGAGTTATTCACAATCTCCCTAAAAAAAAGTCCCCGTTGCAGTGATAGCGACCTGCGCAGTACCGGAAATCAAAAAACCAAAAAGTTTATTAAACTAGAAGGTATTTCCCGTATCATGACCCTCGGGCTAAGAAAAACATTTAAATTTAAAAAAATGGCGGGTTTTTTAAAAAAATTCAAATTTCGCGCGGAAATTTGATTTTCGGCCCGCCAAAATTACATTTTTGATTCGATTGAAAAACTGGAGGTTCATGGTACGTAGAAACATATATAAAAGAAGCTGCAACTCAAATCAAATATATCGGATGGTTTGTCTTCGAGTTATAACTGCAGCAATTTTGAAAAATGTATTTTTGAAAACCGATTAGCGGCTGCTTTAGATGGCTGTAACTCAAAAAAACTATTCGATATGCACTAGAAATTTTAGTGTTATTTTTGAAGACATAGACTATCGAAGTATGCAAAAAAAAAGATTTTTCAAAATTTTACACTAGTAGTCCCTCATAATATGAATATTTAAATAAATGTCACTCTTTACTACAGAGTTATGCGGTGAGATAAATAATTATCATAAAGTCATTTTTTGCGCAATAATATTCTTGTATCCATGCTAGTGCGAGGTCGCAGTCTTAAATCTCATATACTTATATCGATTTGGTAAGGGGAGTTGCCACCCTCTTCAAGGAGGATAAAATGTAAATGTTTGAGAGTAAGGGTGTGGAGGGGAATAACGGTAGAAAAACAGGAGTGAGGATTTTAAGGGTGGGAGCTATTATATGGAGCGGTTTGTCCGGACTTGTGACCTGGGTTCGTTGTCCTTCGATACTCTCGACTTCTTTGACTCCACCTCTTGCTTATCTCCATCCCCATAATCTCAAGAATCATTCGAACTCTGGTTAAATAAAGAACATTATATATTTTTTACCCCTTCTTACTTAGTACTTGTGCTATTTCTGGTAATATAATAATAGCAAGTAATAAAGACGTAAGGACTAAATCCTCAAGATATTACTTTCATAGATAAAGGTGGGAGGAGAGGGGCAAGACGATCACCTTGAGGATTTTATTTGTTTTTCATTAAACTTACCGATACATTTTATCACGGTCGACTAAAAAATAGGAATTCCGTAATTTTATAGGTCAAATATTTAAAAAGGGGTATGACGGTCTCCTTGAATAAATAAAAAATTCCCGGGACATAATATCTAGCTTCGTCGAACCTTAATCTAGCCTCATCGAACCCAAGTAAGCCTCAATCAAGCCTCAATTAGCTAAAAAAGCATTTTGAGCCTCAAATAATGTTCATAAAGCCTCAATGAGCCTCAAATGATGCTCAAAGGGCCTCAATGGGCCCCAAATAACACTAATCGAATTTAAATTACATTTGATCGAACTCGTAGAATTATTATTATTTGAGATTCATTGAGTCGAGACTAGGTTCATTTGAGGCTAATCGAGGCTTATTGAGGATCTGTGAGCATCATTTGAGGCTCATTGAGGCTATATGAGCATTATTTGAGGTTCAAAATACTTTTTTAGCTAAGTGAGGCTTGATTGAGGCTTACTTGGGTTTGATGAGGCTAGATATTATGACCCGGGTTGGAAGTTTTATTTGCCGTCCAGTATCTCTACTTTAGTACTAAAAATCCACATTGAGAACTATGAGGTCTAAATGCCAATAATTTATCGATTTTAAATTATAAGACCTCAAAATCCTCAGCGAATCAAAAGTTATACTTCGGACTTTGAAAAATTTTAGATACAAAAGGGAGAGAATCGACAAATGAAACTTTTGAAATTCAAATGGGGATAAAATTATTCCTTTGTTTTGAGTATTTTGAGACTAATCCAGATTACGTTATTCCAGTGTAGTCCTCGGTAGTAAAATGGGTCGTGACTACTACTTTGAGATCCTCAAAAACTCATTGACAACTTTGAGACTTCCGAATATTTTTTTTTGTCTCGGAGATCTTTCTTTCCACCCCCTCCCCTTATAACTAAAGTACTGTACCAATATGTTTTTCCTTGGCACCGTGTTCTAATAAAAAGACTAGACGTCTCTTTAAACGCCACAAGACGTGACGTTAGTACCGCACTTTTATTGAGCTGCTAATTAATTTCTCAACGAGGCACATCGAGATTACAGCAAAACCTGAAACTCGTGGGCGATATATCCTTGGACTCATCCACTTATTTTATTCTATCTATAACATATAAACAAGTGTGGTTTTATTTAGTCACTACCTCGATTTAATTTATTAAAAATATCCTAAAAAGGATAAAAATATTATACTACATAACAATAACAAATTTTCAGATTCATATCTCGAAATCCTTTTTAAATTTATTAATTTTAAATCATTTACAGACCTGAGTCATAATTGTTTTTTTTCTCTTATATAAGAAGTAATTTATAGAATGTGAGTCTTAGCTTTAAAAAATAAAATAAATATGTCAGAGAAAAAAAGTTTTGTACACTGATATAAAATTTTAGTGATCATATATAAATTTAAGCTGTTTACTCATATTAATTTTTTATTTGCTAGAGATTAAATATGATGAAGATTAGCAATAAGAAGTAATGATTAAAGTAAATGTAAATTCCAATTCGAAAGTTCCTTATTTCGTAATGCGAGCAGTCCGGGTTCGATGCCCGAGTATAGTACATACGCCGCGCCTCTCCTCCAACGCGAAGCGCCACAAACGCCCGAGAGTATTACGCTCATATAACGAGCTCGCGCTGACAACTCTCCATTTCATAATAATATAAAGTACTAATCTGAAAGAATAAACAACAGCTAATATAACAAATCCGTAACTGACAAGTATCCGTTATATATTTCGTGAAAAAATTCATTTTGATAAGACATTATTTCATAAGAAGAAAAAAGAATAATTCAAATCTACTCAGAAAAAAAAGGATTTTTTGGCATAAAACATTTTTAATCGCCCGGAAAATTTTTTGAGGCGAGGAAAATTTTATTGGGTCAAAAAATCCTTTTTTTTGTGTACGAAGATCTAATTCTGATAATCCATTTAATCTTGTACGTAAATTTATTTTTTTTATTGCTAAGATCTATATAGATCTTGGATACTTCGATCATAATTAAGAAAAAAATCAAATTACCAAATCGTGATAATTCAAAAATTCAATTTCTAGAGATTTCGGTCGGAGCCTTATAGCAAAATTTTTTTTTAAATTTTAGATCTGATTAGAATTATATGCATGTAAGTAGATCTAAATAGATAAACAATATCAGTGTAGATTTTAAATTTTAAAAAATTATCTGAATTATTTTTTTCCCGATAATCAAATTTTTTTTCTTTTTATGAAATTTTGGAGGCGGTTCTTTGTGACTCAGTTTTCCCTATTTTAGCCTCATTAATATTGTGATAAATTTAGGAAATCTTTTTTAAAAAATTTTAATTGGTTTTCATTTTAGTTACATTGTAAAAAATTCGCGGAGTGAACGCGAATTAGATCCAAAGTAAGCGCGGAGCCCGCGTCAAAAATCAAATTCGGATTTAAGTCAAAGTTCTCAATGAAGTTTTTGAGGATCTATTTAGAATTTTAAGATTGACTATAGAAAGTTATTCTAGTTTAGTCCTCAAAGTAGTAGTTATGATCCATTTTACCACTTTTAGGACTAAACTGGAGTAACATAATCTGGATTAGTCTCAAAATACTCAAAACCAAGGAATAATTTTATTCCCATTTGAATTTCAAAAGTTTCATTCGTCGATTCTCTCCCTTCATTTTCTATCTAAAATTTTTCAAAGCCCGAAATATAACTTTTGATTCGGAGGATTTTGAGGTCTTACTTATAATTTAAAATCGATAAATTATTCTTTAGACCTCATAGTACTCATTGAGGATTTTGAGTACTTAGGTAGAATTACTGAGCGGCAAATAAAACATCAAAGGAATTGAGGCTTTTGAGGATTAAACTAGAATTTGTTTTTTGACTCAGGGGATGACTGTGTATATATTTCACCCCCTTGGTGCAAAATTCGCTTCAAAGGGTAGTTTAATATTAAAATTCCAAATCGGAGTGAATTCTAATTTAAATATAATCCGTAATCCCTTGGAATTCACTCTCGATTTTTTACAGCGTATGTTGCCTTCATCAATAAAATGCACACTTTTTTTTTATTCATAGTAAAATATTTTGCAAGAAAAGATGCTACCAATCTCTTGACCGATTTATGCCAATAAATTAATGCTTGATAGATCCGTGTAAAAGATATAAACGGAGTTGGAAACAGTATTTACGTTGTCAACAATATTAACATATTAAAGCACGCTAACGTATGATATACATACATATTGTGAAATTTCTAATGCTGTTAACGTATCTCCCGCTCTTCGAGAAAAGTCTACAGTCAGCAATCGCGACGAGTGCGTTAACCTTATCTAAGTTTATTACAGCAATTAAAAAGAAAAAGACATATATATAAACATATACAATGTACACATTAAATAACTGCGATAGCCTTGAAGTTTAAGGGACCGCTATTTTCAATTACTTTTTATTCTAAATATCTAAATAAATTTATTTTATTACTATGGAATCTATTAGTGATTGGTCAGGTAAATTCAAAAAATTTCATTGGTTCAAAAGTTTATAGATATTTATATATTTGTTCAATATAATGCGTTTTGTTGTCATCACATTTTCTTCACTGAAAAAAATAATCGGTAGCAGCTCCCGGTTGGCAATCGGTAGCTACTACCGATTATTTTTCGGTAGCCGCTACCGGTTGGCAATTGGTAGCTACTACCGATTATTTCGGTAACGGCTACCAATTATTCAGAAGCATCTACCAATTGAGATCGGTACCAGCTACCGAAAGAAAAATCAGTAACAGTTACCGAAATAATTAGTAGCTGCTAAAAATAATCGGTAGTAGCTATCGATTGCCAACTGGTAGCGGCTACCGATTATTTTTTTCAGTGTTCGAGCGATTTCTATCAAGTTCGAAGATGACCCAAATTTCGATTGGTTTAGAAACGGCCAAAAAACACGAGTTTGAATGTAGCAGGCATCAGACAAACTTAAAATTATAAATAAATAGGGTAAATAATTAAAAAAGTAATATTTATAAAAAATGCACTTATTAATTTTTTAATTTTCTTAATGCGCATTTTTTTAAAGTTATATTTTATTAATTATTTACACTATTTATTAATAATTTTAAATTTGTTTGATGCTTGCTACATTCACAATCATCCAAAAAACGGCCTACAAAACCACAAAAAATTTTTACTCGCCCCACGAATTTTTTTCTAGTCTTAAGAAAATTTTTTTTTTTATTTCATACTGAAAAATTTTTTTTCTGTATAACTCAAATAAAAAATTTGATTAAAATTTTAAATTTCTCGACCATGTGGTCTTCTGTAAAAAAAAAAAAAAAAAAAAAAAAAAAACAATTTTGTAATTTTATTTTTTAAATAATTACGCAATATTTTTTGTTCAAACAATTTTATTTACGGAAAGAATTTCTTCATAAATGATATAGTAATAGTCTGATAATGATGAAATAATTAGAACAACGTCGACCATATTTTTTACCGCGTTTTCTGTAAATTGTATCTATAGATATATTATATATTTCGAGTGATATATATTTTACCAGCACTGTCAAAATTTTGTTGATCCGACATCAAAGGACCAGTGCCAACTTTCCAGAAAACTTTTTTATGCAATGAAAAGTTCTTAATGAAATCAATTGCAAAAAAAAAAAAAAAAAAAAATGCACACGTAAAAAATAAAAAAAGTTACAGGTGCATTTTTTTAAATAATTTTTTTTTTTGTATCATTTTTAAAAAAATTGAAAGATTATATTAGATGTCTAAATATGATACTGAAGTTAGCCTACGTCTTCTTTTTGGATTATTTTAGAAACGATAAATTATGAAAAAAAAAATTTTCAAAAAATTGCACTTATAGTTTTTTAAATTTTCTACATGTGCATATTCTTAGTTTTTCTTTTTTTGGTAGTCAATTTGTTGAAAAAAAAATTCGAAAATTTATAAATGTCTGCCAACTTCAGGATCATGTCTAAATTCAGTATCATAAAAGTTACCGATTTTTAAAAATGATAAAACAAATTTTTGAAAAGTCAATTATCGATAAAAATTAAAATATGTTATTCTCATAAAATAAGTAAAATCTTACGTGACGATGATGTTATTTTGTTAAAAGAGAACAGCCAATGTATCCGGATTACATAAAAGTTGCAAATGTTATGCAAAATTTCCATAAAGATTTAGCCGTTGTAAGTGAGCACCACTGAGTGATACAAGGTCTTGCAGTGAGTGCATTGCGCCCTGGTGTACTCATGAAGAGTAAGAAACTTGTAGAGAATAGAATAAAAGAAGAAAAGAGATGGAACAATAGAAAATACTCTTGCAGTACATACACGCCTGTGCTACTAGATGTTCCTCTCCTTCTTTCTCTTATTCGTTAATCGTCTACTATCATGTACATTTTTATTTATTTATTTATTTATTTTTTTCTTTTCATATCTCGTGGTATCAACTTCCATCTGTTATACTAGTATATGTTAATTTAAAAGTGCTGTTAAAGCATACCACACATAAATATATACACTAAAAAGCTCCAAGTCTGTTCTCTGCCGCGCAAAATCCTCTCCTTCTCTCTTATTTGATCATCCCCATCACCCAACTCAGCGCCCCCAATTCCGAAGGCCGCGGGGCCGATGAACTATCGAGGACAGGGTAAACTATTGCGACCTACACGTATATTTTGTATCTGTGTATGTATTTATATATATATATATATATGTTTGCTGAAGATTACGTATACTTAAACTAAATTGTATAAAAATATTATCTAAAATCCAGTTTTTTAAATGTTTAAGATATGTTAATCAAATTTACTTAATTTAAATTTCTACACGCAAATATTTATATATTTTTAAAAAATAATCATTGAGTTCCATAAATAATTTTTTTTAAATAAAAGTTCATATTTTTTATTATGTGTAAATATTTTAGTCTCTTTTTTTTTCTGTTAATTGATGAAAAAATTGCACATATGATTCAAAAGTTAAGAAAACTTTGTCGTTTTTAAAATAATTGTTGTTAATTTTTTATAGTAGTCAATTAAGAAAGTTATTATTATTTATTGTTTATTACTTAAACTTCATTACAATGCTTACAATATCATATTAGGTGCGTGGACTTCATTGGCTGCTGCATAATTTAGATGAAAGTATAAACTGCAGACTGAGCTGTCGCAATCGTTGTAAGAGAAAACGTGTTCAAATTTTTCCATCCGTGAATTATTCAGATATATATACATATATATATATTACATATACATATTAGGAGAGACCGGGGCAACGAAAGACAAAATTTTGGAGACAAAAAAAATATTTTTTTATTAAAAAATATTTATTTACGAGTTTGAAAAAAAAGTGGGGCAAATTGATTTTTTTTCAAATTATTTTATCGATAATCGAAAGACGACTTTTTGAAAAAAAAAAAATTTCTCGTTAAATATTTTAAATTGGTCACACTTGCGCAGCTGATCAACTTGCCCCGTTTTTTTTTAGAAATCGTAACTAAGCATTTTTAAATGGTGTCTTTTGCCCCGGACTTCCCAAAGTCATTTTTTAGCAGGAAAAAATTTCTTTTTAGGAAAAGGAAATTTATTTGGGTATGAAAATGTTTTTAAGATAATATGTAAGAGTATTTAGTGTATTTTATAACAGATTGAGTGTTTAATAATCCGGGTGCAAGTCGCGCTCGTGTCAATGACGTCATAGCGTTGGTTGCAGCGCCCTACATAGGGGGAGGTCACCGTGTGCCGGGCCGATGGCCTGTCGAGGTCAAACCTCGGACTCATATCAAAGCGAGTGCACTTTTCGTCTAGTTGTTTCTGGGTTGATTTAGATTACGTCTCCGTGCAATCGGAGCATGGGGAGAGTTAATAAAAAAGTATATTCTAATTTAAACAAACTATTAAAATTTTATTGTAAATAAAGTCAATCATGCAAAATACTTTTTTAAATTCATAAAATATTTCGTAAACTCGGATAAAAATAGTTTTTAATAGCATTTTTATTTTTTTGTAGTACGTCAAACTAATTAATTACACGAAGACTAAAATATTAAATGATACCGTAAATCAATAGATAAATTTACATTAGTCAGACTGGTCGAAGTTTTATACTTCTATCACTAGAGCAACGTTTCGCCATGAACCTGCGATTATGACGGCTTTGGGGGAGTAAACTCGTCGTAGAAATCGCGTGTCACGCGCATCAAGTCCAACAATAATTCATTGTCCGTTTATTTGCACACTTAACGTGACATAAACCAATGAGTTGAGGTGTTGTGGTTATTTTGATCATTACTATTATGATCTTTCTCAATTATTTATACATTTTGCACACAAGGAGACAAAAAATGTATGAATTTTTATTATACTGCCGAGCGAATTTTAAACAGGAAGTTGAGTAGACTATAAATTATTATGCTGCACTATAATTATTATTGTAAGTCTCTAGAAATTTTTTATTTCTGCTATAATTCCTAATTTAAATAAATGATATATTCATTATAATTTATCAATAAGTCTTAAGTGTATAATATTTTTTGTAGAGTAGCATAATCATTTTTTGGCGACTCAACTTCCGTTTCAAATTTGGTCGAAGCATAATAAAAATTCGTAAATTTCCTAAGCCCATTTTTCTTCGTGTTCAGAGTATGCAAATTATTTAATCTCGAATTGTCTATTCTACAATAAGCAATTTTAACTCCACAATGCACTTTTCAATTTTTTGAAAAAATATACCAGTATATATTTCGTAAAATAAACATCAAAATTCCTACTAGAAAAGGCCACAAAAAATATGTGAGATTGGTACGAATTCTTTTACAATTTTGAACCCTGCATTACCGTTATGAGCAATTCGCTCACAGAACACTATTCAAATTATAGGATGTCGCTGTAGTGTAAACGAGACACTAAAAAACATGGGAGTGTTCAAGGGTTAAGGTACAAAAGTTGTTGTTCAAAAGTTGCCTGATTCCAACATCAAAAATGTGAAAAGGCACATGCGTTAATGATTTTATCATTTGTTTTCTCACAAGAGAAAAATATAACTTCCTTTTTGCAAAGACGGGTTGAAGTTTGATCTTTCGGTGCAGATATGGTCACAGAAAAAGAAGCTTTTTCTTCCCCTCTGGGCGAAAAGCGTCCACTTTTTTCCCACTGTCTGAAACGAAGTTGACGCATTCCGCCTCTGTCGAGAAGAAAAATAGTATTGACACCTTGGGCAGTAAATAAGAAAGCCTCAAATCACATGTTTGTTGACCTCGGCTTCACTTCGGCCAACAATTACATGAGATCTGAGACATTTCTTACTTTCCTGCCCTAGGTGCAAAATATACTATTAAGTAAAATTAAGAAATGGAAATAGGCGATTTGCTGCTAAGAATACTGTGAAATAGTATATTGTGGCACGGAATAAAATAGAACGGTTTTAGACACGGGTAGAATTGGCTGTTTGAGACAGAGGCGAGTGCTACCATCATGTCTAAAGTGTTAAAACTACTCTCTTGAATTTGAAATAGTAAAAATAGTGACTATTCACTGTTTACTAGTGAAAAGTATATCACTAATTCAAATAGTGGTATACTTTTCACTGGCAATAAGTGACTATTCACTGCCAAACAGTGATTTTCACTAATTTGGTTTTCGAGAGTAAAATTGAATCTCAGGATTCGGTCAAAACGATAAAACTGCGAATCATCACCAATTAGAAAAAAAATATCTCTTAGAAGCGATGATATCTTTAGGTTAACTCTCTAAAAACGGATTAGTGACAATCACTATTTGCCAGTGAATAGTCACTTATTACCAGTAAAAAGTATACCACTATTTGAATTAGTGACGTACTTTTCACTAGTAAACAGTAAATAGTCACTATTTCAAATTTAAGAAAGAAGGCTTAAACGAAAGTAAATAAAAATTGCATTGTAATTAAATAATGTAATGCTTATTATCAAAATTTGTTACGATCCTTAATACAGAATTATAATAACTTCAATGAAAAATTATTTTCCTTAATATCGATCTTTGGGGTGTGAAAATCCTAATATTGTAATCTACCCATATTTCATTAAAAAACTATTAATTGAACCTGCATATAATTCTTCGAGATAGTTGAGAAAGACATAAAAGCAATAAAGGAATACATTATTTAATAATAAGGGGTATAGAAAATCAATTTCAACATCACAATATTAGAGCATTTAAAATTATTGGAGCAAACAGAGACATATAGAAGTAGATATTTTCATTGCTGTAAGATAATGTGCAAAAAGGTGGCGCTTATGCTATACTCTCTAGTCTTTAATTGTAAACTCGGTCTTTATCCGTGTGTTTCGACACTGGATTAAAATACGGGTCGATACACTCATTGCTGCAACTTTTTTATTCGTAATCAGCGTTCCATCTGTTTGATAGGTTAAACGGGCGTATACGTTACCCTGTTCATTATTTCTTATTATTACACAGTTAGATCATAATCAAATTAAAAATCAATATTCCCATCGTTATTATGTCTTTACAATGGTTATTGTTTTAGTTTAAAAGTATCTTAACTCAACGTATTATTTAATTAATTTTTAATTTTAAATAAATTTTTGTCGAGATGCAAAATTTTCTGATAGCACAACAGTACGTTTAGAAGTTTCATAAAAATTAGTTTTCTAGAAAATTCGATAGAGGGCAGGGAGAGGGGTAAAACGGGGCCCCTAAGAGAAAAATCCCAATTTTTAGCCCGAAAATGAGAATTCGGTATCAATTAGCCGAATTCTAAGAAAAAAACCAAAGTGTGGGACTAAATGACCCCCCCCCCTCCCCCCATTTGGACCCTTATATTGTTTTTACTGAATTTCATTTTATTTTAGTCGCCAAACAGAAGGAATGTCTCAAAAAAATAAAACTTCTCAAATCTTAAGATTTAATTTACTTTTTTTCTCCATTGGAATGAATAATCCCATCATATAAATTTATGTCGAAAAACTAAGATATGAAAATAAATTTTATCGACCCCAAATAAATTATTCAGTTCAATCTTATCGATGTAAAAATTACTTTAAATCATAAATCGTCGAAATTTTGACTAAATTATTTAAATTAAAATTTGCATATCTAACTTCAGACTTTTGCCAGTAAAATCTTTTGTCACTAAATTTTGGATGGCCCAAATTATCCCATGATCTCCGTGTTGCTGCTTTTCTGTAGGATCATTCTCCCACATACTTATGAAATAGAAAATTTTAATTTTTTAATCCAATCCTCATTTTTTAAATATTTTTCCGTTTAAATTCCCACGTTAAATAAACGTTGCATTTTCCGAAAAAAATTACAATTGTTTCTATTTCGAGAACTCCGCAAAAGATTAATGATAATTAAAATTAATCATAACTTTTGATAACATATTGATTGAATTGTACCAGGTACCAGTGAGCGCCACTTGAAAAATTTCGAAATGGCTTATTGTTTAAATAATAATTTTTTCGAAAGCATTCGGTTCATAAATAAACTCAACTATTTGGAGTAAATATATATCTATATATAACTTGTAGACTACTACAAAAAGATATTTGCGATGTTTTTTCTTAAAATTTTATGATCTAAGTTTAAATATCAATAAGAATATGTTTGACAGTTATTAACAATTTTAGACGTCATAACAACTTGTTTACTGCCAGGGATACATTTTGTGACGAACGTGTAACATATTCGGTGTGTTGGAGGCAGCGGCCGATTGTCCCAGTGAGAGGACGTTCACCCAATGGCCGAGGTCATCCGAATTATACCGAGCATTCACGAATACTATCGAGATATATACGTTTATTGCTACAACCAATCAATCAGTCAACATATATCTATATATACCCTTTAATCTGAATAAGAAGTCATACCTATAATCTTTTTATTTTTTATCTCATTAACATCATTATTAAATCATGCATGCTTACTATTTGCTTTGGTCAATTATTCGGAAATTGAGACTGGTTTCAAAATTTTTGTAGAAACATGCAAATATAGGAATAGTAGTGACAGGTTCTGATATATTTATTAGTTCACGAATGCGAGCCATAAATAAGTGATCTGAGCAAATGAAATTTTCATGCATGATAAAGCTTTGAATTTCCTGCTACAGAAATTCAAAATTTTCTTAATTAAGGAAAGAGACAATTTGTTTTAGTTTCATTTTCGCAAATCGAGTTTTCAAGGAATGTTGGCATTTAAAAGTTTGAAAAAGTCTTATTATGTTTTTCAGGGTAGTAAATTTTTTTCATGTTTTTGACCATTCATGCAAGTAATGAATTTTGATAAATTTTGCAACGCATACAGAGAAAGTACGTTTTTCGGTGCGAAAACATGATTTCAAATGATGAGCATTTAAAACATGATTTGGGAAAAAATCATTGAAGTTGGAACGAATGAATCAATTTTCCAAAATTTTGACTAATCTCAAAATTTTTATAGAATCATGCAAATATAGGAATAGTAGTGACAGGGCCTGATAAATTTATTAGTTTACAAATGCGAACTATAAATAAGTGATCTGAGCAAATGAAATTTTCATGCATGATAAAGCTTTGAATTTCCCGCTACAGAAATTCAAAATTTTCCAAATTAAGGAAAGAGACAATTTGTTTTAGTTTCATTTTCGCAAATCGAGTTTTCAAGGAATGTTGCCATTTAAAAGTTTAAAAAAGTATTTTTATGTTTTTCAGGGTAATCAATTTTTTTCATGTTTTTGACCATTCATGCAAGTATAAATTTTGATAAATTTTGCAACGCATACAGAAGAAATACGTTTTTCGGTGTCAAAACATGATTTCGAACAGTGAGCATTTGAAACATGATTTTGGAACAAATCATTGAACATGGAATGAATGAATCAATTTTCCAAAATTTTGAGCAGTTAGTATCAATTCGACAAATAGCATGTCACAAATATCTAAAAAAATTTACAGTAATAATTTTTATCATACAAGAAAACGTGGGGCGAAATAAGCCCCTCTCCCCCTCGCCTGGACGGAAACAGAATATGGTGTCTCATTTTGCCCCAGGTTTTCTATATCGACGGCTAGCTTACCGTCTTGATTAGATAAACTTTATAACTATTTGTTAGACAAAGAGAAAATCGTTTTCGTTGAGGAAAGTCGCGAGAAAGTTGTTTGTTGCGAATGAGAAACGAGAGTGTTTCGAGAGTTGAATGAACGCAAATCGCGAATTTATTCGCTCATCTTTTTTATACTTCACATTGCAATCATACTCTTTGAGTTATTTTATTTCAAATCGAGTCATATAGACTTTATGATACAGCGAAGGTGAGAAAATTCTCACCATTCAAGTATTTGCGCAAACAATATAACAACCAAAATACTATATGTCTTCTATTTGTTCTATTTGTTCTAGTTCTTTTATTACTGTATATTAGGGTGGTCGTTAAAAATTAAATTTTCTCAGGCGCCCCATAAAAGCTTCTTTTTAGTGAAAAAATACATGGGGAATTTAGTTTTTTCTTTTTATTTAAAAAGAACACTTGCCTCAGGACAATCAATTTCATTTTTCGATATAATCGCGGTTTTTTATAAATATCTCATGAAATATGCAGATTAAAGGAAAAAATCATAGAAACAATTTTGTAGGAAATTAAATTTTTGACAAAAAAGGTCTCATTCATTTTTTTAATAAAATGTATATTTATGAAGATATTTTGAGAAAATTTTTTAAGATCTTATCAATTGAGCATTTAAAAGATTACGAATGTTAAAAATAACGTTTTTTCTTGAATATAAACTTCGTAACTCAGAACATATCAATAATGCTTGTTATAGTTTGTATATACTTAGAAAAATGTTATTTTCAAAATTCGTAATCCTTAAAACGCTCACTTCATAGATCTAAAAAGTTTTTTTAAAATATCTTCATAAATACACATTTTATGAAAAAAATGAATGAGACCTTTTTTGTCAAGAATTTAATTTCCTACAAAATTGTTCCTATGATTTTTTCCTTTAATCTGCATATTTCATGAGATATTTAAAAAAAACGCGATTGTATCGAAAAATGAACTTTGATCGTCCTGAGGCAAGTGTTCTTTTTAAAGAAAAAGAAAAAACCAAATTCCCCATGTATTTTTTCACTAAAAAGAAGCTTTTTATGGGGTGCCAGAGAAAATTTAATTTTTAATGACCACCCTACTGTATATAGTATGCTGAAACTGTGAAACTTTTGCTAACATTTAGACATATTTTGCTGACAATCGTGTACGGAAATTAACTTTCGATTGAATTCATAGTTTCTATACAAATTAACGCGTTCTGATGCTGAATTTTTTCAGAAAAATTGTTTAAATTTTGAATTCTCGAAAACTACAAAAAAAAAAAAATATACACACTTCAAATTCTACAGACTTTGAAAACCTTACACATTTCCTACGTGAATAGAACTTAAATTTTTCACAATCGCAATGAATTCTCTCTTTGTAAAATCCATAGTTGAGTGACAGTTATGTTATCAAGATCGTTTTATATAGAACACTAAGAAATCATGTAACTGCATTTTCACTCGTAAATATTTTAATTTCACTTGGCTATGAGTTTTATTACTCAACTATTTACTCACTGTAATTAAAACAGTCAAAATAAAAGTGAAATAGTTATTCAGCTGTTGATTAATTACCATAATTAAAAAATATTTCATTTTATTAAATAATTATACCTTCACCATTCATTTAATTACATACATTGTTTTCTTACTTTTTCCTTCAAATATTGTTTCATTTATGTTCTCTTTGTTTCTTGAGTCAGCTATTTTTATATTTTGTAACCGATCTAATTTAAATTAGCCTTGAATATATTTTATCATAACAACTTCATTATCGTTATGAAATTATTTTTAAAAAAATTACAAAATTTGTATTTTTTAACAAAAAATCTAAATAATTAATTTTTATCAATTAAACCCATAATTATTATCTAGTGTTCATAGCAAGAGACGGGGTGTTCCCGTAATTGAAAATTTGAATATCGCATTTTGCTGCTTCCCCAATTACTCAAATTTTCATACATTTGAACCATTTTATTCAATTCTGGATACATATTTTTGAGTTTAAACTGTACGCATCTCCTCAGACGTTTATAGTTCTCTTTACTTATTATTCGAGTTCCATAACTAATTTAACCCTCCTTAACTTTGTTACTTAACTAATTAAGCTAAAGCTGTTTCATTACACAGTATTGCATTTGCCTGGAATTGTGACAGCTACTATACAATTTATTATATAAACTTAACCTCTTATATTGTCAGTCACTTTACTATCAACCTTCCGCCCGTACTTGCTTTCCAGTCAAGTGCCGAGACTCGGGCGCGAACACTAGACCTTCTACTTGCTCGCGGCCAGACTTGCAAGTACTTTAATTTAGACTTTTTAATCATAATTTCCATGCTAAATGTGCACTATAAAGTAACTACTAGCATTACATACAACTTTTAAATAACATTATTACCTGTGATTACGAGATACATGATAGACTTGATAAGACTCATTTATTGCCAGTTCATTATCTATTAATCTATTCATGACACTATAAAAGCAAGATTGATCATTACAATTTACTTTTTTCTAACCCTATTAAGTATTAATGTATTGAATGTGTAATATGATTAAATGAATAATATTACCTCTTACTTCGAATAATTTAATTTAAATATATATTCTTAAGGATCGTTATTATAATTTTTATTACTAATTTATACTCGAAAGATTTCATATTTGTCCGATACAAATATCTCAACCGTTGCATTTGTTCTCTATAAGTATGACATTGTATGTTAGTTAAATAAAGCCTTTCCAGTTTCCTATTATAATTTATAATTATAAATTTAATATATGTCCTGGCATTCCCACCCGCTTTAGTAGGTGACAATGGAATTCTTGGCGCTACCACTCTAAATATGATAAAGTTAATGATTCATTTAAAACTTATTGAAAAAAATCAGACAAATTTGAAAAAAACCCCAGTCAAAATTTTGAACCTTGTCAGAACCTAGAAATTCTAGGATCAAGAAAGAAAAGGACACTAAGTACTTAATTTGTATGGAAAGACAACTCCTATGTAAATCCTATAAATGTCAGTTACGGGAGAAAATGACATGTTTAGTTGTTAAATAGGCGTTAAAATTTCAAATTATTAATACTTATCAGAGCCTAAACATACTATAAAAGCTTATTTAGGCCTATGAATTCTACACTATTTATTAGGACCTAGTAAATCTACAGTTTCAACATATTTATTTGAACCTACCAATTTAAATTTAAAAAGAAAGATAATATTTTTCTGATATAGAATCGTTATAAGTTATTGAGTGTATAGAGTGCTAATAGGGCTTCGATAGGTCTACCGAAATATTTTAAATTAAAGAAAAAAATAAATTAAAATGTAAAGGACTAATGTAGGCTGGAAATTGGTCATACGTAGAATACTTAGGTTTTAATCAGGAATTTAAGAATTTAGCTTACCAAATGAGAATTAATAGTTTTATAAGTTCTAAAGAGATGCTAAATTTTGATTTTTTCGAATCCATAGCTAATGAGAGTATAAAGTATGAAAAATACTTATTTAGGTCCGCTTAAGAATGTCAAGTACTAGAATAGGTATATTCAAGTATATTGAGTACTGAAAGAGAAGCCAAATTTCGACTTGGGAGGGTATTCTAAATATAATGAAACCTAAGCTAACAATTAACCTTCTCAATATATTGTCTTATAAGACAATTTATAGATAAATTGAGAAAAATATAGACAGCCCGAACTAGGATCCGAATCCAGACCATGTCTGTATCACGCTGAATCCTCTTCCAGTGAAGCTACCCGGTCCTATACAGGGTGAATTTTATTATCAAACCTTGGTCCAAAAATGACTTGATTTTGACTTATTGGACTTGCTTTTGACTTAATTAACTTGATTTTGGCTACACTTACTTTTTTTAAACTTTAATATGACTTTTAACTTAAAGATTTAAGTCATTTAAGTCGATTTCAAATCAAGTTTGATTTGAATTTGATTTATTTGACTTAAAAAATTAAATCAACTAAGTAAAATCCAAGGCAACGTGACTTCAATTAATGAATTGGCGTAAATCGGTACTAAATAAGACAATTTAATCGAAACCAAATTTGTTTTTCTATCTCAAAGTATGTTTTTCATTCATTAAAGAGAAAACTTAAACTTTACTTGCTTTTGTCTTCCTAGTCTTGCTTTTTTTCAATTTTTAATATTGCACCAAAATTAGTTTATTTTTTTGACCCGAGATGTCAACTTTTTTTACCAAAATTAGGCCTTAGATCTGCAGAAATTTTTGGGAATTATTTTTCTTAAATTCGACTTTTGATCCATCTAATTTTGTATGAAATTCCCTGAAAAAACGTCTCATTTATTATAGAAATTTTTGTCATAATAAATATATTTAATATGATTTTTCAAATTTGAAATACGATTGCGGTTAATGTGATGCATCACCAAACAATAATTATATTTAGTCTTAATAAAAAAAAATTTCATGATTTATATGAATACCGCAAAAATTAAATAGAAATTTTAATAGTTTTATAAATTAAAATAAATATGTTACTGAAGATTTATTGACAGTAAAATGTATACTAAAATCATCTTCAAAGCGCGAATAATTTTATAGTATGCGTTTTATGTGAATAAATTCAGTAGTTTTCGCGGTTAGTGGGAACATAAAAAACGCCTCTTCATTTATTAATATATATATCTATAAATTTCTATGATTAATAAAAATAATTATAGTATATTTTATAATAAATGCTTTAGCATGACAATGTGTCCGTTTCTTTTTTTGGATATTATGTAAATCTAAATTTGCGTTTAATCTCTTTTACCACGATGGTTTCGTGAAAATTAATTATAAATTATAGATGACATATCAGAAATAAAGTACAAAAGTAGCATAACAATGTAAAATAAAATAGCTTATTAGAGTCATCGACCGACGAACCTGAACGCCACAAGATTAAAACAGGCGATTCTAAATTCGTTGGGTTCAACGAACGAATATAGCCGCTTGAACTCGAGCAATCTATTTTAAATCCGAATTGGTCATTAGCGGATACTTTTCTCGCCTTTTAAATATACTTGCAATCTCATTGCTTCCGACCACAGAAAATAATACAGAAAACTCTATATCTATTCTATTTTTATGATAAAAAATTATACGATTTACTTTCGCTCGACAAATCTATGATCTACCTACGCGTACAATATACTTTACTTACAAACTATTACTTATTCTAAATAAATATCGACTGTTTAGTATATATGTAATATGTAATCTTGACAAAAAGGGTGGACGTTATTTGTGGAACTTAAATTTTATACACTTCAATCTATAGACTGTTACTAAATAATTCAGCTACCGATCATAAAAATATCTTTCAGTCGATGTATATTTTATATATTTTTTTGAGCGCAGAAACTAATTTCAGATCATTAAATGTAAAACTGATTTCCCCAAGATATTTAGTCAAAAATAAAATGTAAAGTTAATTTATTTGAGTGGTATCAGTATCAAAAGTCATTAACATTAAAATGTCTCTAGTCAAAAAATATAACCCCATTTGAACATTTATGGCGCAGAATCGAAAATAAACACAACATAGAGGTTCAAATGAGGTTCGAGTATATTCTTAATTGCGGCCTAAATTTGAAATTAAAATTGAGGTTCAATTTTCCGACCCGGGTTAGCAAACAATTTAAAACTTTCCCGGGCCATAATATCTAGCCTCATCGAACCTCAATCTAGCCTCATCAAACCCAAGTAAGCCTCAATCAAGCCTCACTTAGCTAAAAAAGTATTTTGAGCCTCAAATAATGCTCACAGATCCTCAATAAGCCTCGATTAGCCTCAAATGAACTTAGTCTCGACTCAATGAATTTCAAATAATAATAATTTTACGCACGCAAAAAAGAGCAGTTGAAAAATTACAGTTTCTACTGTAAATCAGGCTTTCCGGGTAAAAATCTGTAAACATTAAAGTTCAAACTGTAATTTTAGAAATTTGTTGTAGCAATAAAAGTAATACAATTTTAAGCAGCAAATTTTACAGTTTAAATCGACAATATCGAGTTTGAAACTGTAATATTTGTTATTTCTGTAAAATTTACTGATAAAAAATGTAATTTCTACAGTTTCAGACTCGGAGCGCTATAGTACTAATTAATACTATACGAAACTGTAATTTTTCAACTGCTCTTTTTTCCGTGCGAGTTCGATCAAATGAAGTTTACATTCCATTAGTATTATTTGAGGCTCAAAATGCTTTTTTAGCTAGTAAGGCTTTTATCAAGTAAGGCTTGATTGAGGCCTTAACTAAAATAATTGCAATATTATTAGGCATTTATTTTTAAACCAAGTTCACTTGTTGCAAAAAAATGTTTTCCAAAAAAATTAACAATATCATTTTTCAAAAATTTTTTGTCCATAGTTATTTCAAGTTTTCATGGATGAATTTCTTTTTTTTTTTTTTTTTTTTTTTTTTGTAATATTGCATTCAATAGTAAGTCAACTTTTTGAAAAACAAATCACTGCATGCTAAGACTGTATTTTTTCACTCAAAGAAGAATATTAAAAATTTTCCATAAATTAATTCCTTAAACCAAGAATGTATTTTTTAATAAAAATAATTTTTTCTTTATATAATTATGCCAAACATTAAATTATAAGCAAAGTTTGAGCATGACGGGATAAAAATTTGTGACTAAAAAAAATTTTGGTTTTGACCAAACTAATGAATTTAAAGTCACAGCGGGAATAGTACGCAAGGATTCGTAAAAATTTTTGGTATTTTGCCTCTAAACTAGGAATAGCTTAGAAGAAAACCTGGCTTTACTTCAATAGATGAGAGGTAATTTAAAAGTCAGTTTGGGTATAAGTGTAGGTATACATTTAGGTATTCTGTTGTAATTTATGGTTACAAATAAAAGTGAAGAGTGTGAAAACCGCACAACCATCAAATTTAGCCACAAACTCTATGACTTTTCTCCTAATAAATCTCTACCTTTGACATTAACAAAAATGAAAGTGATAAATTATTTTCGAAAAGATAAAAAAATTGAATAATGTGTTAACAAATTATTTTAATTTTACAATAGAACTTTCATTTGTCCAAGAAGATAATTGTTTTTTTTTTTTTTTTTGAAAAAAGGATTTCATTAATCGAGATAACTGTCAGTATTAAATTTTAGATATATACTTAAAATTTATTTGCTGATTATATATCGAGTCATTAATTCCAAAAGGACATTTTTATACGTCTTTTGGTTTTAGGAAACTCTAAAACCAAAAACTTTTTTTTTCATTGATAATCATATTGTGGGCCTGTTCTGAACTTGAAAATTTGGAAAACAAATTTTGGAAAGCCAAAAGGATATATAATTTGAGTTACCCGGGTCAAAAAATTTAATCTGTTTTTAGTGTAACTGGACTATATTTAAACTAATTGATCTGTTTTCAAATTTTTATGGCAATTTTAAGCTGTTTTTGATCTAAAGACAATCAAAAACAGACAAAAAATAATACGCAGGAAAAGTTTAATTTTGGTTAGAATGAAAACAAAAGAAAGCATAATATTTTGAGAAAATAGCCTAATTTTAATCTACAGGTGACCATAACTAGACAAAATTATTGAAAATAAGTCTGAAAATAATCTAAAGAAGGAATTTTTCGAAAGCTTCTACTTCAAAAATGATACATATAATTTGAAATCAGTTGCTTTTCCAGCCAACATAGTAATGCCCGGAAAAATGGTGACTTTTAAACACCCCAAGGTTCGTGGCGTCTTTATTTTCTCCAAAAAAGTGACTATCTATCGTCTCATTCTCACTCATTGTAGCAATGGGTTCTAACATGTAACAGCAAATAATCCTAGTGACGTCAAAGGTTTACTGTAAGTAGTATACACTGCAGCTATGTGTATATATATTTTTCTACTTTAACGGCGTAGCCTTATAAAAATTCAGTATATTTACGCTACGAATTTTCAAAAATTAATTACTTCTTATTTTTTATAGATACAAAAAAAATTTCTAGTACTTTTTTATGTGATTTTTTTTTCTCTACAAATTTTGTTGGAAAGTTTTCCATGAATTTTCTTGTTGTTTATGAAATATTTGTAAAAAATCTGTTTAGGGGGTGTTTTTATTTTTTTCTCATTTAACCCTGGGGTGATGAATTTTTTGTTTTGGGGGTGACATCATAGTCCTTCAGCCAAATTTGCACAAAATTTCAAGAAATGTCTCCCATTTCGGAGTTTCGACTAGACTAATATATGACTTCTTAGTTTTTAAAAAGTTTCCTAAAGCCAAACGGCGTATAAAAATATGTTTTTTTGGAGTTGGTTACGTGATATATATACACAGAAAAAAAAGATTTCTTGGTGCAAAAAATTGAGTAACAATCCTCAAAAAAATTTTTACTTTTCCTAAGAAATTTTTTGCATTACAAATTGAAAAAGGAAAATTTTCCGAAAGCGAGAAAAATTTTTCTAGTCCTCAGAAAATTTTTGTTTTCATTTCATACTGAAAAATTTTTCTTGCCCCAACAAATCTGTATTATGTACATAGATATTCATAAATTTTTATTGAATTTCATGTTTGGACTTTCGGCTTTCGGCAACAGTTTGTTGTAGGCCGTAACATGCTGGTAAAACCAGTTTCATAGACCCGATGAGATTATTTGAATTCTGCTGAAAGCGAAAGGAGGGACAGAAAAAGAAAAAAAATGGTATAAGTAATTCACCGGTTCCCGTTAAGAGGGTTACCTTAGTATTGAGATAGGCCACAATATTTACCGTTAGCTCATGACTTAATAATTTATATTCCTAACTCGTTTGTCAAACTACTGATACATGTAATGTATTTGATTATTTCTAACACTTACACTTTCTAAACCTAAAAATAAACAATACTTCTATAAAAAAAAAAAAAAAAAAAAAAAAAACAGTATGGTCCAGTTGATGAATGTTATTTCATTTCTGAATACATAATTTAGGTTTCAAGAATAATTAGACAAAAAAAACCTCATTTGATGGATTGCTTTTAGAACTAATTATCATTCGGTTAAATTCTGCAGTAAGGAGAGATTTAAAAATATGATCGTTCATTCATTGGTTCCGTCACTTTTTACTATTCTATTAATTACTATTCTCAGCGATTTAAAATTATATTCGATCAATATTACCTCTCAACTCATATTTCTGCGCGAGTCCCGATAGTTACGGAGTCTATTGGATCTCGGTGTCTTCTGTCAACCGTAGAAATTTAACTAATCGATATTTTTACTTGAAATTTTATAGAAATATCATAAAAATTTCTTTATAACTATTAGTATCCATTTTTTTCTAAATTTAAATTTTGAATGATAAAAAAATGTGGAAAAAGTGATTTTTTGCATAGAAATATAACTTTGTTAATTTTTAATATTTTAAACTAAATTTTGTGGCAAATTATGAGGGAAAAAGTTTCGGACACAGAATTCATACAAAATTTGAATATTAAAAAAAAAATTTTTAGTCAATAAAGTAAAAAATTTTCAAAAATTAGAAAAGTCAAAAAAAAAAAAAAGTAATTGGTTTTTTGTAAATATCTCCGTAAATATTGAGTTATTCAACAAATTGCAAGAAACCTTTTTTGTAGGGTTTTAAATTCTCTACAAAAAAGGTATCTTATACTTTTTCAAAAAACCGAATAGTTACCGAGATATTTAGAGTTTAAAATTTTGAAAATTATATTAGAAATTTGGAGTTTCAATTTTGGGTCTACTGGGCCCCATGTAAAATTCGGGTTAATATAGACATTTTAACGCACGTGTATCTATTTATAAACTTTGAAGGAATAAAAATCAGCAGACAAGTTTACAGGCTGATCTATTAAAATAATAGAATAGATATTTATTATTAAATTTCGTAAATGACTGAGACATTGAAAAGCCCGTTAAAGTGACAAGGAGCTGTCACATATAATCCTTGATCCTAATGAGGGGTTACTCGTGCCAATTGGCGTTTTAACCGAGAGCAAACTTAAATACGATACTAATAATTTATAATCTCATAACAGATACAACCAACAAACAACTTCCCGGGAAAAATGTTTTTATAAAATTTTTACTGAAAATGGCCGAGTAAAATTTTATAAAAATTTATGAAGTTTTGTAAAACTACCAGGCCATTTTTAGTATAAAATTTTATACAATTTATGACTTTACATTTTATAAAATTGTGCAAAAACATTTTTTCCCAGATTTGAATGTTTAAGTTTTTAATAAATTAATTTCAAAAGTTGATTAAAATTTACAATAGTCCAATACATATATACATATACATATATGTATGTATATATTTGTAGAAAAATAGGATAATAAAAATAAAGAGGGAGAGAGAGTGAGAAAGAGAGTGATGTTATAGCAACAGCATTTAAGAACAGTGGTGAGGCATAATTCGCGCAAGCGCTCAAGTCCGCGATATATCCTGGCGCGGTAAACTCACTCGCGCGTTGTACAGCATGCCATACACAACCACTATCCACGGTTAGCTCTTTTTTTACTACACGTGACCACGCCGTCTTATTAATCACACATGAGAAGTAACAAACAACAGACTTTATAACTGAATGAGAAACAGGTGACGACTGGTAGAGTAAAGAGTTTAACGATTTATATATATATATCTTATATATATATATACATATATTTTTATTTTTAATTAATGCAATTCTTACTCCGTGGATAGTGACGTGCCTCGGTCATCAAGTGTCAGTGATCGTGCTCATGTTAAAAGACAGAAAAAAATAAACTGTAAAGTGTTAATTAACAATTATTAATAATAATAATATATATACATATATTAAAATTTAATAAAGTGAGGTGTGTTTCCATTTGACTGGGTAATGATAGACAGGCAGGTGGAAACCTGGTGTGTACAAACAATGACTGTCCAAGAATTAAAGCCCCGTGGGGGTGCTGAAGGTCAACCTGGAACAGGGGACATTCTTTCACCGCCGGAAGTCCCAGAAAATGATAAAGATTCCTTGTATCGAGAGGTCTATCCTCCTCAGGACAGTGAAAACCTTTTGGGCCGGGTGTTAGCTGGTAAGAATTTAAAATTTTATTTCGCTAAATGAATAATAGAAAAAAAAATGGCTGAAATTTGAAATTCGGAAATAGTAAGTACTCGCGTATTTGGCGGGCGCGGCGTACGCGGAGGCGGCAGTTTCACTTTCCAGCGTTGGAATGTAGGTCGAGGGACCCAGTACGAGGCTAGTTCGTTGCCCCTCGACGGCCTTCCACTCGACGGTTGGTTATTTTTCTCCCTCCTCTTAATTTTCGCATGTGGCCAAGCTAGTTCTAGCCTAGATAGCGCAAGCGAGGAAATATCGCTTCACACCATACTTCTCCCACTCGAAACTCCCAATTTGCTCACTCTACACTCTACACTACACCCGATGCCTGGTACTCCCACTCCGCGCAATTCTTTTCTCCTATTATTGTATGTGTCCACATAAATACACACACACGTGTTGTGTGTGGACGTATGTGTCATGTACCCCACTCTGAGTGTCCCATTGGCCTGAGAGTCATGGCACGAAAGTGGGTCGGTGGGGCCTTGGCGCGAAGCTAGTTCGTTCACCCTGCTCGACCCGTAACTGGGGCAAGATGAAATTAACTGACGTTGTTGTCTCTCTCTACAGTGGTTTAGTCGCAACCGGCGCACAACTCGCTCGCACACTGTATAATAACGACTCGCGGCCAATCCATGACGGTACTGAGTTCAACAAACTCAAACTGGGACTCCTACCCCCCACCTCACCCCACCTCCCACAACATTTACTCTTGTCTTTCCCTTCTTGTCCCGATACGAGCAACCTCCCCACTCGTATTACACATCGAAGGTCACGATACACTAGTTAAGTACAGTGGACGCAATGATTACTATCATCACTATCGATTCCTTTCGATATTTTTTATACACTCGTCTATTATTTTAAACCGATAGTCCCACAGTTACGCAATCAACCACTCCAATATAATTAATATTATTATTATTTGTTGTTTTTTTGTGTTACTCCCCGAGAGAAAGTAAGATTGTGATATTAATGGAACGATCACTCTCACTCTTCCCTCTCTACCCTACTCTTAATTCACCTTTCTCTGAGTAATATTATGGCTAAGTGAAAAAAAATGCTTTCACCAGCACGTCATCTTAACCTCTTATTTCCTCACTCTTACAACCTTACAATAGGGCACTGACCTACCGCACTACCATTTTATTATATATTAGAATGCTATCAAACTCAAAAGATACCATGCAAATCATCACTAAGATTTACTTTATGTCATTTATTGATAATGTCTTATATAATTTTTTCGACGTATTTAAATACACAATCTATTGCTACATATATGGATATGTATATGTATATATTATCGGCTATCACTGTTATTAATTAATCAAATTTATTTTAATTCGTTAAATGGTTACGTAAATTAATTTTCACTATTTTATCTTATCATTAAAAAATATAAAAAAAAGGGGATTGAAATTTCTTAATAAAAAAAATATATAAATTAAAAATTAATATTTCGTTTAGAATAAAACAATTGAAATTTAGTAATGGATAGCGAGTAATTTTAATGAGAAATTATTGACTGTTAATAATTTGCACACGGTGTTATAAATTTTTTAAATAATTATTCAAGTGTTAATATCTTTTATATTATAAATCATTAAACTCGAAATTTATTAAATATTTTCAGTTGATATAAATTTGAGGTCTATAGGACGATATATCAATGAAATGTTAGTAAAAACAGTAAATAATTGAATTTTTATGTTAAGGGAACCTCTAGTGTGATGGCCTGAAAAAGATGATTTTTGGGAATTTTTTTAAAGAAAACTACTGTATAGAATGTTTAGATGTTTTAAGGATATATTTGTGGATATATAATGAATGCAAGATTAAATCTTTGGACCAAAAAATTAAAAATTCACCGAGTTATTCACAATCTCCCTAAAAAAAAAATCCCGCTGCAGTGATAGCGACCGCAGTACCGGAAATCAAAAAAACCAAAAAGTTTATTAAACTAGAAGATATTTTTCGTACCATGATCCTCGGGGTGAGAAAAAAATTTAAATTTAAAAAAATGGCGGGTTTTTTAAAAAAATTCAAATTTCGCGCGAAAATTTGATTTTTGCCCGCCAAAATTACATTTTTGATTCGATCGAAAAACTGGAGATTCATGGTACGTAGAAACATATAAAAGAAATTGCAAATCAAATCAAATCGATCGGATGATTTGTCTTCGAGTTATGACTGCAATTTTGAAAAATGGATTTTTGAAAACCGATTAGCGGCTGCTCCAGATGGCTGTAACTCAAAAAAACAATTCGATATGCACTAAAAAGTGTAGGATGTTATTTTTGAAGCTATAGACTGTCAAAATATGCATAAAAAAATTGATTTTTCAAAATTTCACAAGTAGTCTCCCTTAACATGGAAAATCATTTCATTCGAAAATATGAAAATTACATCCAAGTAAGAATAGAAAGAAAATTGCACGAAATTAATAAGGATTAAAAGTTTAGTTCAAAATAAAGTCATAAAATTGAAATTTTCTCATAGAATATAAACTTTTATTACTTTTGCAAAACAAATGTAAGTCAGGATCAATAAAACAAAAAAAATTGAAACCTGTCTACTTTGAAATCCATTTTACAAAATGTCCGATTCCATTTAAAAATTTTCTAAAAATAAAACCGTAAATATGAATTTTTAAGTATTTTTAAAATAAAAAATGACTATGACTTCTAGATCAATTCTCCAATTTTGCTCATTTTTGAACGTTAACATAATCAAAGTAATGATAAAAAAAAAATTAATTATGATCCGATAAATTCTACGAGCGCAATCGTGATAAATCGGATAAATATATAAATATATATATTTGTGACTCGACGGTATTTTTTTGAATTTACTCAATACCAAAATTTTTTCAAAGCCGCACTTAAATTCTCTGCAAAAAGCAAATTTTAAAAAAAAATATCTTACGAATGTTTCATATATTCCAGGTGTCCATCAAAGAGTTAATAATAGTTTTTTATTCTTTCTTATTTCTTAACTTTCACTAAAAAATATTTAAACCCACGCGTGACTCCTGAAAGAATTTATAGATGAGACGCTACCGATAAAAAAAAGTACAAGTGTTAAAATTTCGTGAGTTATTTACTCAAATAATTTTTTTTTTTTTTAAATTCTCTGTCACTCTCTCCCCCTGGGTATTTTCTAATTGCGTGATGCTGACGCTGACGACTGGCTAACCTCAAAACCGAGTCGCGGGCAATGGCCTAGCTCCTCCCGGTCTCCGTTGACCTCGATCGGATACGCTCATAGTCGCTGAGAGTGTTTACCCCACCGTTTTATAATACTATAGTAATGTTAAACTCTATTCGGGGTCAAACTATGGCTAAATCTCCTTGGTATTATGTATAAACTCAATTTTATTGTGTAAATATAAATAAATATACTTATATGCAGGGGTCAGGGAGCGAAATGGGATACTTTATAAAAACAAAACTTTTTTGTTCTTTTTCAAATATTCCAAAATCATTTTTGTAAATATAATAGAGCATAATTTTGAATTTTTTTTTGTTAAACTTTTTCAAAAATCGAGTGTCAGTCGAAAATTATTAATAACTTTGTTTTATGATAAAAACTATAAAAAAATTTTTTTCTTCCTTTGTATCCAATAATTTTGAAAATTTTTTTTCTCCTTTTTTAGGAGATACTCCATTTTGACGGCAAGAATTAAATTTTTTTTTTAAACAGAACTGAAAATTTATTTAAAATATTTATGTATGTATGTATATATATTAGGGTGGTTAAAAAATAAATTTTCTCAGGCGCCCCATAAAAAGCTTTTTAGTGAAAAAATACATGGGGAATTTGGTTTTTTTCTGTTTAAGTAAAAAGAACACTTTCCTTAGGACGATCAATACATTTTTCGATATAATCGCGGTTTTTTTCGAATATCTCATGAAATATGCAGATTAAAGGAAAAAATCATAGGAACAATTTTGTAGGAAATTGAATTTTTGACAAAAAAGGTCTCATTCATTTTTTTAATAAAATGTATATTTATGAAGATATTTTGAAAAAACTTTTTTAGATCTTATCAATTGCATTTAAAGGATTTCGAATGTTAAAAATAAAGTTTTTTCTTAAATGTAGACAACTTCGTAACTCGTAACATATCAATTATTAATGCTTGTGATAGTTTCTATATACTTAGAAAAATGTTATTTTCAAAATTTGTAATCCTTAAAACCCTCAATTCATAGATCTAAAAAGTTTTTTCAAAATATCTTCATAAATACACATTTTATGAAAAAAATGAATGAGACCTTTTTTGTCAAGAATTTAATTTCCTACAAAATTGTTCCTATGATTTTTTCCTGTAATCTGCATATTTCATGAGATATTTGACAAAAACCGCGATTGTATCGAAAAATGAACTGCTCGTCCCGAGGCACGTGTACTTTTTATAAAAAGAAAAAACAAAATTCTCCATGTATGTTTTCACTAAAAAAAAGCTTTTTATGGTGCGCCTGAGAAAATTTATTTTTTAACAACCACCCTAGTATATATATATATATTCAATACTTAACAACACACAAATAAAAATAAGTTCTTGATGTAATCCCTTATTATTTTAAAATAAAAAAATAAAAAAAGTAGTCCTCTCAGTTTCTTATTCCCTTTCTTCAAGTCCCTCACTCATATCAAGGTGAATAACCTCTAACCGTGTCGGGTGCTGTTATCTCGTGCTCTCAGTCGCTTATCGGACGATTCTTTCGTGCCAAGACCACGTTACAAAAATACTCGAGTATTTAAGGTTTTTTTTTCACAATATTTTTTATTTTTATTATTATCTCATTTAACAAAATTTATCTAATATACAATACATCAGTTATTATTATTCATTTAATTAAATTTCTAAATTATTAAATAGATTAAAAAAAAAAGTTAAAAAATTTCTTTTGTCCATTTAATATAAAACTTTTTTTTATCGGAACTAATGGGTACGAAAGTAAAAGTGGTCTAGAGTTACTGGACCTCTGAGCCAAGAATGACGCGTCCAAATGCCAGTGAAAGGGAGAAGACACTATTAAATAATTTTATTGCCTTTCACTTATATACATTTTATAATTTATTTTGTATTCATAAAAAAAATTTTAACAAATTTTCTCATATTTTTTTATATAAGTACTTAAATATATTATTAATTAATAAAATATATGACTTGAGGAGAATTTAGTGACAGATATCAACTCAAAAGTAATCATCCACTTAAAAAAAATATGTATATACATATATATATATGTTTGATAGGTCAAAGAGGACAATGACCTCTGACCCAGCGAATGAGCCTGGAATCGTCGATCTCATCGACCTAGCCTCGCCCGGTACTAAGTATATACCATCATTGCAGTCAATATATTGCTTTGATCCAGATATTATATTTGTCTGTAAGATCCAGCTGCTCTAATCTCTTATTTCTATTTAAAACTTATATTAATTTCTAAACTATAAATAATTTTTAAATCTATTACGTAAACATACAATATTTAATTATTTTTTTTTAAACTAAATCTAATATATATATATGTGTGTTATATGTATATATAGTTGATATCTTCCCCTGGGAAGAAAACTGGCCTAGTTTAAACAACTAGCACACTGCCCGGTGAACGAACTCATGACCTCGAAGCGCGGGCACAGTCGATGAGCTTTTCCACCCTCTTGCACACATCCCCAATCACTACAATCGTACCTACTTGTGTTCTACTCATATTTTTTACGCTTTACTTGAACAATATTTTCCTCAATTATTTATTTTTCCTTTTACTTCAATTTTATATTTTCAACTCAATAAATAAACTTGACAATTTTATTGTGCTCTTGGCACTTGAAAGTATAACAATAACTAAAGTAATTCCAGAAGTATATATTTTATTCAACTTCAACATATATAAATATATATAAAATTTCAAAAGATATTTATATCTCATGAATTTGTTTTTGTTGAATGACAATAAAGTTAGCAGACATTTAAAAATTTTTTTATTGTTTTTAACAAAAAAAATATTCAGATAAATATTTTGAAAAATTGCACGTATAGTTTATGAAATTTTTGATATGCCCATTTTTTTAAAAATATTTTTTTTTTCATTATTTCTGTTACAAAAAAATTTTTTTTTATTTCAAATGTCTGCTAACTTTAGTGTCATTTTTGTCGAAACTGAATTTTTTAAATTTCAAAACTATTTTTATAAAAAAGCGAGGGGCAATACGGTCAACTTGATTTTATTAATTTGTATTAAATCCATCGGAAAATTTTATTACGATCGTCTAAAATATTTTGACTTTATTTGAAAGGTTTCAAAAATTTAAAAAAAGGGCGGGAAATTTTAGACTCAACTTACCCTGGTCAATTAATTTGCACTAGTGAGCCATTTGTTCCCTGGACATAAAATTTAAAAACAAATTTTTAGGATTTTTTGGAGGCCATTAAAGAACCCCTCCCCCCTCCCTCTTCCTATTTTTTGAAACTAACGACTGGAAATTTTTTTTAAACAGAAAATCTTTAACGACAGTAACCATTTTTTTTGCATAGGTGAAATTGTAAAATATGACTCAACTAAAAACAGACCATCTGTTAGAAAGTAAATAACGAGAAAGGTCTTACACTTAAATTTCACGAGTTTTTTTTTCATTTAGTGAGGGATTAATATAACTTTAAATTCCAGAGGATGTTAAGGTTTCAAAAATAGACCTAGACCATGAAAAATTTTACTCTTAATCTTTTTATTACTGAAGGTCAGAAAAAGTACAGGAAAGAATTTTCTCGATTCGTAAATTAACTCCAAAATATTAAAATCATTTTTCAAGCCCATCGTCCTACATAAGTACAGTTGAGTTAACTTCTGAATGTTACCTTTTTTTTTTCATTTATTACTAGAACCAGGCTCATCCTTTCTTTTTAAATACCGTTATGGGTAAAAATATACGGGTTGTTAAAACTTTAACCGTAAGTCTAGAAAATACTATTTTTTTCTATCGCGTGTCTACCGTTAGAACTATAACAGCATAAATTTTATAAAACGAAAGAAATTTACTGCGACAAAAAAAATTCAAGGGTTTACTGCAATGTAACTCTTTCACCTTTCTTTAAAATAGTAAAAGTTTTAAACCTTTCTACCTTTTTTTTTTAAATTGTAAATCAGAAATTTTTAGGAAAACAAAAAATTGAAATATTTTAACAGATAAAAATTTGTAAGCTTACTCTAAAAAATTAGGTGTGAATTCGGATTTTACTTAAATCCGGATTCGATCCGCTATTCGGAGTTCCGGAGTTTGAAAAAATTTACTCCGCATAACTTCCCTTCGGAGTAAATTTCACTTCGGAGATTAAATAAATAAATAGTCATCTGCTTCAAATTTACTCCAGATTTAATCCGTATTCGATCTTCAAACTTTTAATTAATTAAACACGGCGTAAACAGGAAATGAATTTCATTAAATAAATAAATAAAAGACAATAATAGCCCTAACGTCAATTTATATATGTCTTTTATGTCTTTAAACAGTAAATTTATAGTTCTCGTAATTAAATACTCATATACTTATTTTTTAAGTTATTTCTAATTAGAGTAATTGGAAAAGAAAAAAAAATATGTGTGTATATAAATTTAATAATAAATATTTTTGATTGACATAAGATTTTTCTAAAAGTTCATTGAACTTACAACAATTAGTTATCACTTTCATATTTTCTTATTACACTTAATTACCTCTTGATTAACTTTTTCTAGAAATTAATTATATTGTATTAATTATCCATGATAAATAGATATTTTTATTTAATTGAAATCGTTAACTTTATTGAGTGTAATATAAACACGGATAGAAAATTATTTTTGAAATATGGTAGAGGGGCAAACGAGTCCCGTAAATTTTTTTATAAATTTCGTAATAAGCAAAATGAGCCTTCAGGGCAACATTGACGTCATGAAAAAATTTGGGCCACTCAAAATTAGTGAAGAAAAATTTTAAATTTTGAAATCAGACATATATATTTTTATATCGATGATTTAGTAAAAATTTTTATGATTCATGATTAAAAGTCAATGCATCAATAAAATTTATTTTTTAAACAAGTTCTTTGAAGTAAAATTCCACATTAAAATTTTTTTATCGAGAGTAAAAAAATTAATCTTACAAATCTTTTGAAGAAGAAATTTGTTATTTTTTCTTTTTTTTTTGAGAAAAATTTCTTTTGTTTAGCGACTGAAGTACAGTAAAAGTCTGTAAAAACAATTAAAGAGTCACTTTTTCTTTTAAAAGCCGTATTTTGTCCCAAATTTTAAATTTTTTTCTCAGAGTCAAATTTTACTGAATTGAAAATAAATTTTTTGAACTTGAATGGAGCACACAGTTTTTGATTGAGCTGTGCAAAAATTTTTAATTTCAAACCCGAGTCAAAAAACAAATTCTAGTTTAGTCCTGAAAAGCCTCAATTCCTTTGATGTTTTATTTGCCGCCCAGTAACTTTACTTTAGAACTCAAAATCTTCAATAACTATGAGGTCTAAATGCGAACAATTTATCGATTCTTGAATGTTTTGAGTATTTTGAGGCTCTAATCCAGATTATGTTATTCCAGTTTAGTCCTCAAAGTGGTAAAATAGATCCTAACTACTACTTTGAGGACTAAACTAGGATAACTTTCTATAGTCAATCTTAAAATTCAAAATTGATCCTCAAAAACCTCGTTGAGAATTTTTAATTTTTTTTTGACGAGGGCCTGCATATCAACCATAGTTAATATTTAATTAGAAAACCCGTTTAAATAGATAGTTAATTTAATATTCAAGAATATAATACAAAGCATCGTTTAAAGTCTGAAAGCTATATATACCTATGCATTTATATAACATTGTATGAGAAGACAAGCAGAAACGTCGAGGGCATAAAACGATTATCCTCATTGTAGATCGATGAACTAGCAGTTGTTTCTTGTTTTGAAGGACGTACTCGTTGGGTCGCGACGACCTCTCATCTTTTGTAAATTAAAATATATATAAAAAATTTATTGTAATAAATTCTGTATGCAGAAAAAGTATATAAATTCGTAAACTTAACTTTGATGTTGTAACAAAAAAAAAATATATTTTTTTACACAAAGTAGAATATCTTTTACGCTATTGAAATTTCTTGTAATTTTATTTAGGCATTCAGGCGAACTAATTTATTGCTTTGGCGATAACTGATAAAAATAAAGCAAGGATTCTAGTACATAATATTTTTCAATAGGGTTCTATTCCATGTTCAACTAAAGCTGCTGTCAAAAGAATTAGGTCAATTGATTTGGCATTACGTCGTTTAAATTTCTTTACATCTGTTCAGACAAGAAGTATGACAATACAACACTTTGATAAAGAATTAAATTTTATTTTTTACTATAATCTATTGTTTGGAAAATTATGTATAATTTTTTTTCAAACTATTGCTGAATTTATAAAAAAAAATTAAATGTTTAAATTATTATTCACTTCGTACGAAGAAAAAAAATCTTCTTCAACATTATCGATGAAGTCTCGTTTGACGTCATAGCTTTCCACCCTACCTGGAGTCTCCTACTCCCGGGGATGTGAACTCAGCCTAACTAGCACGTAGAACATTGAGGGCAATGAACTTGCAACGACCCTTAACTCGGACAACCTTCACCACTGGAAATTTCCACCATTTTCCGTGGAAAATTATTATTTTTCCTTAAAGTATTGTCTTTATACATGGAGTCACTACACAGAAAAAAGTATTTTTTGGCGCGAATAATATTTTAAATTATGAATTTAAAATATAAATTTTTTCGGAAGCGAATTTTGTAGAACGAAATTAGGTCTTTTTTCAAGTAGATATAACTTTCTCAAAAATTGATTAATTCAGACATTTTTTTTTTCAAAATGTTCATCTTTGAATGTACTTTTCAGAAAAAAATACAAAAAAAATTTTAAATATTAAAATCTATGAAATTTTGATCTTTTTTTAAAAAATCGCATTTTTCTTGAAAACTAAGCGAGATATCGGAAAATGTTTTCCTTTAAAAAAGTCTTTTCATCGAGTTCTACTAAAATTTGATAACACCACGACAAAAAATTTCTTAGGATCTAAAAATTTCCGCCGGAAAATTCTTTTTCTTGTGGACTAACATATATCTACTTAATTATATTATTTAATTTAAAACCGGGTTACATTGTCATACATAACGACCCATCAGTTATCCACGATGTAATGCCCAAGATATTGTGTAACTGGTTTCCACTCTCGCTTAAATATGTTTACCTTTTCATTTAAGTATAAGTGGACCTACAAGGTGCAACATGCAATTGCACTTGGCTCCTTTGAAACGACTTTCACAAAACTTTCTAGCTGTTCTCGTTTTCTACATCGGCCAACAACCTACGATATGTTTATACTCTCATAATTTATTTTATTAGTTCACATACACATACACATATACATACATATATATACAATTTAGTTAGTCGATATAAATTATTATATTTATTTTTCTTCACGTAATCAGCACTTGCGATTTTGTTTAAATTTTTTTGACAAGCAAAAAAAATTTGACATCAGATCCATGATCTATTTTTTAAAATTGTCGATTACAAATTTCTATATATGTAAGATTTTCTCATGTTTTTTTATGATACTCATATGTATTACACTACCATTTTCTTTTTTTTGTACAATTATCTGATGAATATCAGGATGATTCGAATTGGTTAAAAAAAATTTTTTTGTACATATTACGTAAAGTTTTACAATTATGTAAAATCTCTGATATGACGTAATAATTCCATTAATTTGGGCGACCCAAACGACTTATCATATATTTATATATATTTAATAATAATTAAAATTTATAAATATTTCATATTTCGACACAATATATATAAAAAAAAAATATTTAAATAAAAATATGAATATTATGGTAAAATAATGAATGGTATATTTGTTAATTTAGATAATATATTAATAGAAAAATGAAATATATAAAAAGAGAGAAACAAGTATTGAAAAATAACACAAGTGCAGGAGACAGAGAATATAAGACGCATGCGTCAGTGATCTCAAGGCCTCGATGTATTAGCTCTTAGCGTTCGCCTCGTGTTGTCCTACTTTCCTTCTCGCGCGGTCAACGACCTGACGACTCGGTTCCCCCAACGCTAGGTAAATTTCCAAGATATAACTAATACATTCTCCCTTTCTATTCAGCTATCGCTGTCGCGCACGCGTCATTTTCCCCCACCTAAATTTATATTATCACTTCCACTGATATTAGTTTCGCGAGTTGGCAAACTGTATCGCGGCGCCACTGCCCGCGACTCCACACGCTTACAATTTGCGAGCGTCGGCAACGCAGATTACCCTCTCTTATCACACTGGATGTGCATGATATATGTATATATTCATGTTTATATGGCACGACGCGCGCTTTAATATGTGAACGTCGGTAAGGAAGCTGTTCTTTTAATTACCAGTAGTGTAAAAATTCATTACAAAAATTTAATTTTTTTAACTGCAATCAAAATTATGATCATTATCAATATTAATTTGATAATTAATCATGATTAGTTTAATAATTTTCGTGGTAATTTTAGAGACGGGTTAATATTAAACTTTTTTTAGATCTTTTATTTTAGACCTACTTCATAACTTTTTTGAAATTCAAAATTTTAAAAAATTTAAATTTAAAACCTTTTTTCGGCTTGCCACACAAAAACAGATTTTTACTCGCGCCAAGAAATTTTTTTCATTATAAATTGAAAACAGAAATTTTCATGTAGAGAGGGGGGCAAAATGGGCCCTTAAGAAATGAGGGCTTATATGTAATATAAATGTCAGCCCATTTTGCCCCACTCTCTCCTAATAGGGGAAGGGGGGCCTTAAAATTTTGAGTGCCTTGAATTATTTGGGGTGAAATGAGTCCCAAAATTTTAAGGGACCCATTCTTCACCTCCTTTCGACTACCAGATGATTTGAACGTTTTTTGCGCAACGAAAATGAAAAAATTGATGAAATTCTAATGCTTAAAGGTGATGAGGGGTAATTTGAGGTGACTTCAATTTTCGGCTGGCGTCCGAAACATTTTAGAAATCTAGATCCAGTAGTTTGTTTTTTTATTTTTGTTTCGCTAAAAACATTCTGATCTTCAGGTACATAAATTTTCTTGGTATAAAAAAAAATTTCTTGTGTCGGAAAATTTTTTCTAGTTCTAAAAAAATTTTAGACTTGAATTCATAAAGCAAAATATATTTTACGCCAAGAAATCCTTTTTTTGTCATAAACTTATTTCAATAAAATGAGTCTAGAACAAACCGTCTTATTGTTACCAGGTTTTTGAACCAAGCAGTAGATTATTCCGACGACAATATAAAAGTATATTTATAACTTTTAAAGGAAGTGAATAAATAAATGTCAATAAAGACAATAATTGGGTCTTTTACCTTAAAACTTAATATAAACAATTATACATTATATTTATTTCCTAATAAAAAATATTATATTTACCCTAACTTTTTAATTACACACCTCTAAACATAATAATAAAACTCTACTAGACCAAGTAGTAAATGACTTTGTCTAGTACATCGATAAGACAATGTAGATGTCAACGTACTTGCAGTGCAACGTACTCAATAGTTGTTTATCAATAACAACTACTTTTTTCGTCCTATTAATAAAACAATTTTTTTTCTTTTTGTTTCAGGTAAGTCAGAGAACTTTTTCCTGCCATTTAAACAAATTCACCTGAAAAAGTATTATCACTACTGAGTAAGTTTTCATATATGATAATATTATTTAAATTTCCATAAACCAGTTGCTTCCCAAACGTACTACGTCCATCTGTTTCGATTACACTCCCGGTCACCGAACTTGCAATTTACTTTTATTTATAAATATAAATTTTATAAACGAGTGATTTCACTTAAGAAAAACTTTAAAAGGACAGCAGAAATATACTTAAATATTTTATATAAAATATCCTGAGATGATGATTTTGACCTTTTTTATTATTTCCATACTTCAAAAAATTATTTTAGTTACCACTGGAAATTTACGCGCTTTTTATGTCAAACGCAATGACGTCAATGAACTTTTTTTTCATCCCACTTTCTGAATAAAGTAAATTTTTTTTTTTATGTAATTCATCTCACTTATATATTTATATTAATTAATATGAAGAACCTAAATTGTATGGGGGTTAAATTTAAAAAATAATTATTTAATTTAAATAAAAAAAAAAAATTACAAAAAATATACCCAGTTAATAATACAAGTTGACGCTTGCGCTACAAAGATCCTGTTTGATCCCCTCCATTAATGTATCAACCCTTGTACGGGTATCCAACGGATCCCATACCGCGGAGCAGTATCTCAACACGTTTTTTATTAAACGGATGACAATTCTCAATTAATAAACAAAAAAAAATAGTATTGTAATTTAGTAATTGATAGTAAACATGTCAGATAAAGCGCACAAGAGTGATAGTGAAAATACACCCGTAAAAAAAAAAAATCAGCCGGGTCCCGGTGAAGTCTGCGAAGTCACCGTCGTAATTACCGAGCCAGATAAAGTTAAACCCCGACGATCTCTTCGTCACAGAGGTGCGTTTTTTGATTAACTATTTAATAATTTTTTTTTTATTAATTGCAATTATTAGTCTTTTATAATTGAGCTAATTAGACGTATATACGTATATATATTATTATGAACGTAGTTACTTATGCCGCGCAAGTCTATGATTGCATTGACTCAGAGTTCATCCCTTAAGATTAAATTTTTTTTTAATAAATAAATAATTAATAATTTAATTTAAATAAAAAAAAAATTATTTTTAGCTGAAATGTCAATCCTGACAGGTCGTAATTTTTGCAGCAGTGAATAAAAAATTTTTCACCCCCTTGACATTTAAAAAAACTAGAAAATTCTTGAGGTTTGTAATTTTTATCGAAAATTTAAAAAAACGCAATTACTCCTAAAGTAGAAATTTGAATACGGAGCTTAATTTGTTTTGAGTCCCGTAAGTGAATATTAGTAATTGTAATTTAGATGGAAGGATTAAATAAAAGTCTTGATAATGGAAACCTGGGAAATATTGAAGTTCATTTAACAGCAAAAGGTATCGATTTTCCACCGGTTAGCCGTCTCACGTGCTCACTGACATTGACATTGTCCCTGAGCTCGCGTCTTGCCATCTAGTGGACGTGAAACGACTTTATTCTATATATATTCGCATAAGAGTTTCGCATTAAAGCCGTGTGATGACTCTGGTACTATGAAATTCGCGAAATTTAAATAAATCTAGTTACTATGTTATTTTTTCTATATATATTTAAGTTTATATATATATATCGAAAGAATTTTTTGAAAAAAATTTTGCCCGCAATTTTTAGTAAATTTGAATCAGAACCAAAAAATGCACGAATAATAAAAAAAAACTGATACTTTTTATTTTTTGAAAATTACTCAAAGTATTTTTCGACTCGAAATTGAAAAATATTTGGAATTAGATCAAATTGTCTTGGCTCCAGTTTACTTACGATAGTAGAGGGAAATTTTGAAATATTCGGTATGAAAAAGGGAAGTATTGGACTAAAAATAATTTGCTAGCTTTTGCCACTTCCCGTTAACACAAGCGGAAGACGCAAATTCCGTCATTGTGACTATTCCTTCGTGAGAACCTTACGGTACTGTTGACTAGTAAATCGTGGGAGCAACGGGGGATATACTTTTCAGGTCGATTTATGATGACATTTAATGTGCAACCATAACGATCAACGCTCTAATCAGTCTATCGTGAATAATAAGAAAAAAATGGTTTTAATAGAGAACTTTTTAAAATGAAAATTGTCGATTCTTGAGTCAAAAAACTAATTCGGAAGTCTCAAAGAACTCAGTGAGGTTTTTGAGGATCAATTTTAAGTTTAAAAGTCCGGAGTATAACTTTTGATTCGTTGAGAATTTTGAGGTCTTACTTATAATTTAAAATCGATAAATTATTTGCTTTTAGACCTCATAGTTATTGAGGATTTTGAGTTTTAAAGTAGAGGTACTGGGCGGGAAATAAAACATCAGAGGAATTGAGAAAACTAGAATTTGTTTTTGACTCGGGTTTGAAATCAAAAATTTTTGCGCACCCCAGGCAAAAACTGTATACTCTATTTACGTTCAAAATTTTTTTTTTTTCGACTTGGTAAAATTTTTCAATTTTTTATCACAAATAAATGCAATTATGCCGGAAGATTTTTTTTATGTACATAGGGGAAGGGAAGGCAAAACGAGGGGTGAGCGTTATTTTGAATTTTTTTTTGTTAAACTTTTTCAAAAATCAATTGTAAGTTGAAAAACAATAATGACTGGTTTTATGATAAAAACTATTAAAAATTTGTTTTTCTTATTTTGTATCCAATAATCATACAAAATATAATTTTCTTCATGTAAATTACTTGCAAAAAAAGTTTAACTTAATCAAATTCATTTAAAATCCAGAATTTTTTTTTTTTACCTTTTTTTGGGGGTACTCCATTTTGCCCGAAAAAATAAAAAATTTTTTTTTTGTAACAATAACTGAAAATTTTTTTTATTTACTTTGAATATCATTAAAAAAAAGACAATGTACTTGAGTCCTCGAAAATTTGGTATTTCCTCTACCCCGTTTTGCCCCTCCCTCCCCTATATACATTTTTTTTAACGAATTGTATTAAAATCAAAAAACGTTATCATATATTCTAATCACACGTTAAAAAAAATTATAACTAAGCATTAAAAGATCACAGATTTAAAAAACTAACCGGAAGTGAAATTTTTAATTGAAAAGAATAAATTTTAATTTTTACCGGATATATATAGTTAATCACGTAATATATATGTAAATATTTAAGCATGGTCACATAATTATAAACGATGTAACGTAACCAAAGTGTCGGTCACTGTCATGTGTAATAGAAATCGTTTTTTATTGTGCGGTTCGCTCGTCCGAAGAATAGTAATAAAGCCGAGCCGAATATGCTGATGGCCCACATTTTTTTTCTTTTTTTTTTTGTAAACAACTCCCGAAAATACGTCTCAGTTATAAGTTATATTACGCAACGCGACTAAATCTAACCCAAAACAACTGTATTATTTTTTATTTAGGCCAGAATCTTAACGAATTATTTTTTTTTGAATTCCATCATATCATATATACATATATGTATGATAAATATTATTTATCAGCTTTTGTATTAATAAAATATACATTTTAAAAATTTGCGATAAAAATTAAAATCATTACGTCACAAACGATGATCCCGTTTTTTAAAGATAAAAAAAATAAATAATAGTACTACTCTGTAACATAACAGGGTCTACGTCCGCTATTGAGGTCTCCATCATCGTTCTTTTTTTACTTTATTTATTTTTTATTTTTATTCTCTTTCTTACTCAACATTTATTCGTATACATATATCAATAAGCAGCGTTAAAGAGTCACATCATCGTACTCTATTCATACACACAATAATTAAACAGTTATAATTATTTTTATTATTTAAATTACGTGAAAATTTTTATCCGAATTTAATATTTCAAATTTTTTGATAATTTTTACACTTAATTTAAATATAGGGTGGGGGAAAAATGGGGTACTTCTGAAATTTTATAAAAAAAAAAATTATTTTTTTTAAATAAACTTTTTCAAAAATCGAAGGTCAGTTGAAAAATATTAACTTTTATTTTATAATAGTAATTCTACAAATTTTTTTTTGCCTTTGTATTCAGTAGGGGTGGGGGAGGGAGAGGGGAACTGGGTTCTTAAGGAAATACTAAGTTTTCGAGGACTCAAATACACAAAATTTTTTTCGTAATGATATTCAAAGTAAATAGAAAAAATTTTCAGTTACCGTCAAAAAAAAAAAATTCATTTACGCGGGCAAAATGGGGCACCTCCTAAAAAAGATAAAAAAAAAATTTCTCGATTTTAAATAAATTTGATTAAGCTAAACTTTTTTGCAAGTAATTTACATGAAGAAAAATTATATTTTGAATGATTATTGGATACAAAAGAAGAAAAACAAATTTTTATTAGTTTTTATCATAAAACCATTTATTAATATTTTTCAACTGACAATTGATTTTTGAAAAAGTTTCACAAAAAAAATTCAAAAATACGCTCAATTATATTTACAAAATAATTTTGGAATTTTTGAAAACCATTTGAAATATAAAATTTTTTTTTATAAAATTTTGGGAGTACCCCCTTTTACCCCCTACTCCTAATTATGAAAAATATCATTTTTCTTTATATAAATTTCTTACAAAAAAATTAATTTAAAATCCAAAATTTTTTTTTCACCTTTTTTCAGAAAAATTTCATTTCGCTCGCAAAAATTATTTTTTTTTCAGTACCCCCTTTTGCCCCCCTTCTCCTAATGATGTAAAATTTTTCTTTATATAAATTTTTTACAAAAAAATTTATTTAAGATCCAAAATTTTATTTTACCTTTTTTCAAAAAAATCCCATTTTGCCCGCCAAATTTAATTTTTTTTCAATACCCCATTTTGTCCCCACCCCCCATATTAATAATTATTTATAATGATTAAAATTATAATAAATTTATTTTTATAGAAATATATATCTATATTTAACAATGCGTTGTAAAAAAAAAAAAGTGCATTGTTATTTATGTGTATACTGAAACGCATAAAAATTAGTAGTCTGGGATTGGTGAGAGTGCTTTCACCTTTCTTCAAGTTGTATCTTTTACCGCAACCTGTTCTTATCCCTCTCATGCTTTCTTTCTTATTGCGCCTCTTTCTCTGAGAAAGCTTTTACTCTCGATCGTGCTGTCGGGCAATGCTCGGAGAAAGCGCTGATGAGATCTTAATGTTGTTTTATATCAACAACTCGATGTAAACAATAGATTATACTAAGTTAAATAAATGTAATCGTACATATTTAATCATTTTTAAAATCATATTAATTATGTTAAAATATATTTATATATATATATATCAAACAAAGAAATTTAATAAATTTATTACTTCACATATATAAAAATTATAGTCGTTCAACATGATTAGGTTATAAAAATAAACGAAACGACATTTTATTTGTCTGAACAATATCGGGCACTAACCCCTAAGTGAACCAAGGACGTCACGGCTCTTATTATTATTATTACTTTTTTTTTTTTTTTAATTTATATCTTAAGGCTCAAACAATTTATCATCACTTAAAATTTATCATGTTAAATAAATATTATTAAATTATTTAATTGTCGAGTTATGAAATCGATAAAAAAAAATAATAATAGCTTTATAAATTAAATAACCGAGTTCAATGGAATCATTAAAGTGATTAAAATTAAATGATACTTTTTTTTTATTTAAATTATTTTTAAAAATATTACAGACGATTCAGTAGATGATTTTTATTTTTTCGACTACAATTTAAATATATATATATATATATATATATGAAACGAAGTATACTGAGAACAATCAGGTCATGCTTATGACCAAAGTATGGCCTTCTTCTATAGCCTGATGCAAGACTATTTGCAAAAAATATATAAATATATACATTTGTTTATTTTATTAAATTTAAAAATAAAAATTATCAAAAAATTTATTAACAATAATTTTTAAAAAATCCATCATTTACTTTTGCTAAAATAAATATGTAATAAAATAATAACCAAAAAAAAAATCCACGAAAATAATTATTTGGATTAAATATTTATCATAAAATTTATTACAACAGGCTTGCGCGTGCCAATCTTCGATCTTATCTTCGACCTAAATCTTTCTCCCCTCGTGTAAAAATTAAAGCGTTACTTAAACGCAATGCCCATGTGTAGTCTTTAACTAAATTTCAACGGTTGTCATCAACCCAACCAGCATTACATTCATACATTTCCACACAAACATGTACTATACCTGTATGTCTTAACAAAGTCTGCATGTATTTATATCTTATATAGTTATAGATCATGGTTGGTCATTGCCCTCAGCTATTAGCGAGTCTACGTTTTAAGTAATGCATATTTTTATTATTATTTTTCTCACTTCCACCTCCGCATTCTTTCTTTACTCGACTAAAGACTTTGTATAGTTTAATATCCTTTAGCCGCGAATTTTAAAAATATAACATTTTTTTTTTAAGATATTAGACTGTCAAAAAATATATCTTAGTATATTAACTTTTATATATATATATTTAAAATAAACGTGACCTCGTTACCAGATGAAAAATACATTTGAATCACGTTGGGACATTGACTCGGGATATTTGCGAGGTTGCGAATATGCGAATCTACAGGTCACTCACCGGATTGTAAGCTAGAGAGTTCGCGCCACGTGCTTTACACTATTAACATTACGATGTAGTTTTTTTTTTATGTATTAGTGCTGTTATACGTAATAGTAATAGTGTATATGTATATGTATGTATATAACTATACATGAGTGACTTAATATGGACATACGACTTGTTCATATATACTTATATACTTGTCTCTGTGCTACGCGTGTATCCCCTTCCGCATATATCCTTCGACATGTCAAGGATATAACGGAGTTTGTGGACACACGTGGCAAAGGATCATCGTCCTGAATGATCATTTTTTTTTCTTTTTTTTATTCGAGTAGAATTTTTTTACATTTTTTAAATATGCGCAGAATTATTTTATTGCAATAACATTGAGTTTTAATTACATGATTAATTATAACTAGAAAAATATAATTAAAAAAAAATTGTCAGTATAATCACGTATGAACATAACATACATGGTCAAAATATCAAAATATATGACGCCAATTTAAATATATTTTCTGATATATTTTTGTTTTTATTAAAAAATATAATATTTATCATATATGTCCTATATATTTAGCATATATAAAATATATTTTTATCATATATAAAAATATATATGTCTATCATATATGATAAGTATATTCTTATCATATATAAAAATATATGTCTATCATATACAAAAAATAGATATTTATCATATATAAAAGTATATATGTCTTTCATATACGAAAAATATATCCTTATCATGCATAAAAATATATATTTCTATCATGTATCAAAAATATATATGGTGCCATGTATAATATAAATTATATGCTACCATATATTTTTTGAATATAAAAAAAAATATATCGATAAAATATATATAATTATAAGGTACATGCAGATATATATATATATATATATATATATATATATATATATATATATATATATATATAGCTCAATATAAAAAACATAAGTTACATATATTTACTACTGTATATAATTTTATATTAAATCAACAAAAATCTCTATATGATTTTTTATAATATATAATATAATATATCATATATTTTTTTGTTGCAAATATATGACTTTATATATATTAACCATACATCGTTTTTTCATACAGAAAAAAAGTAAAAACTTTTCGATATAATTAATAATGAAAAATATATAAAATATGAGGATGACACTTTGTAAACATTAATACACTTTCGGTTAGACCTACTGTACTATTATCCTCACGTGATTTCTCTTATGTTTATACCATTTTATTCGAGTTAGATTATATATTTGACAGTATAAACTCAACTCACAACAACTTCTTTCTTCAAATTATTTATTTACTTATAATATTTTATAACTGATTTAAAATATTTTCAAACTTGGCGCCAAATTTTAATTTAAATTAACAATAAATTTTTTTCATTTTAAAAATAATTACAAATTTATAATTTTAACTAAACTACGCATTTAAATGCGCGTAATTTTTTTTACGTAATTAATCTGTGAAAAAAAATTTTTTTCAGTACAAAAAAAAAAAGTGATATATTGTGTGTGTAATAAATTTAGTTGTTCTCATTTTTATGAGAATAAAGTTTTGTTATATATGTAATAAAAGAAGTTGAGAAGAGTTAAGTATAAGGCCAATGGCATTTCGTCATTAGCCGGGCAAGTTGAATAACCGGCATTACGTCACTGGCTCACGTTTGCCGAAGTGTTTTTAAGCTAAAGAGGTAAGAGGAGCAAGGAACGCGTAGTGGGTCCGCGAGTAAGAACTTTGCGCACAGAGGGGGAAGAAAATCCACCTAGTGGGGACGATGGAGGTCGATCACCTACGTACGGGAGTCAGTGACACCTCGAGGTAAAAGATTCTTCCCTCATTTTTTTTATCATTTTATTAAACTCTACATTGTTATGAAGGGTTTCGATGAGTCGCTCTTAACTTAAGATGATACTTTTTATGATACGACAATATCTACTTGATCGGAAATTTCTCCACGCGACACGTGAATATCCACGTGAGAAATATTATTCATTTGGTTTGCCAAATTTTAACCGCAACTTGATTCTTTTGTATCACGTTGAGTTAACTCGTGACTTATTTGTATGGTTACTTAGTAAAAACTTTTCATTACGTAAAATTTTCAATAGATTCAATTTTAATTCAAATTACTTTTTTTTTTTTTATAAATTTCATGACCAATTTTGAAAATTTTAATTTGAATTAAGCAACGAAGAGGGAAAATATTTTTTTAAATTTTTAATTAAAAGGAATGAGGTCATTTGGTCTTAATTTCCGGTGGGATAAAATTTTTTACGACTTTTATATAATTATAGGGTAGTGGGAGGCAAGATGGCCTCGTTAAGGATTTTATTACCCTAAAAAATAGGGCGTCAGTAATTCATTTTATAGGCCTCGAAAAATTTTAAAATGAAAGGGCTCCATTCAAAAAATTAATTTTTTGAATTTATACAAAATATCATTTGATTTAATTACAATACAAAAATTTTTATTATGGGTCCAACTTGCCCCGGTAAGTTTACGGTGGTTAATCATTTAGTCTCTACTAAACATAAAAATGTAAAAAAAATTTTTTGAGTGGCCATTACGGAATAGGGAGCCGTCTTGCCCCCTCTTACCTATAATTATAAAGTATAAAATCAACTATGAAATTGAATAGTTTCGCAAAAAGATAAGGTTACTGACCGATCAAGGACAAAAAAAAGAAAGGCGAATTTTTACAAAATACCCCAAGGATAAAGTCCTCATGATTCGCCCGGAAATAATCGCAATCCTTTAAGGTGATCGATTGGCACGAGAACAGTTTGTAAATGTGGTTTGCCATATACTTATTTTTTTTTTTAACTTTGAAATATGTCCTTGAATAAATTCAAGGATGTAAGAGTAATAAAATTTATCGTTTTTCGTACAAAGTCCTTGAAGCTTTGCGAATATCTTCTTCCCTTCAAGCAGGATAATCATGAGAGAGTAATAAAGCATTGACTGGCCGTGACCGAAAGGCAGAAAGTTCGAAGACCTCGTTACCTCTGTTTCGCGAAGCCAAAAATTATTCTGCGTCTTACTAAAAAAATTTAAGGCGTAATTTAAATTATTCTACTGTTGAAATAAAAAAAAAATAAATTTTTATTTATTTATATATAAAAAAAAAAGATTTCTTATCCCAAGAAAATTTTTGTTTTCAATTCATACACGGAAAAAAATAAATAAGCGATGCAACATGAACCAATCTAGGTGGGTCATCATGAAAAATCATGCTGCAGCAACATGATTTGTCATGTTACGCCAACATGAAATAATCATGTTTGGGCAACATGATTTTTCATGATGTAGTAACATTACATGATTTTTGCATGGTACTGCAACATGATTTTTATGTTTCAGTAACATGACATGGATTTTCCATGTTGCCGTCACATGACAAAATCATGTTGAGACAACATGAATTTCCATGTTTCAGTAACATGACATGATTTTCCCAAGTTGCAGCCACATGACAAAATCATGTTGAGACAACATGAATTTTCATGTTTCAGTAACATGACAAGATTTTTCCACGTTGCAGCCACATGACAAAATCATGTTGAGACAACATGAATTTCCATGTTTCAGTAACATGACATGATTTTCCCAAGTTGCAGCCACATGACAAAATCATGTTGAGACAACATGAATTTTCATGTTTCAGTAACATGACAAGATTTTTCCACGTTGCAGCCACATGACAAAATCATGTTGAGACAACATGAATTTCCATGTTTCAGTAACATGACATGATTTTCCCAAGTTGCAGCCACATGACAAAATCATGTTGAGACAACATGAATTTCCATGTTTCAGTAACATGACATGATTTTCCCAAGTTGCAGCCACATGACAAAATCATGTTGAGACAATATGAATTTTCATGTTTCAGTAACATTACATGATTTTTGCATATATAACAGTACATGATTTTTTCATGTTACTGCAACATGAATATAGTATTACTACATGAAAATTCATGCTGTCTCAACATGATCCTTTCATGTTACCACAACATGAAAAATCATGCTGCCCCAACATGATTTTTTCATGATAACCCACCTAGACTTGTTCATATTGCACCACCTAGTTATTATGTTCCATGTATAGTGCAAAAAATTACTTAAGGCGTGAAAATTTTTCAGGACGAGTAAAAATTTTTGTGCCAAAATATCATTTCTTTCTACATTTATTTATTGTTTATCTTTCGTTAAAAAATAATAAAATTTTAATAATCAATGCATTTAATTGTCGCAAATTTGGATCGTATAACAGTATAGTCTTGTGTCTAACTCTTTATACTAGCTGTTAGTTCCACGTCGATAGTAATAGGTAAGGTCGTGGTTATCTATTTAGTGTTTAAAGAACACGTGACGCCTGGCGGGATTTAGTAACCTTCGGCATACCTGTAATAAAATAAATTTCCCACGAAAAATAGTGGATTCATGTATCTACGTTGCATCGACCTGCAAAATAATCATGAAATCATCAGTACAAATATGTGAATACGACTATATATAGACATACTTACACACATTCATGCATTGATTTAGTATTGTAGTATGTTGATTTTCAAATGCAAGCAGTGTCTTAGTCTGCCCGAGAATCTGACGCGGAAATAGTACCTAGTGCATAGATAACATGGTTTGCGGTTACCCACGGTACATCAGTCGTCTTTTCCAGTGACCAATGTGCGTTGGCGTGGTCGCGTATTCACTTAACATCGATACCGAGGTTAGGTGGGTCACTGAACTCAACACCCTGTACTCTCTGTTCTTTACTTAAGTCAAGACCTGTTTTGCACTGAAAACATATACACTTTAATATATTGTATATAGTCATTATAAATATATCTACAATATATTATAAATATAAATTTCTTGTTTTAAAATTATTTTTTTTCAAGCATTATGCAATAGAACCATTGACCGAATAAAATTAATTGCTTATACTAATTTCTCTATTGCGTAATTAAGTATTATATTCATTTACTAAAACGATAAAGAAATTTTCATTTCTTTAGTTATTCATTAAAAAGAAAATTTTATTTTTTTAAAAGTTATGTTAAATATTTTTGTTTAGATAACATACATACTTTGCAAAAAAATATATATTACGCAAACTGGGGCAAAATTTGACATCATTTTTTAGGATAAATTTTTTTTTAAATGTTTCTTTACAGTTTGCAAAAAAATGGAGGCACGACCTATAAAAAATTTTTTTCAAATTTTTGTCTAAAAAATTTTATTAAAAATTTCAAAAAAATGTTTCTAGTATAATAGATCAAGTACCAAAAATTCGGAAGCTATTTTTTTTTAAATGACCCATTTTATCTCAGATTCAAATTTTTCAAATTTTCCATAAAATTCAGAACAATTATCTTGATTAAAAATTTTAAATTACATTGTTCAGACTGATCAACTTGCCCCACTTTTTTTCTACCGTAACTAAGCATTGAAAAAAAAATTTTTGTTTAAAAATGGTGTCTGATATATAATAGTATAAAGTGATGATCTGGATGATACTTTCTCTCTATTTTCAATAACTCTCACCTAATGACTGTCATCGGAGACAGTAACACGACTACTTAGTCAGTGACTGTCAATAAACATTAATAAATAATTTAACTTAAAATAATATACATATATAATATATAAGGACGAATTACAATAGCTTTCCCCGTAAATTTACTTTCTCCTGAGAGAGGCGTCATTGTCCATTGTCTACTCATTAAACTCTCTCGACCTGAACCTTTTAACTCTCGCTGATGTTTGATTGCCACCAAACAAGTCAAATCACATTCATGAAAGTGCATTTTTTTGCACTACATTCTTTATTTATTAACAAGTACATTTCATTGAAAACCTCTTCTTTCTCCAAAAACGTCACAAATTTCGTTTAGTAAAATAATAAAGGATAAAATAAATTTTCCAAGGATACGGAAGACATGTGGATATAGAGCAATATTGTTAGCAATAATCGAGGTGACTGACCGGCGTCCAGTTGCGTTCACTAACCTCCCGTTGCTAACTTCCTCCCACCACCCATCTCTACTTGCCATTTACCTTCTTCCCCTCTCTCTCTTTCTCTATATTTCTCTCCTACTCCTGCTAGCTCTCCTTTCATTTTATTCTCTCTATTGTAGGACGTGTCGATTCTTCATGAACGTATGCCCCCATCACTGTCATTCTAATCAATTTGGGGCGTTTGTTGTATCTAGAACACACTATACACTCACTGCGGAAGTTTGTACCGTTTATTATTCCATATAATCATTTTAAAAACACTTTTATTTAACTAAATATCGAAATTAGTACATTCAATAATTTATTTTAATTAAAATTAAGTCAATTAATCTAACGAACAAATTAATAGTTAATATGAAGGAAAAGAGAGTGGGGGTAAAATGGGAGCTGGAAAAAAAATGTCAGTAGTATTCAAAGGACCCACTTTGCCTGTTGGCGTCATCTTACCCCCCATTGCAGTGTAACAGTTTATATACGCGTTAAAATAAAATAAATAAAAGTAACTTGGAAAGTAAATATTGTACCTATAACTCATCATGCAATTCTAGCTCATTCGTCAAAGTATTTTTAAAAATTTCCAAGAGTTATATGACAGTTAAGAAGTCTAATATTTGCCGTGTCGAATTGTTGTAAGGTAACACTTAAACTGTAAGGACCAATATTAACCAACCTGGTGAATCCAGATCGTAAAGATTCTTTTATTTAACTCACTCGTACTATTGCAGAATATATATTTTAAAACTTGAATGACTTTGCCCATCAACCGATTTCTTTTGTCACCGAGTTAAATCCCAGTTGATGAGGGTCTTGTCTTCTAGACAACCTAACCCTATGAATCTTACTTTTCTGTGCTTTAACCTTGCGCAAATCTATTCAAACTCTTTCGCAAATATATGTCTTATGATTATTACTAAACAAATGTCTCAAGGATTTTACGTAAAAGTCGACTACAGTTATACCTGACAAAAATATTATTTTTCATGACATATATTTGTGTATTCCTCAAGTGGGACAACTGACATATTCTTATTTTATACATGGAGAAAATTTAATTATACTATCTACGATACTAATTTTGAATTTCCACTATTTGAAATGGTAGCAAATTTTTCAGTGGTAAAATAATTAGTTTTACTATTGAGCATGATAACAGTAACAATTGATGGTGGTGACGATTACTGTCGAAGATGCTAATTCTAACTATTAAAGATTATAATTGTTACAATCGAAGATGGTAACTGTTACCATTCAGGTTGTAAAAATTCTGAAACAAAGAATAGGATAAATTTATATAAATTTAAATCCTTTATTTATATCCATATTTTGCTATGTACATTTTGTCTTTTAAATAATTAAAATAAGTAACAATGCAATCGTTTGTCCGAATATAATAAAACTTTCCAAACATTGGAGCTGTTATTGATAACTTTAAATGATTGGGTATGATCATCAAAATAGCAATCATCCAAGTATTAAGTGAAATTAATCACATACACAGTTAAACAAAGAGAAAATTACATGTAGACAAGCTTCAGACTGTAACGCCGATATTTAAATTCTTTATTAGTTTAGATAGTAATTATTATTTGGGCTGATGGTAACTATTACCATCAGGTTATTAAGAATTACAATGTTGATAATAGTTATAATTAGTCAAGATAATAAAAGTTATAATTTCTATCATCAATAATTGTAGATTTCGCCATGTAGATACTACAATTCAGGCAGTTTATCTAATAATTTAGATATTCACTACTATCGAATTCAGTTTGAAAATTTTACTATGACGATAACTTTTACTATAAAATTCTCTCCGTGTATGATATAGTAAAACATTATATACTGACTTAATTAAGTCCGTTAATTTTTAGGTTAAAAAAAATTTTTTTGTCATTTGAAAAGTCAAAGTGGATCGAACCTCTATGACTTTCGATGAAAAAGCGAGTCGAATTGAGCTCTCGATCGGTTGCCGAAGATTCTCGATTTCGTGACGGGGTGGTGGCAGCATGAAGGAGCGATGAACTCGGTCACCGGGCAACAAACTGCAAGCCAATGTAGGCATCCACCGACACACCTTTTGAACGTCCACATGTGCTATACATAATTCTTTCATGTACATACATATAAATATACATACATACATACATGTACGTCTCAGTAAATGCGTTTTAAACTCACACAAAACAAACGCGAACGTCAACATGTTTACGAGTCTGAAAACGTGACGGTTGACTGGACTGTATTGAATGGTATTTTTTCTCACGAATCAGCAACCTCCGTTCTTAAAATATTGCGCGTAATTACGTTACATTTAAAATTTTGTTTATCGAAATTTGTTAAAAATTTTTTATAAATTTATTTATATATTCACTTTGTCCTCGTTATCATTTTATTTAAAAATAAGTAACCGAAAAGTGGTAGCACAGATTTATATATATTATAAATAAAATGAATCACGTTAAAAAAGAAGGCTCTCGAATGTTTGAGATTACGTGGATCTTTTTCTGGCTGTCATGAATAGCGGTCTATATCGTGTTCGAGTCGAGTGAAGCCGAGTTGAGTCGACGCTCTGGAACGTTTGTCGTAAACAATTCATTAAGTCCATTCTTCACGTTCAGAGTGCACGTTTAGGGTCGACGACCCGGTTCATATATAAACACCTACCGGATGAACTTAAAACAAGTGTATATTAACGAATAATCAAGCTAATTTCGATAATGCCTTTTAGGTATACATTTTTATTGGGTAATCAGACACGGAATCATTCAGCCAAGGGAATTTCAACATTTAATGCTGAGAAAATTTCAAATCAGTCCTAATTTTTCTTGTTACATATATGCTCATATATATATATATATATATATACATATGAAGATGATGAAAGATGAAAAATGAAACGAAGATAATAAAAAAAAAAAGGACAAAAAAAAAGATGTAAGAATTCCGTGGACGCAATTACCCTGAGCAGTAACTACGCGTCTGGCGAACGGTGAAAAAGCCCGTAGTCTAACCGTTGCTGCATAGCACGTTGACGTCGAGCTAGTGTGGGTTACCTGGTTAGTGACCGGGCAACCGAGTTCACTGGCATCGGCCCTCTTCCTGCAGCTTGGCTAATCCCAATCTCCAAGCCAACAAAACAAAGACAGAATGTACTGAAAAGCTTCTTCTTCTTCTACTTCTACTTCTACTTCTTCTCTTCTTATTCTTCTTTTTTCACACGTAAATACACATACACAGTAGTATACATATGTGTATGTATATAAAGTTCAAATGGTGTAGAAATTAATAATGGAGGAAAAATGATTAAAGTTTGTTTGATATCGTTGATAATGAGACGATGAGACTAGGTATGAATATAAATATACAAGAATGGAAATTACAATGCGTGTGCTCATGCGTGAGCTATTACTACTGATTCAAAATAGGCATATGTATAGATATAGATATGTGTGGAAAATACTTTGGTTAACGATATCACGTAAATTACAGGTCGTTGCCTCTAGATCTTTCTCTTTACTTTAACGCGAAAGTGCTTTCGCTGTGATTTCCCACATGCTCGTTATCTTTATGTAGATCAAATAATCTTTGATATATTATATATATACAAGTATAAGGAAACTGTTTTCTGTGCAAAAATTAATTTTTTATTTAAATTAGACCGGAATAATTTTTTATTATGCACGGAAAAAAACATGCTCAAGATTTGAATAGTTTGTAGTTTATTTTTGACAAAATTAGTATATTTGAATACTAATATCAAACTAGGATCATTATATATTACAAAATGGCTATTATTTATATTACAATTTGATACACAGAAGAGCAAAATTTGTAATTTCGTATATTAAAATTAATATGAAAAAAAATCGATAAATTGGTATCTACAGTTATTTATTACTATTCAAATAAACAGAAAAATTTTAAAAATTTACCACTTATTCGATTTATGTATATAATAAATTAATTTATAATAACGAATAAATAATATTTTATATTAATTATCAATCAATGGGATAGAATTTATAAAATAAGAGTTAAAAGTTTTCGGTATTTTTATGAGCAACAAAATCAGTATCTAGTATACTAATTTTTCATTTTATTATTTACCACTTATTTGATTTATGTATATTGTAAATTAATTTATAATGATGAATTAATGATATTTTGAGCTAATAATTGATCAGTGATGTCGAATTTATAAAATAAAAGTTGGTAACTTTTGCAATTTTTCGGCTGGAAAAATCAGTATCTAAGATAGCAATTCTTAATTTGACCAATCATTACTTTTTAATATATGTATGCCATAAATTAATTAATTTTCACTAATAAGTCACGTATTATACCTAAAAGTAATAATATTTAGTTACTTTTTGAAATAATTGAAAGTAGTTTTTCGGAATCTACAAAAATTAGTAAACTACTTTGCATTAAGTACATAATAGTACTAATTATTGATAACAGATTCCACTTTTTACTATTATTTATTCATTTTTAATAATCTGTTTTTTCCGTGGGGACAATTTGTAAACATGAGAAATATTTTTTTTTTTGTATAATCGAAGCCTTAAAACGTCACTAAAATAATAAAAAATTTATTAAAACGAAATTTATTTTTTTACAAAATGATGAGTAAAAAAAATTCAAAATTTTTTTTTGTTTTTTTTCTTAAGAGTAACTGAAAATAGTATCTTTGATGCAGACACAAATTTCGACTGGTTTTTTTTTTAATTAAAAATTTAGAGAAAATAAAAATCTTAAAAAATTTGTCCCCTGTTGCATAGAAAAATTTAAAAAAAAATTGTATGATAGTTATAAAAATTTAATTAAATATTTTAAAGTATGGATTTTTTTACACACATTTTTTATACACAAAGAAATTTTTTTTAATATTAAAATTGATAAAAAAAAAGTAAATATAACGAGGTAAAATATGTTTAATTTACATATTATAAAATCCTCATTGCGAGCAATGACTTTCGATAATGTGGGTCAGAAAAATAACAAACATACCCAAGTGTGTGTATCATCATATAATTTATTTTACCTTTTAGCTCAAATGTAAACACGTTAATACTTTAATCATAAAGTTAATTAGAACGTGATCAATTGATTATATTTATTCATTACATATAAATGAAAGAAATTTAAAAAAAGTGAAAAAAGATATTTTATATTATATACATAGTTATAATTATATATTTTATAATCTCATACAATTAATTAAGAGGCTGCATAGAAATAGACTCATTTTATTTTTAAATTACATCAAATTTAAATTTTAAAAATTTTTTCTGTTAAAAATTATTAAAATTCATTCATTCAAAAAATACCGATGATTTACTCACTTATGGGGAGAAATTCAGACTTCAAAACGTTGTGACAACGCTTTTATTTTTAGTGAGCAGACGGTGAACAAAAAAATTTAAAATTTTAAATTATATAAAATTATAGATGTACTACAAAGTATATAATTTGTATCATAGGGTCGACGGCCAGTCAACTCACGCAGTCATCGTCATTATGTCATTCATGTCACTCTTACGCACGCACGTTCGACACTTCCACGAGTATGTTTATTCACATATTGTTTAAGTACAGTTACATTCATGATTGGAAATTGTTTTGTCATATAATATATAACAAAATTATAAATTTAAATATGTAAATATCATTTTTTTTTTTTTTTTTAAATATTAAAACAATTATAAAAAACTTTTAATGACTAATTTTTATTTTTTTAGTCGAACTAAAAACAGTTCAATTTTTTACATCAAGACCGGGGCGAAATGGGCCTTTTTTTTTAACCGGAAAAATTAATTTTTTGTTTTACAAATTTTAGTTACAGTTTTTGTAAGTAATTGGGGTAAATTGAACAGTTAAAAGTGCGGCAAATTTTAAATTTTGAATTAAACTTTTTTTTTAATTTTCAAGGGAAAAATTTTTTACTGAAAATTTTAAATTGAGCTCTGCTCAAACTGGCCAGTTTGCCCCACTTTTTTTTTAAAACTGTAACTGACGTTAAAAAAAAAATTTGTCTTTAATCCGGGGTAGAATGAGACAGAATAAGAAAAATTATTTTTTTATTTTACAAATGTTAGTTACAGTCTTTAAAAATAAATGGGGTAAATTGAACAGTCAAAAGTGCGGCAAATTTAAAATTTTGAATTAAATTTTTTTTTAATTTTTAAGAAAAAAATTTTTTACTGAAAATTTTAAATTGAACTTTGTTCAAACTGGCCAACTTGCCCCACTTTTTTTTGAAAACTGTAACTAACCATTTAAAAAAAATGTATCTTCAATCCCGGGTAAAATGAGACACTTTTTTGTCTCATTTTGCCCCGGATTCTCGTATAGGTGATGTTTTTTATAAACGAAGATGGTTTAACTTATGACTCAAGGTGTCATTGAGCTCATCAACACGTAAAAGTATTCTCAGTATTATGAGTAGTTTTGAAGGTTCATCGACTTTTAAGTGAAACAAATATAGTGTGACAATTGAGAAATTAATAACAATAATAATAAAAAAAATAAAAAATAAAAAATAAAAAAGTTTATACATATCTTTAATGACTCACGTTACAGCGATCAGTAGGTTATCACCATAATTATATTGAAATGAAAACCGTTAGCCTACTATTAAATTACTAGTTAGATTTGATGAAGTAATCGTTAAGAAATTTATTTTCATTTATTTATTTATTGTTTTTTTTTGCTGGGTCATGTAATCAGCAAGACACTGAGAGGATAATTTATTTTATTTTCATAAAATTTATTTATAATTAAATTACAAAACAATCGGTTCGATTTTGGGTCAAGTCGATGTTTATTATGTAATATATAGTAAACCAGTGCTTGTGTACTATAAATATATGTAAGTGACTAATATATATGAGTTTATTAATTATTGATGACTGTATAGTTCCATGAACTGTGAATATCGATATGCATTTGATACAAATACTTATTTTGAAATTCAAATAAATGGGTTTATTTTTATATCTAATAAATTTCTCTCTCATACTGTATATATATTGTTGGTGTGCATTAACAGGGTCATCGTCCTAAGAATCGCAAAGAGTCCAGTCTCTCGGTCATGAACATCGAGCACCTCAGTTGCAGGATCAACGAACCCCATTACAAGAGTTCAGTAGACTCAGAATTGATTAATCTAGTTTAATTTATTTTGAGCAGAAAAAATAAAATAAAAATAAATATTTTTTTTTTAACTGTTTCATTATTATTTTCTAAAAAAAAAAATTAGATCTATAGGGGTCCAAATCCGGATTAATAAAATAAATTATTAAGCCAAAAATTTAAAATTTTTATTCAGACAGATTTTGGAGCTTCATAAAAAGAAAATTATTATTTTTTTTTAATGGTAATTAATATAAAAATTTAGTAAAATTATAAATTATAAAAAAAAAATATTTTGAAAAATTGCACCTATAGCATTTTTAATTTTCTACATGTGTATTTTTTTAATTTTCTGTTTTTTTTGTAAATTCAATTTGAAAAAAAAAATCCAAAAAATTTTTAAGTGTCTGCTAACTTCAGGATCATAATTACCCGACGTCTAATAATATTTTAATTTTTTTTAAAAACGATAAATTACAAAAAAAAAATATTTTGAAAAATTGCACCTATAGTTTTTTTAATTTTCTACACGTGCATATTTTTAGTTTTTTTTATTTTTTTAATTTGTGTGTTGAAAAAAAAATCCGAAAATTTATAATTGTCTTCTAACTTCAGGCCCATTTAATTTTCTGACAAAAAAATGAACGTGGTTTTGTATAAAAAAAAATTTTATCAAAATAAAAATATGTAATTTAAAAAAAAATGTTAGTGAAGTATAAGGGCAGTATAGAGCAATAAACTTAGGTAGGGCATTGCACCTCAGTGCATAAAATATAAAAGAGTCTTTGGCCGCACTCGCAAGCTCGCGGAGTTGCATCGCGTCCAGTGACCCGCCCTACCGTTAGGACGGCCCCGAGGATGCGTTCCCCTCTCTCAAACGATTAACTCCCTTCTCTTTATCTCGTCCTGTGCTTCTTCTTCTTCTTCTTCAACTTCTCTGTGTTATTATTATTATTACTATTTTTATCTATGCCATTTCTCTTATTGTAGTTTGCATTGCAGATCTCTGAGGCAAGTGGAAATACTTTGATCTATTTAATACTTATTTTGAATTTTTAAATTTATAATATTCAATTACCGACTGACCTCACATCTATTCAACTGATTACTCCTATTTATTTTCATTTTTCATACCCATCTAACGGATTTTATTTACTTTTTAAATATCAACAAAGGATTTTATTTTAAATAAATATATTATTTCATTTTTAATTACAAGCTCAAGCTTAAAATAATTAAATATTTTCATTTTTACTTTCACAGTAAATTTAATTTCAATAATTACTCAAAATATAGTTTCTTTAAAAATCAATTTATGTATATAGAGTAATTTTAAAAATATAAATTTTTGACCTACTAGTCTTTTAAAAAAAAAAAAAAAAAAAAAAAAATCAAATTTTTTTCCCTCAGAAAGAAAAAGATTTTTTGGTGCGAGAAACATTTTGCATTTGAATTTCAAACAAAAATTTTCTTGAGGGGAATAAAAATTTTTAACGTCAAAAAATTTTATGTTAAAAAAAAAAAAATTGTTGTAGACAATAAAAAATATTAAAAATTTTAAATAACAATTGTCAATATATACATATATATATATATTTAACACAAGTAAAGTAAGACAAAAAAAATAAAATGATGACGTTTATTATGACATCATATTGTCAGCACATGATATCAGTATCCTATGATTGAGTGACTGATTCTAGTAGAGAAAAGTTATGATATGAGAGAGAGAGAGAGTTCATCGACCGTTTGCGTGGCGTCGAAGGGGTCGGCGTACTCCCATCAGCTATGGAAAGAACTCTTTATATCCCTCTCTTTTATACATACATACTTATATCTATATATATAGAAATATACATAGATGTATGGATGTATTTAGCAAAGTAAAGTTATATATTGCGAGTGTATGAATGCAGCTGCTCACGTGCATGTGGATGCAGTTGTTACACTCCCACGTCGCAATGTAGTACCGTAATATTCGCGGAACTTGGGGTCCCCTTTGTTACGCCCTCCTACTCCTCCTTTGTTTCCTAGATCGTCTTCCCTCAATCTTGTGAGCATTCCCCATAGAATTTGACCTAACAACGTCTTTTTATACTAACTACATATATGTTATTATTATCACTAAAGCTTCGACCTTCCATTATACTTCTTATCTTCAACAAGTTGTAAAAAACCTTAAAAGTGAACTTTAATTCATCTATTTTATTTATTTATTATTAACCATACACTAAAATAAATAATCGGTAGCAGCTACCGATTGGCAGTCGGTAGCAGCTACCTATTCGCAATAGGTAGCTACTACCAATCATTTTTTGGGAGCTGCTACCAATTATTTCGGTAATAGTTACCAAAATAATCGGTAGCTGCTACTTAAAATTAGGTAACTGGTACCAAAATAATTCGCAGCAGCTACCAAAAAATAATCGGTAGCGGCTACTAAAAAATAATCGGTACACGGAACGAAATTTTCGCTAAAAATTACCGTTAAATTCACTGTAATCGTGGGACATAATGCAGTGCTTTTATTTATTACCATTTTCGAAATAAAAATTAGGAAAAAATTCATTTATTTTATGGTAAACTTCATAAAATTTACCGAAAACCGAATAAAATTTACAGTAGACTACGGTAAAATTTGTTGAAAAAAGGTTAAAAATTATCTGACTTACCGACAAATGATTAGGTCGTGCCATTCGTCCCACGATTACAGTGAATTTAACGGTAATTTTTAAAGAAAATTTCTTTCCGTGTAGTAGCTACCTACTGCCAATGAGTAGCTGCTACCGATTATTTTTTTCAGTGTAATCTTTTTTTTAACTAATTGGGGAGCCGCTACATCAATTAGAGCAGCGGGCCAAGACGACCTTCTTAAAAATTTTATTAGTTTGTTATCAAACTAACCGACACACCTTCCCTGGTAGGAAGGGACCATTGGACAAGGCTCGGACCAGGCATTGGCCAGTCGTCATGCCAGAGTTCCGAGCCTTGGCACCAGCCTTGGCTAAGCATTGGGCCAAGGATTGGTCCAGGCCTAGGATGATAACAATGTCCCCAAGCCTTGGCAAACAAAAAAACTAGGCTTGGGCCAAGCCTTAGGAAACGAAAAATTGAGCCTCGGCCAAGGCTTGGGAAACAAAAAACCAAGCCTCGGTCAAACCTCGGGGAGCAAAAAATCCACGGCTCACCCAATGCTCGATCTAAAATATTATTATTTAAATTAATAAATATAATTAAAAAAAAGTTTGATCACACTTTTATCGACATTACATTAGAGGGTAATTAACTAATTACTGAATTAATGGGAAATAACGAATAAAATTATTTGGGGGCTACCGGGGTTCGAACTGAGATCCTTCTGATTACTAGGCTGGGACGCTATCCACTGTGCTAAATCTGATGTTCAGATAATTATGATTTTTTTGCTTGTTAAATTGTTTAAATACAATTTAATTCAAAAATATTAGATCGTAAAGATGAGATGAAATGTAGTTTTATTTAATGAACTTAAAATTGTCTGATGCATTTTTAGGCCTACGCATGACACCTGGGGCAAAATGGACCATCCGAAAATTCTGAAAAAATGATTCATATTTTTATCGTTAAATTAAAAAAAATTTAATATATTAATCCATTTTTCGGCTGATTCTCTATAGCCGGGGCAAATTCGGTCACTAAAAATATTCGGAAATAATATTTCATTTTTTAATTGATAAAATTTTTGAAATAATGCAAAATAATCTGTAATCTAAAAAATCAAAAATCACGTTTCTTGGGTTCATAATAATGACAAATAAAAAGTATAGAATTGTTTTTTTTTATTAAATAAAAAAATTAGTAAGTAAGATAATCGAGGAGAAACAATTTATTAAACCAATGATGTGAAATGTAATTTTTCTTTATGTATATTACATACAAAAATTTTGAATTTAATGAAATTTGATCAACTTTCAAAAATTTTTTTTTTCAACTTTTTTAAAGGGTACCCCATTTTGCTCGCCAAAAATAAAAATTTCATGTTAACTAAAGTTTTCTACATAGCAATAACTAATTAAATGAAAATTATTGATATTAATCGTATACTCGGTAGACGGTTATGCCCTGGTCTTCTCTATATACATATATATAGATACATGTAAAGTTGATAATTTTACTATTAAAATATAATTTAACCCAGGCTGAGGCATTGGCCAATGGTCAGCTGCCAAGGCTCGGCTTGACAAAAATTAAACTATCGGACCCAGCCTGGGCCGATCCTTGGGCCAATGGTCAGCAGCCAAGGCTCAATTTGACAAAAATTAAACTATCGGGCCTAGCCCTGGCCGAGGCTCAGACCAATGGTCACTACTCAAGGCTCGGCTTAATTTAATGAAACCAATGGGCCAAGTCTCGGCCTAGACTTGGGCCAATGGTTAGCTGCCAAGACTTGGCTTAACGTAATCAAACCATTGGATCAAGCCCTGGCCGAGGCTTGGGCCAATGGTCAGCTGCCGAAGCTTGGCAAGTGACAACAGGGCCAAGACTCGGCCTATTGTCAGCCTTGGCGATTCCTACCTGGGTTATCACGATTGACGTAAAAAATAGGGTGTCAGTAATTCATTTTATAGGTCTTGGAAAATTAAAAAGGGGAATGATGGCCCCGTACGAAAAATTATTTTTTTACGATTTTTTTATTTTTTGGAGCCAAATAATTCATAAAAGTAAAATAGCTAGTCGGGGTAAATTGGACAGTCTGAAAATAAAAATAAAAATTAAAAAAATTATTTTTTTCTCATTTTTCAGTTTTTGATTCTCATTCGTATTATTTGTATTTATACATATTTATATTAACCCCTGGTGGATTTAATTAGTGAACAGTAGACTATAAGTGCTAAAATTTATTATCAATTAAAAATTCTTTTTATCATTAATAAAAATAAAATGAAGTAAAAATTTGAATTTTTTTAATTTTTGTCATGGGTCCAACTTACCCTGGTTAATTTGTCTTAGTGAAAATTTAATCTTTGAACCGTCTTGCCCCTTTTTCCTATTTTCTATGAACGCAAATTTTCAACCACTCGCAGTTTAAAGAACTAAAGTTAAATTTAAACCCGTGAAATCATGAGGTAGAAAATGGTTAACCCTTTTTGACATTTCGACAGAGGTGTTGTAGGTTATACAGAGTCGACAAGTAAAACTCAATAGACAAACCACGCCTTGTAGCTTCAAATAAATAAACCCCAGCCACAGGATAATGACTCCCCTATTATTATTCAATCACACCGTGGTCATACTCTTCAAGTAGTTTCTTTAAAAAAAAAAAAATAAATATGACTTTCAGTAGCCTGCTACGGGTATCAAGGAGTATACAGAAGCGTCACCATTTTTAATTGTTTTTCCCATTGACCGGGTCCCATTCCTAAAGAAAAATAAATTGTACAAACGTCAAGGGACTACTGTCATATATTTCGGCCTTAATCCCATTAACCTAGACTAGCTTGTCATTCAAAATAAATAATAAAACGTCAATAATTCAAATCATCGCTCATATCTTTGCATCTAATAGCAACATTTAAATTATTTAAAAAAAAATTTTAATTAAGAATAATAAAAAAAAAAAAGTTGGTTTATATTGATACGAAAGAGAGTGGACGCAATTAAATGAGATTATTGAGTTTAAAAATATTGATCGACTTATATGCATCTCAAAGTGGCAATGGGGAGCAGGGCATCTCGAGGCCGAGGCTAGTGGAACAAACTTTTGCACTCTTTCCTTTTTCTTTGCATCATTTCTCTTCTACTTCTTACTACTGTGTATAATATACTGTGCACACATACACACTTGTATATACATATACATATATACTTACCTTGACGTTCGATTATTCGCGTGCTTCCCACGTTGTTTCTCACTCTACTCTTTTTATTGTCGGGAAGAGGCTTTGTAGCTCTATCTTCATTTTTGCTCTCGTATGTACTTGTAAGAGTTATTGAGACTCTCGGCGTAGGCTCTTCGCGGTTCAACGACGCTAGGCGCAACGACCTACGATTCACATTTATCTATGTACATATATATACTGTTCTATACAGTTGATTCACTATTTATACTGAATATGTTTTTAAAAATCACTTTAAATAAATTTAATCATGAAATTTATAATTAATTTTTTACTTCTTACTCTCATTAATTTAATGTCAAAATTTTGACTTCTCATTTTTTTAAGAGTTTTGGATAATTTTTGGATTTTTTTTTTCAACAAATAAATTACAAAAAGAAAAAAAAAATATGGGCATTTAGAAAATTTAAAAAACTATAAGTGGAATTTTTTAAAAATATTTTTTTTTTATAATTTATCATTTTTAAAAAAATCCAAAAATTAATTAGATGGCTAACTTTAGTATCAGTGATTAAAAGTAAACAGTTAAATAATTATTTAAAAAAAAAAAAAATTAATTTGTAAATTCAATTTTGCGGTTGAAAATAAATAAATTAATAACAGTATTTCGTTAAAAATTTTAATTTAGTTGTCGTACGTGATTTTTTATAGCGTCACATATGACAATCAAAATATGTTTCTAGATAAAAAACAATAAACTGTATACGTGTCGTATTTATATACACAAATATATTTATTTATTTATACAAAAGCGCGTTCGATGCAAGTTCAGTGACATCACACACGCATGTGCGTGACGTTCATTGCGCACCGTTATACCCATAGCTAGCCATAGCCCCTGCTACGGAAGTGTATTGTACTCTACTCGTATCTTTGCCATCGTCGTCGGCAAATGAATATAGAAGCTAAGTAATTTTGATGCGTCAACAATTATCTAACACTCGCTGTAAGTTTTATCACCAAGACCCACCAGACGTGACTATAGAATTTTCGAGAATTTTTAATCACTTGATCATTATTCATTAATATATTATACATGCTGTAAAAAATTGGGGGTGAATTCGGAGTGCAAATTTTTTACAGTGTGCATTAGGGTAGTAAAAAATTAAATTTTTTCAGACGCATAAAAAGCTTCTTTTTAATGAAAAAGTAACATGGGAAATTGGTTTTTTCTTTTTAAGTTAAAAGGACACGTGTTTCAGGACGATCAAAGTTAATTTTTCGATACAATCTCGGGTTTTTTTAAATATCTCATGAAATATGCAGATTAAAGAAAAAAATCATAAGAACAATTTTGTAGAAAATTAAATTCTTGACAAAAAAGGTTTCATTCATTTTTTTTATAAAATGTGTATTTATGAAGATATTTTGAAAAAACTTTTTTAGATCTTATTAATAGTGTATTTTAAGGGTTTCGAATTTTAAAATAACATTTTTTTAAAATATCTTCGTAAATACACATTTTACAATAAAAATGAATAAGAACTTTTTTGTCAAGAATTTAATTTCCTACAAAATTATTCCTATGATTTTTTTCTTTAATCTGCATATTTCATGAGATATTTAAAAAAAACCGCGATTGTGTCGAAAAATAAACTTTGATAGTCCTGAAACACGTGTTCTTTTAACTTAAAAAGAAAAAACCAAATTCCCCACTTATTTTTTCATATATATATATATATATATATATATATATATACAGTCGGACCTCCTTATAAGACTATATTGCTGTCTTTTTTATAAATCAGGTATCGCGATAGTTTGAGAGAGAAACTAATAGTCTTATAACCAGGTCCTACTGTATATATTTATATATATATATATATATATATATATATATATTATATATATATATATATATATATATATATATATATATCCAATAAATTGCTCATATTAATAAATTAACAATTAGTGACCGGTTTTATCACCTTCTTATTATTTACATCCCAAAATTAATTTAATTTAATTTATGGAAATTATTTTTTTTTTTTTCAATAATAAATTGCCGTCAAGTATAATAATAAAATTAATATTTTTATAGCCGAATATATTAATTTATAAAATAAAAAAAAAAAATTACTTAAGTACTTAATTATCAAAATATTATTATTTCGTTAGTAATTGTTTAAAAAAAAATAACAATAAATATAAAAAAAAATATTCTCAGGAAATTTTCATTGACGTGGTTAGAATACATTATATATGTATAAATATTGTAAAGAATTAAATATTCTAACCAAACGACACATGATACAATCAATATCATATTGTCGTTTTTTTCTTTTGTGTTCTGTATTTTTATTTATTTTTCTTTTCTGTTTTTTTTTTTTCTTAATAATGAATATGAATAATACATATTACTAGTTAGTAATATATAATGACGTTAAAATATATGAAAAAATCGTTTACTCAAGACAATAAAAAAATAAAAAACAAGACATAGGATACGATATATCCGAATGAAAACAGACTCCTTTGCATGTCGCGTGTCCCCTTTGTTCTCGTCCCTCTCGTATCATATTCTGATCCATTGAATATGAATGCACTTGTATCAACGTTTAATAGCTGGGTTCAAGGTTAAATAAAAAGTGCATACTCCACATTAATTTTTATTATTTTAATCACTAATATGTTGTTTGAAAAAAAATATTAACTGAAGTTTGTAATAAAATTTTAAGTCGTTTAATTCAATGGTTCACAGTTCCATATACAGAAGCCCAAGCCAAATATATAAAAAAAAAATCATATTAACTGGAAAAAAAACCCAATTATTGACAATCAGAAGTATTAAATATTATTATTTTATACATCAAATTAAATATAAACAATATATGAGTTAAAAAAAAAAAATTTTTTTTATGCTTCTTAATCTAATCAATCGTTTTTATAATTAATCTTTTACCTTTTGTAATATAGGAGAGGAAAGGGGAGAATGGCTACCCCAAAATTTTTTTTTTATGGAATTTTTGAAAATTCCAAAATCACTTTTGTAAATATAATACAGTATTATTTTGAATTTTTTTAATTAAACTTTTTAAAAAATTGAGGGTCAGTCGAAAAATATTAATGACTTATTTTATTTTGTGATGAAAAATATTGAAAATATTTTATTACCATTAGTTTTCAATGATTAAGGAAACTGTAATCTATCTATCTATCTATATTATTAAGAGAATAAGGAAAATTTTGTTCCCGGCATATCTGTATGATAGAATTGGTTAATGTTATTAAATTTGGTATCGTTAGAAAGGTTTTGACTTGAATTTGTGCCTTTTCATAGTTTCAACTCTTTTTTATTATCAATCATTGAGAAAAATCAATTTATTTGTATCATTCGAATTACATTTAAATTACGCGAGAAAAAATACGATCGTAATTATTTTCTTTAAATAAATTAATATTATAATTATTCTGTCACTAAATATGACTGAATGTCACTGAATATATACTATATTATTTATATCGCGTTATTTATTCCAATATGACAAAGTTTTATATTTCCATTTGGTTTTAGGAAGCTTCTCAAAGCCAACAAAAGTGTGCATAGAAAAGAAAAGGATTCATTGACACAAAAAATCTTTACTCGCCTAAAGAAAATTTTTACTTACCCCAAGAAATTTTTCGCATAGTGAATTAAAACCAAAAAGTTATTGAGAACTTGAAAAAATTTTTTGGTGCAAATAAAATTTTTTGAGGCAAGAAATCGTTTTCTTCTGAGTATTTTATAAAATCAGTGATATTTGGGCAGTCAGTGACTGCAGGTTGCTCATTTAATTTTTTATTAAACATAAAAAAATTTCTTGTTTTTACACTTTTTTTATGAGGGTACCCCATTTTGCCACCCGCTCTCCTATATATATGTAGTATTTTATAAAGACATAAAATAACAATAATTGGTATCCTGTCAAAAACTGGGTCTTTCACTTCACTTTTTTATTGTAACCACATACGTAACATATTACGTCCATACCAAAAGAAAGTTCTGACATTAACAAATTGAGTGAATTATAAATTTTCTTACTCCAAAAATTTTTATAACCATCCCTTTACAATAAAATAAAAATTAATAGAATTATTTCATAAAACGATAAAAATTTTTAAAAACCATTCATAGATTTTTCGACAAAGATAATTTATACCCCAAAGATTCAAAGAGTTTCCTTCAACAAAAAGGGAAGGATTCGACATTGTTATGATGTGTATTCCCTGTCTATTTATATTTTACCCTCACTTTAAAGCTTTAATTCTCCAACGAAAGTCAACATCAGCCCTACCCTCATATTTAACCGACCTGAGGATTCAGGTAACGAAAAATGTAGGTGAGGTTCACAAAAAAAAAAAAAAAACGAAATTTGTGTAGTTTACTGAAAATATTGAATTTCAAACGGAAGGATTGCATCCTCATCAAATTTTGATATTTCCGGTGGTTAATTTTTTTTTCAATCAATAAAAAAAATTCTACTTTTATTTTTATTGCCACATACATACATATATATATATTTTTTTATTTAGTGAACAAAAAAAAAATTCGATAATTGACATACGTATTTAATTTTTTAATTATCATCATCATGAAAGTCGCGACAGTTCACTGTACTATTCAAGGACTTTTCTTCCTGGCGATCTCTTGTGGCCTCTGACACTCGACGGTCCTTCGCCGTTATGGGAAGCCAACGTCCGGTCGTACGTGGTTGAATTGCAAAGGAAGGACACGAGACTTTACGTATCAGCAAATATATATACATACATACATATATACATACACATATATATATACATATATACAGAACTAAAAAAAAAAATATAATAAGATAGAAGAGTGATGTGTAATGGACTAATATAGGCAGGTGTTCCATTTCGAATTATATATATATATATATATATATATATATATATATATATATATATATATATAATTTAAAATATAAAATTATGTCTCTTTCACGAAGTTCACCGAACTCGTGTTATGTTCGGTAAAATGCAATTATTGCATTTAACGAACCATACAATTGTATTTTTAAAATATAATATAAAAAAAAATATCAAATGAAAAGTATTTAACATTACTATTGTCAATTCTGTGTAAACTATCAAATTAAATATGCTAATGTAACTAGAAATTTAATGATTCTAAAATTACTAGATAAAAAAAAAATTTCGGAATTTTTTTTAAACACTTTAATTTAGAAAAAAAAAAAAACTCAAAAAATGCACATATAGAAAATTTAAAAAACTATATGTGCAATTTTTGGAAAATTTTTTTTTTCTTATAATTTATCATTTCTGAAAAAATAAAAAATTATTCGACATTAGCTAACTTCAGATGATCCAGTTCATCTGAACAAGCAATCAGAAATTTTCGGATTTCTTTTTTCAACAATTACAAAAAAATAAAAATATGCACATGTAGAAAATTTAAAAAACTATAAGTGCAATTTTTTAAAATATTTTTTTTTTAATGATTTACCAATTTTAAAAAAATCTGAAAATTAACAGACGATATTTTTGGTAAATTTAAATTCTTAAAAAATTTTCCAATAATTAGTAAGCATGTCATATATGTATTTAATAAATATAAGCTGTAAAATAAATGACATCAGTAATTAAGGATGGAGAGAAAATAAACGTAAGATTTGAATTAATAAAAAAATTATGAGTTTGATCTTGTTGTAGTCGATATTATCACATATCGAATAGAGCGATAATATAAAGTATATATGTATATATAGCATATAAAGAGGGTTTGGTCATAAAAGTAATTCGTTGACGTGCGAGCTAATATAAGCTGATGGTGAGCAAGAAAGATAATAATATAATTGAACAAAGAGTGTGAGAAAAAATAAAGAAAGAACATGGTAGAGAAGGAGCTGGCCTTGGCCGTTGCCGGCGAGTAATTCAGTCAAGGTTTCGGCCGATGAACTTGTCGCTAGGAAGGAGGCCCCAGTGCTGGTGGGGACTAGCCGTCCAATCAGAAGACTCCAATGTTAAGTTAACTTGGTTTTGATTGGCCATCTTTATGTTATGTCGGGGCCCGGTGTTGTCAGTGACCTCCAGCATTGAAAATACGATCAGCACTGAGGGTTCTATACTCTTCTGCGAGTAGCTCTGTTCTGTCCCTCTGCTTGCTTACATATTAGTAGCTTTGCCGTAGACACTACAAGCAGACGTAGTTTACTACTATACGTAACTCACAACACCACAAGTTTAAGTAAAGCCTACTATACCCAGTTCTCTCGTTTGCTTTACTTGTTGTATACCCTCCCCACTACACCATCATCAACACGATCACGTCGTCGTGAGTAAGGGTGTACAGGCTAGTCAGGTAACCATTACAGCCTGGCATCAAACTCCAGTCAGACGAACGCGAGCCTCCCTCGAGCGAAGACTCACTTTCACTATCTCCTCAATTTGCCCAGTCGTTTTTACACATTCTCACACCGTGTTTATTTTTTTTTTTGACAATCAATGTGTTAAAGTGACTTTAATTTTTAATTAAACAATTTTATTGTTTATTTATCATACTGTGTAACAAGTGCAGTGTTTAGTTTTTTTTTTTTTTTACATATTTTACATATATATGAATTTAGTTAAAGTGTCATGTGTGACTTGAAAAAAGGATTTATGATAAATTGTGAATGACGTTCTATACTGAGGATTTAATGATTCCGAAACTAATTGGCGACACTCGCGTGGACAGCACTTTTGACCACTCGATGCAGCCGTGGTATGAAACGATGATCCTGACACCCGACAGTAGCATTCAACAGGGCAGTCTTGTGCCCTCTACCCCGGGGTCACCGATGTCCAGTGCATCGAGCAAGTCCTGCTCCAGGCCATCGAGTGTCACTATGTCTAGTCCTTATCATATCGCACAAGTTCCACATGTGGTTCCTAACATGCCAACCATGGACTCGACTGTCTCGTCCGCGCGACCAGAACCTGAGCTTAATATAGGTACTAGAGTAATTACTTTTTTTAAAATTATCCACATGCGTTTTAAATTAAAAAAAAGGTCAAAGTCTAGGTTAAAAGATGTGGGAATGTCTAATACAATAAATAATAAAGACAAATCACTGAGCGTGACAGAGTGAAAGCAGAAAGTTGTAATACACGATGCTGTAACTCTGGTTCACTGGAGAAAGTACTTAAACTCTTTTTCACTCCTTTCTCTTGGTATACGATCGCGTACACGTGCGTTAGAGAGGAGTTACATATATGTATATAAATATAAATAAATAATATATATAGATATATGTTTATTTTTAATAATTGAATTTTAATTTGATTACAGAATTCGATGGCACGACTGTTTTATGTCGAGTATGCGGAGACAAAGCTTCTGGTTTTCACTATGGAGTACACTCGTGTGAAGGATGCAAGGTAAGAAATTAAAATAATAATAGTAATAGACTAGAGCAATGACTTGAGCAATTTAATTACAATCTCGCTAACGTTTTTATTGGCTAACTCTCTTTTTTCACGCGAAAGTACGAATGTACATTTTTTTTATAACTTGTGTTTGTAGTATTACTGCTTTAAGGTGAAAGTATTTTGTACGCGGTTTTATTTACTGATGAATAAAATTATTTTTCGCGGTTGTTTTTACACTGGACCAGTTTCACGATAGCGAGAGGTTTTTTTGCTCATTAATTGAAATCAATTATTTTTTAAATTTATTTAGAAATTTTTATTTTTAAATTTATTAGTCGAAACAATTTACTTTCTATGAGATAAAAAATAGTTAATGATGTAACTCATTTTAAATAAATAATTAACTATTAATAAAAATAGTTTTATAGATACAGAAAAAAAGGATTTTTTGGCGTAAGAGAAATTTTGCATTAAAAAATAGAAACTAAAATTTTTCTTACTTCAAAAAAATTTTTTCTTGTCAAGAAAAATTCTTTCAATTCATAATTCAAAAATTTTCTTGTGGCGCCAATAATTTTTTTCTATAAATTGAAAACAAAAATTTTAAGACGAAAAAAAATGTCTTGGTTCAAAAAATTTTCTCGTCCCAAGAAAGTTTCTGTTTTGAAATTCAAATTCAAAAATTTTTTTGTGGCGCCAAAAATTGCTTTTTATTATAATTTAAAGAAAAAAATTTTCTTAAGACGATAAAAAATTTCTTGGTTCAAAAAATTTTTCTTGCGTCAAAAAAAAATTTTCTCGTCCCGAGAAAATTTCTGTTTTCAATTCATAATTCAAAAATTTTCTTGTGGCGCCAAAAAATTTTTTAAATTTAAATTCAAAACAAAAATTTTCTTAAGACGAGAAACAATTTCTTGGTTCAAAAAATTTTTATTTCTTGAGTCAAGTAAAAAATTTTCGCACTACGGAGTTTTTTTTTTCTGTGTACAGATTTAAAAAAAACAACAAAGTTTCTAAATTTGCTGAGTAAAATATCAATAGAAAGTCAATTGACTGGAGTTTCTTAATTAATTTAATAAAACTTGTAACAAAATTATTAATTAAATATATACTTGCAGTCAAAATTTAATTAAAACAACAAGTTTATCAATTTTTTTTTTAAATTCAATGATTACTAATTTAATGATCTAAATAAAAATAAAAATAAATGATTTCAATTGATTTATAATAGTCTGTGTGATTGAGTATGATCGTAAGCGTTTTAAAAATTAAAAAATAAAGTTGTCGACCTGGGTATATATATTATATATGTATAATAATATTCCGACAGTGAGCAAGGTTTAAGGAAGCTCGTTAATAAATGTTACTTGCCAGATGACCCTCAAAAAACTATTAACTCATTGGCATGACCATATAAAACCGTCAAGGCCCACTCTTTAAATAATCCAGTCACTCTGACATTTCGTTAGCAAGTTATATTTCCGGAAGAACAAAATCTAACCATGATGCCTAAAAACTTTTTCTTTTTAACTAGTCATGACCGTTTTAAATTTTTTAACAAGGACAATATAAATTCATCCTCGAAACCAGAGACATCCGCGTGACCCATCGGACACCGGGTAGACTCAAAGCGGAAATTTGCGGTGGCCCAGAGACTCAGTACTAGAGAGTGAAATCTATATAAATACGACCTCCAAATCACAATGAAACGCCGCATGTTACTTACGCAAAAGAACACACTGACAGTAAATGTAGCAAATTCCTTTATTTTTTTTTTTTAAATTTCTTTTACCTTCGTCTTTTAGTTTACTTCCTTAAAAGCCATAGATTTGTATGAGAGTCTTCAGGTATAATTTTTTTTTTCTTCACTCAGATTATTTTTATGGATGATTGATCATCGATTATTTTCATGGTCTAAATTTATTATTCTATTGCTCTTGAATTGACAAGTAAACTTTAAAAAAAAAAAAAAAATAATAATTTCATAAATTAAATAATTTAATTAACAATGAAGATATAGAATTAATTGGTTAAAAAAATGATACATGACAAGAAAATTTTTTATTGGACTAGTATTTTTTGCGATACGTTTTTTGCACGATTGGCAATTACTTCTCGAAGGCCGTCAAGTCAACGTCCTCGTGGTCTTGGCAAAGTGATGGCAGAGGGGATGTGTGGGACGGAATAGGTTACAAGTAAATAAGAAGGGGAAGTAAGAAAAGATAAAAAAAAAAATAAAACAAAGATAGTGTAATGGTGTATTTACAGACTCCACTGTCATTCCCCACTTCTTTTGCGATCCCCTTCTCTCTAACTCGCGCTTACCTGATACTTAAGATCAGCGAACTTTCAGATGCTTCTCAGCACTCTTACTGTTAGTATCATATATATGTTTCATATTTTTTAAAAATAAATACAGAGATAAAAAAATGCGTTTCATTGTACGGTAACCTATTTGAGCAAACGAATGATCGGTGAAATTTAAAAATATATTTTTTCGCAGCGGGAATAGAAAAAGGCGCGGTAGGTTTTTCATTGAAATATAAAAATATGTACGGAAGAAATTATCTCACTGGCCACAGAAAATAAGATCAAAGATCCCATTGACCGGTTTGATCTCGAGAATAGGATGTAGACTCAGGTAGAGATGCATTTTTCCTCAGAAAATACTTTTGTTGTCGACAAAAAAGACGTTTTAAATATTTCACATTTCCCATCGGCGAACAAATTGCCTTTGGTATTAGAAATTTATTTTTATGGACTAAATAATTTATTAAAATTTTAATTGACAGTTGGTCAATACGAGTCGGTTTCGAATGACCTAGCCTCTAGCGGTTTTAAATAATTTTATGACACAGAAAACCTGAGCTGGAGATGTAATAACTATCAAAACAGCTACAACTATTCTTTAGTTAATTATTGTACGCGAAACACTATTCAGGTAAAACGTTTTGACCAACTTGTGGAAAGGGAAGAGAACGCGGAAGAGTATTGGGTATATCTCTGCTTTGAGACTAGGTCGCTCGGTCGTACTACTGTTGCAACAATATATATTTCGATAATCATTCGTGCGTTTTTTTTTTAAGTTACTCCTTTAAAAATCATCAATCATTAGGCAGAAATAAAAATTCTTGACTGCTACTGAAATTAACCGACTTCTAATTACTTTTGGATTTTTTTTAAGCAATCAATTATAAAAAAAAAAATATTTCAAAAAATTGCACTTATAGTTTTTTTTATTTTCTACATGTGCATATTTTTAGTTTTTTTTTAATTGTTTTTTAAAAAACAAAAATTCAAATTCAAAAAAAAAATTTTTTGGCGCTAAAAATTTGTACTCCCCCCAATAAAATTTTTGTCTTTTAAATTGAAAACTAAAATTTTCTTGAGGCAAGAAAAAATTTTTTTTAACCAAGAAATATTTTTTTTCTGTATAGAAATCAATGATACTGGTTAAAATTTTTTTTAAAAACGATGAACTGTAAAAAAAAATATTTTAAAAAATTGCACTTGTAGTTTTTTTAATTCTCTACATGTGCATTTTTTTTTTTTTATAGCTCATCGTTTTGGAAAAAAATTCAAAAATTATTAAACGTCGGCTAACTTATAAAACTGAAATTAGCTGTTTAATAATTTTTGGATTTTATAAAAAACTATAAATTATAAAAAAAAAAATATTTCAAAAAATTGCACTTGTAGTCTTTTAAATTTTCTACATGTGCATTTTTTTATTTTTTTTTTTTCTTCAAATTTAATTGTTCAAAAAAAAAATCAAAAAATTTTTGTCTGCTAACTTCAGTATCATAGAGATCACTTCCGATCAAGAAAAATTTTCTTGGCTCCAAAAAATTTTGACAGTTTCCAAAAACGTCTTTGTCAATTTTCTTGACTCAATTTTTTTTTCTATTACAAATAATTAAATTAAAAAAAAAAAATCACTTATTTCTTTAAACTTAAATTCAAAATTATCTCAGTTGATAGAAATAATAATTTCCCGTTCTGTAAATTGTCTTGTGGTATTAAAATCGAAGCCAGAAAGTTTAAAATACTCGAGATGAGTGTACACACCTGAAATAGAATAAAGAGATCAATACAAAACGAGGGTGTGTATCCCGGTCAATCGCATGGGTTTTTTACGGAGGGTTGAAATGAGGCAAGAGGGTGCATTAACCCTCCGGTCGTCGACCTCGCGAACCAGATACGTCACCCTCGCGTTTTCCTATATGCTTTAGTAATACAGGATAGACGGTTATATACAAAGTATAGAATACTCAGTACTGTGTTGCTTGGTGTAGCTATTCCCTCGTTTCTCCCACTAGCACGCCATCACTTTTGATGTCGTAACGAGTCGTGATCTCATTTTCATTTGATTGCGCGCGCGGGTATTTTGGTGCTGCCACGAGGGTTACTGACCCCTCATGCATCTACTATACAATCAGGTCATCCGCTTATTATTGTGGTAGGTGTTCTCCGCGTCATATCTACGGAAGTCTACAGATAACTCAGCTCTATTTTATTACTGTAATTTTTTACTCATCACCCTTATCCTTATCGTATCGTCAAACCATTGATCCAATTAATTCTCTTTCACATTTCACTTAGCATAATTTTTCATGTGTAAATTAAACGTTCGTTGAAAAATTTCACGTCTGTAGAAAATTTTTTAATTCTAGTCTTTGTTAAAAATTTAAAAAAAAGTGTCGATATGATGAATTTTGATTTTTTATTTTGAATTTAAAAAAAAGTAAGTGAAATAGCGACGAGGATGACCGGAGATAGACCATGCCAAATAAAGCGATCACCGGGATATCTGTTCTAAGTGTGTTGTATTATACACCAGAGTACTAATTCTTGTAGGCCGTATTCCGCGCGGTGAATGCCCTCGAGGAAGAGTGCGGTGATGCACGTTAGTTTGCGCATGCGCAGATCTTACGTACATCACCGTTACTTAGTTTCGCGGGTGTCCCGAGTAGCTCTTCCTCCCCCGCCCTTATTAAATGTTCCCCTAGTCCCTAGCCGCGGTAGGTTTACTTGTCCTGCGACCCCTTCCACTTAGCGATATGCCGCGAGCTTAGTGCCGGTCGCATGCGGCTCCGGTCATTGGCCTCAGCTCTCGGGTATTCGCAGTGAATCCCATACTTTGCAATCTCGCAACTCTGCCTGGTCATAACCAATCCTTGCTCTTCTTCGTTCTCTTCCTATTCTCTTCCTCGGTCTGTCTCACTTCCTAGTGTCTATTTTACTACTGACTTGACATTATATAGGCTTTCAACTTTATAAATATATACATATATATAAATAATACACTTAACAATCTATATGTATCTGCAAGTCTATCTTTATGATCCACTACTGTTTTTCTTTTAATGTTTTCCAATAATTTTCCTCTTTATTTTAAAACCATTTATTTTATTTTAAACCAAAGAATAAAATAAAATAAGTAATGGTATTATAAATGTCTTGAGACATATTGTAAAAGTGTTTGCCCTCTGACCTAGTTACTGAATGCATTGAGAAATCGATGCACTACCACCCCCTCGTCACTCTTCCAGCTCTTTCTCCTCATACTTGCTCGGTTCATCCAGGGTTGCTGCCCTCGTCCGGGCATTTGATACACATCCCACAAGGCATTCATTACCATTTTTTTTAAAATATTTATTACTCATTGCAATGTTGTACCTTCAATTCCTTATAATATTAATTTAAAAGACTATTTCCTGGGTCGAAAATTCGGATTTAAGGCTCAAAGTTCTCAATGACGTTTTTGAGGATGTTTTGAATTTTAAGATTGACTATAGAAAGTTATCCTAGTTTAGTCCTCAAAGAAGTGACGACTCATTCTACCACTGAGGACTAAACTGGAGTAACATAATCTGAATTAGTCTCAAAACACTCAAAACGAAGGAATAATTTTGTCCTCATTTGAATTCAAAATTCTTATTAATTTGGAAAATTTTTTATATTACGGGAAAAATATTGGTCTGATTGAAAAAGTTTTGAAACAAAAGTTGTAGGAAATTTAATTTTCTAAAAAATATGTCTCTTATAATTTTTTCTTAGAACCAATAACAAAGCCGTAATTTCAAAATTAAGATTTTGATAATTAACAAAATTTTGAATCATTCATTATGAATCTTAATTTTTGAATTGCGGGGAAAATATTGGTCTGATTAAAAAAAGTTTCAAACAAAAGTTGTAGGAAATTTAATTTTCTAAAAAATATGTCTCTTATAATTTTTTCTTAGAACCAATAACAAAGCCGTAATTTCAAAATTAAGATTTTGATAATTAATAAAATTTTGAATCATTCATTATGAATCTTAATTTTTGAATTACGGGAAAAATATTGGTCTGATTGAAAAAGTTTTTAAACAAAAGTTGTAGGAAATTCAATTTTCTAAAAAATATGTCTCTTATAATTTTTTTTTAGGACCAATAATAAAGCCGTAATTTCAAAATTAAAATTTTGATAAGTAACAAAATTTTGAATCATTCATTATGAATCTTAATTTTTAAATTACAGTGAAAATATTGGTCGTATACGAAAATCATAAAAGGCATTTTTTTTATAAAATTAAATTTCCTACAACTTTTGTTTGAAAACTTTTTTAATCAGACTAATATTTTCGCCGTAATATCAAAAATTTTACACTTCTTTTAAAAAATAAGGCAAAAATCTTGTCCCTACTAATTTAAACTTGACAAAATATTCGCATTTAGACCTCATAGTTATTGAGGATTTTGAGTTCTAAAGTAGAGTTACTCGGCGGGAATCAAACATCAAAAGAATTGAGGCTTTTGAGAACTAAACTAGAATTTGTTTTTTGACTCGGGTTCGTCCGTTTAGAAAAAAATAAAAAAATGATATATGTATTTTAATCACCTGTATTGTAGGTAATTTAAATTGTACATAAATTCTGTAATGATCTTGGTTATGGTGTAGCCTCAGGAAGGATTGCTGATCGGGAGCGGTCGGCGCCGCTGGAGCCAACGGTACTTCGCTCTCGCTCGTTGCACTGTTGAGGTAGGCGAGGTCGCGACTATGACGTCACATCAAAAGTCACTCACTATTTAAATATACTAACAACGACTACATAAATAAATAAATATCATAAATATTTATAGTCATACCGAATAGAAAAACAAAAAAAATTTTTTTTAAATTATAATTCGTCTTAAAATAAAGTAAAAAATATTTAGATATTAACAAAATTATATCTGTCACTAATTTTCTAAATGTGATTTATTACTGTCCTAGTTTATATTTAATTCCCGAAATCCCTGTTGCATAATCTACTTCCTCGAGCTCGTGCGACCCCAGCTGAGGTCGATGACCGATAGTCCGCTAGTACATTTGTATCCCAGGGAACGTCATTGTCATCAGACTAATTGTTAATTATATCATTATTTTTTTTTTTTTATTAATTTAAAATGTAATTCATATAAATGCCTTAGAATTTTTTTTAAAATTTTTAAAGTAAATTTAATTAAATAATTAGACGTATAAAAAATATGACAATTTTTTCTGATATTAATATCCGGGTGTCCATACATGTTAATAATCGAGTATTAAATATTTGTGGGCGAGTATGACCGTATGATCTCGTACAAATACACAAGCTTATGTTGAAATAAAAATAATTGGTAATGAGTATATATATAGATGTGTGTATCAGAGATAAGAAGATGGTTGTGTAGAAGGTGCGAGAAGAGTGGCGCGATGGTTCAAAGTGAGGCTCAGTGGTAGTAAGGGGGCGCGAAAAACCCGTTAGTAGAGCGGCACTCACGATACGATGTGATGGGGAGAGCTTGAGATTGGGTACAAGTACGATGAGGAGGTGGGTAAATGTTCGCGGATAGGTATGTAGGAAGGGGGAGAATGCACACTAAGCGCACGAGCGAGACCCAAACGTTACGCGCAGGGGACTCTCACTTTCACGCGGTGAACTGCGGGTGAATGTCCGGGAATTGGGTCAGAAGGCCCCCACCCTGCCCGGTACCAACGGCAATGTGCTGAGGCTCCTATCCTCTGTACTAGAGTAAACCAGTCGACTGACAAGCTTCGATACAAACGGTTGCTTCTTCATTGCAAACAATTGTTATCATTAAATAATCTCTACAATAACTTCAATCACACATATTTATTATTTTCGTGGGCTTTACACATTTTGTGACAGTGATTGTGTAAAAGTTTATGGTGATCTGTTTAAATCAGCTCCGATATTTTTTCACGTCGACAACTTTGTTTATTATTATTTTTTTTTTTTTTAAATTTTATTTTGACACATGGGGTGCTTATGTGAATGTGATTTAACCCCTAGAGCGGGTAGCGCTTGTTCATCAGAATCATCATCCGACAGTGATAGTCAAACTGACGAATCTTTTATTGAATGTAATCCACAGGGTTTCTTCCGGAGGAGCATTCAACAAAAAATTCAATATCGTCCTTGCACTAAAAATCAACAGTGCAGTATTTTACGGATCAACAGGAATCGCTGCCAGTACTGTCGGCTTAAGAAGTGCATCGCTGTAGGCATGAGTCGAGATGGTAAGTTTTTATCATATATATATTTTAATTTCTTGTAAAAAAAAAAAAAAAATTAATGAAAGTAAAAAATTTTAATTAAAATTAATCAATGGATGTTGGCCTAATAACGATATTTCGTAAATATATATAAAAAATATTGAGACATTTAAATGTAAAAGGGTTTAAATATTGAATAGTGTTACGGATATTATAGAAATTTGGGTTGCCAGGGCATTGACCATTTACGCAATATTTATCCGCGACACGGGCTGTCGCAACTGGCGAAAGTCCCTGTACGAGAAAGTATCTACTGTAATGTAACTGAGAATATTTAATTTTAAAAATATCATAACACGATTAAAAAAAGAGTATAAATAATGAAGTGTTATATAAAACTATTTAAACTCTTGCGAAAAATAAAACGCGACCCGCGAATGACCTGAGACATGCATGAGTTCAATGACCTCAAGTACGATTTATTTAATTTATTAAAGACTTATCTCAAATCCTTATCACCAAATGTCATTTGATAAATTATTGCTAAATTTAAATCCTAAAAATAATATCATATATTTTTAAAACTAATTTAATAAAACAAACAAAAAATTTTAAATGGTTTTAAATTTATCAATAGCAAGTAAAAAAAAAATACGGGTAATTATTCAATAAATATGTAACATATGAGAAAAAAATACAAAGTAAATCCGCGGGGTCAATAGACCTTTCGTAGATTGCTGTCTCTTTGGCGTCAGTAGAAAGAGTACCGCTACACTCCGACGCCACGTTTTCTGTCCCTCTCGACTCTCAACTCATGAATTCTTACATACATACATACGGTAATCATCCCCACCAGTATAATAATATTTATTTCCCACTGTCGTTATTTCGTAGCAGCTTATGCTCGACATCATCGGTTTTAATTCTGTACAACTCCCACCCTTTTATTACCCACCAAGTTACCTCGACACGTGGCGCTACACCGCGAACGGAGACCTCGCGAACTTGCTATCTCAATTGCTGTATACTGTACACACTCCCCACTAACCGTTTTATCGATATACATTTCCCTCCCTACCCCTCCCCTTTTTTGTCTCTACATGACACCATCAAACCACGCATGCTCAACTATACACTACATCTACGCGACAGCATACGCTACACTTACACGTCACATTAACACATTCTGACATAATTATAATAATTAATTTTTTTTAATTATCAACAATTGATAAAAAAAACAAAATTTTATTTGAAATGACAATTTTTTAAATTAATTTTTTTATAAACACATTTGATGTAAGGGAGTAAAATGAACATGAGGGTTCGTCAAGGTCATATGAGGGTAAGTTACCCCTAGAAATAAACACGAGCCCCCATAGAGTGAATAGTTAAATTCTACGCGGGCGCAGACATTCGAAAATTCGTTTGTTGCTTCTATTTGTAAAACAGCCGGTTGTATATATATGTATATATATATATGTGTATATGTATATATGTATGTAGGATATATAGGTCGGTGGTACGCCTCACGCGGCTACCACTGAAAGCAAGTTCAAGGCCAAAGGCTCGGTAAAGGCCACAATAAACTCGCGGTAGTGGGGATCGGTGATAGGTGAATAAGTGGGGGCGGGATATTATGGGGGAGGGGAATTGTTGAACGCAACTCGCGGGACGTCACTTAGTTGGCGGTGATGCTGTCTCGCGTATACACGCGCTGTCTCGTCCCGTTTTATTTAACACGTTAGTGTGTGTATTTGTTAACATACGACACTGTGTCATTTCGTAAATTTGGAGTGACTTGAGTCATTGAGTCAGCCAAGGAATTTTTATACTTCTTGATTTATTATCAGTGTTTAGTTTTTTTTTTATATTTATTCATGTAAATAAATAAATATACATATCTGCATCTGCATCTGAATCTGCATCTATATATATTTATATACATATATATATATATAGTGTGTTTTTTAAAAACTATCAATGGTGAAAAGTGATAGTTTGCGCGGGATAGTGCTCGCGTGGTTTGAAATTACAAGTTATTGTTTATAATTTAAATAAAAATTTTTGAATTTGAATTTGAATTTGAATTAAACTCATGCCCAAAGTCATGGGAGACGAGTTACCGATCCTGAAAGGGATCCTTAATGGTGTTGTCAACTATCACAATGCACGTAGGTTCACTTTGATTGTTTAAAAAAAATTTATTTTTAAAATTTTTGTCATTCTTTATCTGGGTTTTAAATAATAAGGAACTAAATGCGCGACTAAAATACCAACGAATGACTAATGGGGATTAGTAAACAAAAATATATAACTTTCCATTAGCGATAAATTATAACAGATCAGTAATTGATGACTTTCAATTTAAATTTGCAATCGGTTACTTTCCATAGCCGAGAATACTTTCATCTGTTGTGAAAGTTTAGCTCTCGCTTTCCCTCTTTTCAATTCCTCATTACATTCAATAACTTGCTAATGAAATTGAGTTTATATATATAGATATATATATTTAGTTGCATTGTTATACATTGTATTGACCTTGCATTGTATAAATTGTTTTACTCTTACAGTTTTAAATTGTCACGCGACAAACTATCGTTATTAGCGAAGGTTAACTTTGCTCGTCTCGACCCTGCGCATGATTCATCCATTGATTGTAGCATTAACAATTCATCAACTATATGTATATAATATACATATTAGGGGGGTCGTTGAAAATTTTTTTCAGGCACCCCATAAGCAGTTTCTTTTCATGGGGAATTCGTTTTTTTCTTTCAAGTAAAAAGAACACGTGTTTCAGAATGATCAAAGTTCATTTTTGGATACAATCGCGTTTTTTTAAAATATCTCATTAAATATGCAGATTAAAGGAAAAAGTCATAGGAACAATTTTGTAGGAAATTAAATTCTTGACAAAAAAGGTCTTATTCATTTTTGTTGAAAAATGTGTATTTACGAAGATATTTTAAAAAAACATTTTCAACATTCGAAATCCTTAAAACGTATTAAGATAAAAAAAAATGTTTTTTCAAAATATCTTCGTAAATACACATTTTATAAAAAAAATGAATAAGACCTTTTTTGTCAGGAATTAAATTTCCTACAAAATTGTCCCTATGACTTTTTGCTTTAATCTGCATATTTCTCGAGATATTTGAAAAAAACGCGATTGTATCGAAAAATAAACTTTAGAAGCTTTTTATGGGACTGAGAAAATTAAATTTTTAACGACCCTCATACATATACATATAAATATATGTTTCAAATTGACAACTGAAAGTTAATAAAAATTATTTGTTTTTTATTTTTCCAGCGGTACGATTCGGCCGAGTGCCAAAACGTGAAAAGGCTCGAATTCTAGCGGCAATGCAACAGAGTTCACACAGTCGTTCCCAAGAGAAGGCAGTCGCTGCCGAATTAGAAGACGAGCAACGTCTATTGGCGACGGTGGTTCGCGCTCATCTCGACACATGTGATTTTACCCGGGACAAAGTAACTCCAGTGCTTGCAAGGGCACGAGAGACTCCCAACTACACGGCCTGTCCACCAACTTTGGTAAGTGTCTATAAAAAACAAATAAAACTTTACCTACATGTCATAAATATTTGAAAAAAAATTATCTCTACTTACACAATCGTAAACTATTGGCCTTGATTTGAAAAAGTTTCGTGGCATCACCCGAGCCTTGAATTATTAGTTTGTAACGCGGAAATAGTTGGACCTAGGCGTCCTCGAGACTAAAAGACGGAAGTAACGTAGTTTAGTAATGAGTGGAGGTCATCAACTATTCCAATAATATTCAACAGAATCTTTTGTTTGAAATAAAATAAAGTGAATGTGTATGTTTTTATGATTACAGGCATGTCCGCTGAACCCAAACCCGCAGCCTCTTACTGGTCAGCAAGAATTGTTGCAAGATTTTTCAAAGAGATTTTCTCCCGCGATACGTGGTGTAGTGGAGTTCGCAAAACGCATTCCGGGCTTTAATTTACTTGCCCAGGATGACCAAGTGACCCTTTTAAAAGCCGGAGTGTTTGAAGTTTTACTTGTAAGGCTCGCGTGCATGTTTGACGCCCAAACAAACAGTATGATTTGTCTAAACGGTCAAGTGCTCAAAAGAGATTCCATCCATAATAGTAACGCCCGGTTTCTTATGGATTCAATGTTTGATTTTGCTGAGCGCGTTAATTCTTTACGGCTATCAGATGCTGAACTTGGATTATTTTGTTCTGTGGTTGTGATTGCAGCTGATAGACCGGGTCTTCGTAATACGGATCTTGTTGAACGTATGCATAACAAACTACGTAATGCACTGCAGACTGTCTTGGCACAAAATCATCCTCAGCATCCAGACATTCTTCGCGAATTGCTCAAAAAAATTCCCGATCTCAGAACTCTAAATACTTTACACTCTGAAAAACTACTGGCATTTAAGATGACTGAACAACAGCAACAATTGCAAGCTCAACAAGCGCAGCAGCAGCAACAACAGCAGCAACAAGCGCAGCAACAGCAGCAGCATCATCATCAGCAACAGCAACAACAGCAGCAGTGGCCGATGGAAGAAGAACCAACGGCTTCCTGGGGATGTGCGTCAGATGTTACTTTAGATGAGGCAGTAAAAAGTCCATTGGGAAGTGTCTCAAGCACTGAGAGCACTTGCAGTGGTGAAGTTGCTTCTCTGACAGAATATCATCATTCAACCCCCGGTCACCACGCGTCCAGTGCGCCGCTTCTTGCTGCAACTCTTGCTGGTGGACTGTGTCCTCACCGACGTCGTGCTAACTCCGGTAGTACCAGTTCGGGTGACGATGAATTACACCGTACTATAATGTCTAAAACACCTCAACCACCTCAGTGTCCGCGGTTTCGTAAATTAGACTCGCCAAGTGACAGCGGAATTGAATCTGGTACTGAAAAACCTGATAAACCGGCAAGCAGTAGTGCAAGCAGCGCGCCGACATCAGTTTGCTCTAGTCCTCGTTCGGAGGACAAAGAAGTCGAAGACATGCCTGTGCTAAAACGAGTACTTCAGGCGCCACCTCTGTATGATACCAATTCGTTGATGGACGAAGCGTACAAACCTCACAAAAAATTCCGTGCTCTCAGGCAAAAAGACAGCGCTGAAGCTGAACCTGTTGTAGTCCAGCAGCACACACAATCACAATTGCATTTACATCTTACATCACCAGCGTCAAGAAGTCCGTCCGCATTAAGCCAATGCCCTCAGACGGCAAGTTTACTCAGTAGCACGCATTCAACTTTAGCTAAAAGTCTAATGGAGGGTCCGCGAATGACTGCTGAGCAGCTTAAACGTACTGATATTATTCATAATTATATAATGCGCAGTGAAGCGAGTCCTAGATCACCAGCTGCGTCACCATCACCCGCGGAACAGTGTGCCTCTACAACGACGTTAATTGCGCGCTCACCCCAACAAAGTCAAGGGTTACTTCAATGTGCCACTGGGTACTCAAGGTGGCCGGCTACTTCTGTCATTACCACGACCACGGGTGCTAGGCAACAATTACAGCAGCAGCAGCAACATCAGCAGCAGCAGCAACAGCAGCAGCAGCAGCAGCAGACTTCCAATTACCTCGTCGTCGGCACACCTTCCTCATCACCGAGATATTTGTCAGCCGCTGCGACGAGTACAAGTTGCACGAGTCCAAAGCTCACCTCCAACAGTCCGACGACTTTGGTACTGTCCGGTTGTCCGAGCAATATGATGGAGCTACAAGTGGACATCGCCGACAGTCAGCAACCTTTAAATTTATCGAAAAAATCGCCGTCCCCTTCACCCCGACCACTAGTTGGACCCTGCAAAGTACTGTCACTTGAAGCGTAGTGCTGTTAAATAAAATATTTACTGACATTCTCACTGAGCTGTCAAGTAATTGGTAAATTAACATCCAGTCACCCACCTATAATTTAAAAACAATAATTAATAAACAATTTAGTGGTTTTTTTTTTTAATCATTTAATTGTGAAAAATAAATATGAATTATTTTTGAATTAATGATTTTAAAAAATATTCGTAAATAAAGTGCCAGGACGCTCAAATTGCGCGTGACAAACCAAATAATTTATTATTATTATTATTTAATAACTGATAATAATTACGCGATAAGAAATTTTAATTAATGCGGAAGTAATATCAATTATCCGTGTGTGCCCCCCACCTATTTGATAGTGCTAAAAAAAAAAACAAATAAAAATAATAATCATCATAATACATAATAATAAGTAAATGGTTAAACATATGATCAATGATAATTAAGGAAATAGGGATGGACACTAAAAGTGGCATCGCGATTTCGATATATATTAACATATATATAATATGTCTATTTACTAGTATCAGTCTAGTGGTTATCGTAAATAAACTTAAAAAAATAAACGATGGTTTAAATGTTACAGAAATGAATAAAATATAATATTCAATTACATGTGATAATTATTAATATCGCGCATCCTGTACAGTATCCATCTCATTCATCAATCATCTACTCTATAAATAAAATAATAAATGATAAATATTGTAATTTAATAATATTATTATTATTTAAGTAATTAATTAATTAATTATTGTAAGAATAATATAATCGTATACTTTTATCTGTGTCTGTAATATGTAGACATGATGATACGAGAGAGAGAGAGAGAGAGAGAGAGAGAGAGAGAGGGAGAGAAAGTGTGTGGATGTTAATTGTATGAGTCGGGGCTATTTGAATTGGCGAAATTAAAAAGTGAGAGGTTAATTAAGTGGATAAGGATAAAAAAAATTGATTGATTATTTTAAAAAAAATTTTTTTTTGAGACTGACTGGCTTATTGGCCCTCCAGTTTGCAATTACCGTACCTTTATATCATGTATCGTGTCGATAGATGAATCATTTAAATTTAAAAAATAAAAAAATATAAACAGGAGTAATTAATCTTCTAAATGTCCTTTAGATGAATTTAGAATATTAGTTTTTAGTAATTGCATAATTAGTTAATTGATTAATTAATTAATTATGCAAGTGTGTGAGATATTTTATGGTCAACTCAGATAACAACATTGTAAATATTAAATATTTTAAGTGGTAATTATTTAAGAATTTAAAAATACATTCGAGTTGGAGAAAAAAAATTGGCGGTAAATTTCATAAAGATTTAAAATATAATATTAATTAATAATAATAATTATAACGATAATAATTATAATAATAATATTAAATAATTAATAATAATAATAATGATAATTTTGAAAAATTGAGTTATTCAAAATCGTGGCTAAAAAATATAAATTTTAATAAAAAAAAAAAAAACAAAAAAAAATACAAATATGCGGCGGGCCGCCGCCGACATGTTGTTGAGACGCCCGCCTTACCCCCACAAAATAATACGCCATTTATATCCTATTAGCATTTCACATTGCATAGTATTAACATATATGTACACGGAAAATAATTTATTGAAACTAAAATAATTCCATTTAAATATTATTCGATAAAAATAACAGAAAAAATTTATTTTCTTATTATTAAAACATTTTTTTTTACGGTTTTAATAACAAGAAATAATATTTTTTTTGTTAGAAAAATATTCTGCTTAATTCTTATAGCTTTCAATGTATTCATTTTAATTATTTTTTTTTTTTTTTTTATTTTTTTCGTGTCCAATACGCAGCGCAATAAAAATTTATTTAAATATTTTGGTTTCCATTGCGGTCTTAAATATAAAAGTCAATCTAAAAATATGTTTACATATTTAAGAGCGCAATAAGTAAATAATTTATCCGTTTATGAGTAAAAAAAAGATTGAGCGTCAGCCGAATTTTACTTGCAATAAAAGTAATGAATAATGAAAATGACATAATTGGAAAATAATAAAATATAAATAAAATCTAGCATTGATATTCGTAATACTGTTATGCATTAAATAAACTACACATAATTATTATAATAAACGATACATAAAGTATGATATATTTCTCTATCCATTAAGAAAAAACTACAAAAACAGTTGTTGTTTCTGATGAACAAAATAAAAAGTACTACGCATGAATACAAAGCAGCCCCGCATATTGCCCAGTGAGCACGTAATTTTGTACGCTTGGGAGTTGTGAGGTCGTCTGAATAAACATTGTCTGGTGAATTATACATAAAACTCTTATTTTTTTATTTATAAGTATCAAATATAATCCTTTCCTTATTCATCCTTTCAATTTTCATATTTTTTATATTTATATATATATATATATATATATATATATATATATATATATTTACATGAAGAAAGTTTTTAGAAAAAAATTTACACAATTTAGAGTAAACTCGAGCCAAAAAAAATTCAAAATTAATATTTTTTTACTTTTATTTATTTATTTACTTATAATTAATTACAAAATCTACTTTTAGTAGATTTCATAGAAATTTAACTATTGCATTTGTCTTCATGATGAAATTTTCGAAAAATTTTGCTACCTCTGGACTAAGTTCAACAAGCCGAGTCAGGAAATATATATGGTTCAAGAGTTTATATATATATTTATACGATAGAACGCAGTTTGTCACAACGATAACGTCCACAATTCTTAACGGATCTCAATGAAACTCAGCACACATTTTCTGTAGACGATTTTCAAGATCAAGTTCGAAGATGAGTAAAATCGGTCAATTAGTTTAGAAGTTACAGCATTTTTAAATTTTCAAAATGTCAAAAATTCATATTTTTACTTATTCTTTCTTCAATAACTTTTGAATGTGACAACTTATCGAATTTCTTCAAAATACATCTTAAAACTCTTTAAATAAGCTTTAATTTCCATGCCTATATATATGCCTAGACCAAAAAATTACTTATTTTACTACTCATTAAGGAGGTTCAACCGAATCTAATGTAAAAAGGATTTTCCAACTTTAAGATTTGAAACTTAGTATACATGTAAAGAAGTACTTTATCTATGTATTCTCAAAATTTGAATATGATCCACCGTCTAGTTTTTTAGAAAAAAAGATTTGAAAATGACGTTTTTAAAGTTCTTATACACAGGCTCTTATGGCGGACAAGCTCCCGAGATGACTTATTCGATTATTTTTATTATTAACCTTCCAAGTTTAAGAAATAAATAACCACATGCCATAAACTTGAATATTTTTGGAATATGATAAGATTTTAGCAATGTAGTGTTACCGTTGTAATTATTTAAATAATTAAAGTTAAACTTTATTATTTAATCTCGTTCATCGACAGAGATACATATTATTGAGGGTTTGGCAACGTCGCGGAAGCAGCTGAGAGAAAAAACAAAGATAGAAATACATTAATAAGAGAGACGAGATTAGAAATAAATTTTTCCCGCTTTAATTTGAATATCGGTGTGTAAGAGGTTAGAACGCGCTGTTGCCAAATCTTTTTATTAAATCATATGAGTCAAAAATAACCAAGTCATTTCATTACTTTCTTTAATTAAATAAGTAATAAATATTAATTTATGAATTCGTTATGTTATTATAAGTTAAAATAATGAATTTTCATAACTATTAGGAGAATTTAGCAAACAAAAAAATTCAAACACTACTTTGACTCACTAGTATCGGTCGAATCTCCTTAATTAAAAAGTCTACTTTTAGTAGATTTTATAGAAATTTAACTATTGTATTTGTCTTCATGATGAAATTTTCGAAAAATAATGCTGCCTCTGGACCGAGTTCAACGAGCCAAATCAGGAAGTATAGATGGTTCAAGAGGTTATGAATATATTTATACCCGGTATATATACGATAGAACGCAGCTTGTCACGACGATGGAGTCTACAATTCTTAACGGATCTCAATGAAACTCAGCACACATTTTTTGTAGACGATTTTCAAGATCAAGTTTGATGATGAGCAAAATCGGTTCATTAGTTTAGAAGTTACAACATTTTAAAATTTTCAAAATGTCAAAAATTCATATTTTTACTGATTCATTCTTCAATAACTTTTGAATGTGACAACTTATCGAATTTCTTCAAAATGCATCTTAAAGCTCTTTAAGTAAGCTTTGATTTTTATGCCTACATATATGCCTAGACCAAAAAAATTACTCATCTTACAACTCATTGAATGGAATTCTGCTATTGCATTCATTTTTGAAGATAGTTAAAAAAACTTTTTTGTGGCTTTTCCAATGCCTCTGATTCTGGGTATCTTTTTACATATATATCTACTTATACATATAGTTCCATTTTGGGTGCCGAATAGCTTTTTTTAAAATATAGGTTAGAAGTACCATTTATGGCTATTCCCTGATTAAAGAATATGATTTGCTCCATGGTAAGTGTAAATCTATATATTAGTCGACTCAAATTGTTTTGAATTATTCCAAATCATTTTTTAAAATTAGGGCTGCTTCATTTTTGTATATTTAATACTTTATTTTAATTAGTGAAAAAGTATAAAATAAAATTTCCATTGTAATAGTGGAGTAAAAGTCTCTTTTTACACATTTTAAAAATTAATTGTCATTGCGTCTTATACAAATTATTTTATTTGAATTTTTCCATTGTCCAAAACTGGTCTTGTGACCAAAAAACGGCAGCTCTACCCTAGCTGTAGAAGGTCTTATGTCGCAATTTTCAAAGAATTTTACTACAATATCTTTTATTTTACCGAGAAATACTGTCAGTTCAAAAGTGTACATATATTTGTGATATAAGGCGCCATGTCGATGGATGCTGGCTACAATTTTTATCGGATCTTATAGAAACTTGGTACACTTGTTCTTTAGGAAATTACCTTGATCAAGTTTGATTAGAAAGATCGATCTAATAGTTTAGAAAACGTGTTGTTCAAAATTTTTTTTTTCATTTCCGTACGAATAACATTTTTTGCTTTGTCCTTAAATAACTTTTGAACCGAAAGCGATAGCTTAATTTCGTAAAATGCATCTTAAAGTTCATAATATAAGCTTTGGTTTTCACTAGATAATTTGTGTTTTATAACAATTTCTCTGACGAATTGATAATCTCGAATATTTGAAATAAAACATTTTTGGTGTGAAAATGGTTTTCGAGAACTACATGGTCTGCTCAATGTGAAATATGAAACGATGTACTTTTAACACCGTATGAGTGTTTTCTTTCACGCTATTCGGTGTTATAACCTCAAATATTGTCCATTAATACAATCTGTAGTTCAAAATTATCAAATAATATAGAAGTTGCAGCACTATTCATTATTATTGTTGTTTGTTATTGATTTGATTATTGATGAATTAATATTGATGTAGATGATTTTAAACTAAAAAATACCTAGTGCCGAAGTAATAGAGAGTTTTTCAAATAAGTCACTTAAACATTTACACCGTTAGTAGTGTGAACATTGTAATTCACATGGATCAAAATTTGACACCGTGCATCGTGTAACGTTCACACCGTGTTGAGTATTTTCACACCAAATCATTCATACCACACTGCAGACTTTTTCACAACTTTTAAAATATTCGATCGATTTGGCTCATCTTTGAATCTGATTTAAATAATTATCCACAAGGTAAGTATAAAATTTTTTAAATAAGAAGTATACCTTTCCTTCTCTCTAAACATAAATAAGTACAGTCGAGTCGCGTTGTAAGTCCGCTTAGTGTCTCTCTCATGTTAACGCGAGTCTGGTTAAAAGAAAAAGATACAAGCCGGATTTATAACGCGATTCGACTGTAAAAATAAGTAAATATTCGCTAATTCCAAGTGCAAGGCGAACAACTAATTTCAAAAAGTGGTTCGGTTGGCATTCAAAATTAGTAAATATTCACTTATTCATGTTTAGAGAGATTCCGGGTATGGCCGGATAGAAATTTTTCCTCTGTAACCAAACAGTATTTACTCTCTAAACGTGAATTAGTAAAATAAGCTAATATTCACTAATTCAGAGACAATCGAACCACTTTTTGTAATTAGTGGTCCGATTTTTACTCTGGATTAGTGAATATTCACTTATTCACTTATTTATGTTTAGGTAATACTCTTATAAAACTTAAAAAAGTAACGTAAGATTCGCATATGAGTAAATTTTTACCCGGTGATATTTTTAAAACTCTAAAGATCAAATTGATAAAAATTCAATTAATTTTTTTGGTAATCGATAGAAAATGTTCTCAAAAATCTACATTTTAAAATGGCGCACATGTAAAAATTAAGGTGATTTTAGCCCATGTGTCTCTTAAAGGTTAAGAAACAAAAGCAATTATTCGTTTTGACCCTAGTATACTCAAAATTGTTGAGTAACATTAATTATATAATTTATTATAGTAGTATTAATTATTAAACTTAATCAAACTGTAGAGTTAAAGTGTCAGCATGACTATTATTTTATGGACTACCTTGAACCTTCTAATCGTTCATGGCTTGAAGGTTAATAGTGACGCAGTTGTAATTCTTGATAACGCTTATCTGTGGATTAATTTTTTAAAAGAATTAAACCAACAAAAAAAAGGATATTAAATTTTTTTAATTGATGTACGGAACTTAAAAACATATTAGTTTTTTAATGTATTTTATGTCTTTTACAATAATATTTTATTGAGTTACATGCGTAGATGATATCAAACATCAATTTGAAATTCCACAAAAAACTTGCGAAATGTCAAATTTAATTAGTTTTTTTTTTTTTTAATTAATTAATATTTTATTAGTGATCTCAAGTACAAAGTGAAAATAAAATTAATTAAGTTAATTAACGGAGTAAATAAAATAATATGCGTTGGATCTTAATGGAAAACTGGGAACCCCACACTAAGTTGGAAAGGCTTTCGCGTAAGTTTGTAGATAGTGGGCGTTTATGGAAAGCACGTGTCAGCTTGTGGGCGTCTGTTGTTCGGCAACCTGCTCTCTGAGTCGACAATCACGGTGAACTTTGATCTTAACTTTCAACATGTAACAAGGATATATTGTATGCTTTTCACATTCAAATATTATTTGGATTAGTAAGCTACTGTGTAGTACAATCTAGTTACATGCGTTTTTCTTCACATGGTTTTTGGGCACCGCAAAACGGTAAGTTTAATTTAAGTTTTACTCTTTACTTCTTTTGTGAACAATCGAGTTACATTTTGTTTTATCATTTTAATATATTAATATATTATATCAAATTTATGACAGAAGTAATAATTATAGTATATTACACACTTAGGGAGGAAAATAGGGCATTTTAATCCGGGTGTATAATAATAGCCTTCCCGAGTCGAAGGCGAACACGCGAATCGGGACGTCCTACCTTCCTCCATGGTATCTAGATGATTTTTCACTAAATCTGCACCTGAAAGTTTCAGTTTTGGTGCCTCTGTTTATGGGAAAAATAGCGCATGCGCTAAGTTTTATCATTTGTTTTCTCATAAAAATAAAGAATGTTTTTCTTCCCTCTAAACAGGGTAGGAATTCAAACTTCCGGTGCATGTATGGTGAAAAATATTTGTTTTGCCGCATTTAAAATAGTTTATTAAGACTTCCCGGGTCATAATATCTAGCCTCATCGAACCTCAATCTAGCCTCATTAAACCCAAGTAAGCCTCAATCAAGCCTCACTTAGCTAAAAAAGTATTTTGAGCCTCAAATAATGCTCATATAGCCTCAATGAGCCTCAAATGATGCTCAGAGATCTTCAATAAGCCTTGATTAGCCTCAAATGAACCTAGTCTCGGCTCAATGAATCTCAAATAATAATAATAATAATAATAATAATTTGACGAGTTCGATCAAATTTAATTTAAATTCGATTAGTATTATTTGAGGCTCATTGAGGCTCTTTGAGCATCATTTGAGGCTCAAAATGCTTTTTTAGCTAAGTGAGGCTTGATTGAGGCTTACTTGGGTTTGATAAGGCTAGATTGAGGTTCGATGAGGCTAGATATTATGACCCGGGTTAGAGCTCGAGGATTGCTGAAATAAACATGGACCGAAAAATTTGATCTGTTCTATTAAAACAAATGAAAATTTCGAGTTATTTTTATTTTTTATTTGTATTTAATTAACATGTGAAATTTCATTGAGTTTTTACCTACGATATTCCTTATTTAAAGTCCAAATGATATAGACGGATAATTAAATAATAGATAATTTTATTTCTGATTATTTTTTATCCTAAATGTCTTGAGAGGGAAAAGGGTTTTGAGATACAAAAAAAAGATCATATTTTTATTCAGAGTATCTTCTTTATTAAAATTTTTTAAATTTGTGACATTATTAAGAATCATTTCAAGAACATTCTGTTAAATTTTCATAAAAAAATATTGAAAAATAAGCCGGTGATAGTGGGGAGAGACAAGTCTCCTCAAAAAAAAGTCTCCATGTCGTAGGCAGGATAACTCATGACTGCTTCATTTGATATCAAAAAACCAAAAAGATTTCTTTAGTACATAAGTTTGATGGATTTGAACGAAGGGTTTTTTTTTTAATAACTAATTATTTTTTAGTTAAACAAAAGAAGCATTTTTTTGCAAAAATCAGAGATTTTTGATTGCACCTTTACCAAAAATTCAAAAATGAATATTTTGTTGATTCCTTCATTCAAATCCATCAAACTTATGTTCTAAAGAAATCTTTTTGGTTTTTTGATTTCAGATGAGGAAGTCCTGAATTATCCTGCCTATGGCATGGAGACTTTTTTTGAGATGACTCGTCTCTCCCCACTACCACTGGCTTATTTTTAAATATTTTTTTATGTAAATTTAGCAGAATATTCTTAGAATGATACTTAATGATAACGCAAATTTTAAGAATTTCAATAAAGAGGCTACTCTGGTAAAAAAATTGCAAAAATATGCTCTTGTTTTTGTATCTCAGACCCTTTCTCCCCCTTAACGATTGCTTATAACAAGATTACACAGTAATTTGTTGAATAACTTCTCAATTAAAAAAATAGAACCTCATTTGAATCTGTAGTACAGAAACGGAAAAGCACAGGATAGAGGTTGAAATGAGGCTCTAACACAGAAAAAAATAATTTCTTGGCGCAAAAAATTTTTCTTTTAAATTCATAATGCAAAACATTCAATGGGACAAAAGTAAAAATTTTCTGTGGGCGAGTAAAAATGTTAAGCATAAAAAAATTCGTTTCTTTTTGTGAAGGATACATTTATTTGAAGTTTAAATTGAGGTTAAATTTTTCGAACGAGTTAATGCAAAAATAAAATATTCTAATAATAATAATATTTAAAAGTCATATTTAAATTTTTTTCTTGATTTTATTATTCCACCGTTGGATTTGCAGACGATTTTTTTAAGCATCTCAAATTCGATATTACTTGATACTTAAGACTCTTGCCTAAGGTCAAGTGTTGTTCGTTCTCCTCGCAGCTGTTTCACTTCAACGGGTATCGACAGGTGGATTATTATGTCCAATGATGTGTACACAAAGTATTTTATGAGATCAGTAGTTTACCAGACACTTGAATAAAAAGTGTTAAAAAATTTTTTTATTTTTTCATTTTTGGTTTTGATTACCACCAAAACTGATGGCCTCAAAAACTGATAAATTCTAACCATTGACAAATTTAATACAATAGACATATATCAAATGACATGTGACATATATCACTGCAGTCATCATAAATTGATAATTAATATATATGAGTTTTTTTAAGAATTTCCGTCAATTAGAAAAACTAGGAAGGTGTTAAAAAGAAAAATTGTTTAGGGTGATCCAAAAAAAAAAAAAAAAAAGACTTGTGTGTTCCGATGCTATAAATTTTTTCAGTCGGATACAAAATGACAGCTACGATAGGAACAAAAAAATTAGTTTTTATCATTGCATGTGCGGGATGAATGAGTGTAGAACATGCATACCTCCGTTCATGTAAATGACCTTCGTTCATTGTACTTTCATTCATAAAAGCAACAAGCTGTTTTATTTAAATATGTCTATATATAGGTATTATATATTTTATATTTACAGTAAATTTAATACAAAAAAATGTGAAAACGGGTCAAATATGTGTGCCAATGCAATAATTTCCTGTAGTCTTTAAATTCGAAAATTTCAAATACATTATTGGAAATATGTTTTTGCTCTTCGAACTTTAATATATATCCTCTTTACAAAATTTTGATTTTTGAGACCTCAGTTCTAAATATTTTTTTTTATAGGGCATTAACGGTACCAAAAATCAAAATTTTGTAAAAAAAATAAAACAATCAGTTTTATTGTTAGTAAAATTTTTTTTTCGAGCGAAATGATCGATTTTAATGACTTCCCAGGTAGGAATCGCCAAGGCTGACAATAGGCCGAGTCTTGGCCCTGTTGTCACTTGCCAAGCTTCGGCAGTTGACCATTGGCCCAAGCCTCGGCCAGGGCTTGATCCAATGGTTTGATTACGTTAAGCCAAGTCTTGGCAGCTAACCATTGGCCCAAGTCTAGGCCGAGACTTGGCCCATTGGTTTCATTAAATTAAGCCGAGCCTTGAGTAGTGACCATTGGTCTGAGCCTCGGCCAGGGCTAGGCCCGATAGTTTAATTTTTGTCAAATTGAGCCTTGGCTGCTGACCATTGGCCCAAGGATCGGCCCAGGCTGGGTCCGATAGTTTAATTTTTGTCAAGCCGAGCCTTGGCAGCTGACCATTGGCCAATGCCTCAGCCTGGGTTAAATTATATTTTAATAGTAAAATTATCAACTTTACATGTATCTATATATATGTATATAGAGAAGACCAGGGCATAACCGTCTACCGAGTATACGATTAATATCAATAATTTTCATTTAATTAGTTATTGCTATGTAGAAAACTTTAGTTAACATGAAATTTTTATTTTTGGCGAGCAAAATGGGGTACCCTTTAAAAAAGTTGAAAAAAAAAATTTTTGAAAGTTGATCAAATTTCATTAAATTCAAAATTTTTGTATGTAATATACATAAAGAAAAATTACATTTCACATCATTGGTTTAATAAATTGTTTCTCCTCGATTATCTTACTTACTAATTTTTTTATTTAATAAAAAAAAAAACAATTCTATACTTTTTATTTGTCATTATTATGAACCCAAGAAACGTGATTTTTGATTTTTTAGATTACAGATTATTTTGCATTATTTCAAAAATTTTATCAATTAAAAAATGAAATATTATTTCCGAATATTTTTAGTGACCGAATTTGCCCCGGCTATAGAGAATCAGCCGAAAAATGGATTAATATATTAAATTTTTTTTAATTTAACGATAAAAATATGAATCATTTTTTCAGAATTTTCGGATGGTCCATTTTGCCCCAGGTGTCATGCGTAGGCCTAAAAATGCATCAGACAATTTTAAGTTCATTAAATAAAACTACATTTCATCTCATCTTTACGATCTAATATTTTTGAATTAAATTGTATTTAAACAATTTAACAAGCAAAAAAATCATAATTATCTGAACATCAGATTTAGCACAGTGGATAGCGTCCCAGCCTAGTAATCAGAAGGATCTCAGTTCGAACCCCGGTAGCCCCCAAATAATTTTATTCGTTATTTCCCATTAATTCAGTAATTAGTTAATTACCCTCTAATGTAATGTCGATAAAAGTGTGATCAAACTTTTTTTTAATTATATTTATTAATTTAAATAATAATATTTTAGATCGAGCATTGGGTGAGCCGTGGATTTTTTGCTCCCCGAGGTTTGACCGAGGCTTGGTTTTTTGTTTCCCAAGCCTTGGCCGAGGCTCAATTTTTCGTTTCCTAAGGCTTGGCCCAAGCCTAGTTTTTTTGTTTGCCAAGGCTTGGGGACATTGTTATCATCCTAGGCCTGGACCAATCCTTGGCCCAATGCTTAGCCAAGGCTGGTGCCAAGGCTCGGAACTCTGGCATGACGACTGGCCAATGCCTGGTCCGAGCCTTGTCCAATGGTCCCTTCCTACCAGGGTTTGAAACAAACGGGTCAAAAAAATAACTTAATTTTGACTTTTATTATTTTTTTTTACTTCAATATAATTTTAAATTTAAAAATTCAAGACAACTCAGTAAAATTAAAGTCACGTTAACTTGAATTTGACTTAAAAATTTAACTTGATTTGACTTATAGTTGGCGTAAATCGGTACTAAGTTAGACAACTTAATCAAAATCTATTAACTTAATCAAACTCAATACGGAATGAGTTTTCATTGAGAAACCTGGGGCACGGCGGCCTCCCTAAAAAATTTGGTAAAAATTTTTTTTTCTATTGTCGGTTAAATCATGATACCTCTGATGTTTTAAAGATATTTTAGACTGATCTGCGATAACTGGGGCATAATGGACCACCTGAAAAAAAATTTGCCACAGAAAAATTATTTTTTTCTAAACTAAAATGGATTTGAAAAATTTATTGATTAAAGCTCTTTTAGGCCAATAAATTATATTGTAGTTAAAATTAAAAAATAAAAATTTCAATAAAATTGGTTGTATTAGCTAAATAAATTTTTTTTTAATAAATTTGAAGTCCATGGGATTATAAAGGTACAGAAATAGTCTATTTGTGCTTAAAATATTTTTTTTCAATAAAAAAAAACAAAAATTTTTTTAAGCTTTTCTTGGAGGGGGACCATCGTGCCTCAGAAAAAAAAATTTTTTTGAGTTTTGGTAAAACCTTAATGGATTTGCTTAATAAAGGACCAAATTAGATTGACCTATAGATTAAAAGCCATAAAAAATAATTACCAGCTTAAGGGGACCGTCGTGCCCCGGTCTTCCCTATATCTTAAAATATGTTTTTCATTTAAAAAAAAGAATTTGAATTTGACTTGCTTGAGTTATTTCTTTGACCCGAGTCATCGGGTTCATACTTCTCGCGTTCTCTTAAGAAATATATCGACCAAATTTTATTTTTTCTAGATTATGAACTATTTGTTTTATTGTTCTTAATTGGACTAAGGAATTAATGAAAAAAAAAGTTATTTATGTCGTACATGTTCCTTGAGCGAGCGTCAATTTTGATGATTTTTATTACAATCATCGATTGATTATATAGTAGAACTCGGGGTAAAATTAGACACTATATTTCTGGTGGATATCGAGGGCGGAAAGAGGTCACCATTTTTTTAATTTAAAAATTTTTATTTGTGAAAAGCTAGTTTTGCGATTTATAAAAAAAGTGGGACAAGTTGGTCAGTCCTGATATTGCAGTGAATTAAAAAATTAAAAAGAATTTTTTTTGTATACGAATTACTTGAATGTGAACTGAATAAAGTTGACACTGAGGTCAAATGGGCCACTATTAGAAAGGAGAAAAAATTTTTCTGTAAATTTAATCCAGGATTTGATGTCGTAACAAAAGTCTTCGAGTTACGATCATAAAAATGAGGAAAAGCTAGACAGAGGGTTTAAAAAAAAAACTCATTTTCAAATTTGATTTTTTTAGTAGTTCCAGAAGTTACGTGATCAATTAATCTTGAAATTCACAAGATCTAGGTCTTCATGCGGACTAATAATTTTTTGGACTTTTTCCATAAATTTTGAATTTCAATAATAGGAAATTAAAAATTAAAGTTCTAGGCTGGTAAATTAATATCTTTTGCTCATTAATGTTCATAATTAATGAAGTGCTTAATGATTTTCTATAACCTTGTTTGTCTGGCAATTTTAAGAGAAATAGAATATGGAAAGAGCGCGACCCTAGCTATCTTAAAACATTCCCAGACTGGACCTGTTTCAAGTTTTCAGGATGCCCTCGTACTCCTTTTGTTCCTACCCCTCTTCGTCTACTTACTTCTCTCTTTGTTCGGTAGATATTAAAACTCGAGAAGAATATCGGCCTTCCTCAGCTCTTCGTTACTCTCGTCCAAGGTCCCACCGAGGTCCGATCGAGCAGTCCCTTCTTCTTTGGTGATTCAAAAAATCAAGACTGAGACTCCACCGAGTATACTCACCGATGGTACAAGGTCAATAGAGTAAAGAGTAATGACTACAGTGAATGGTAATTACGATGTTAACATACTGCGGTTTCTATCAGTCATGTCAACAACCTTGGGTTACTCTTCAATGAAAGTCCAACAAGTCGTTATTTTTTTTTTTTTTTATTTTTTCCTACACAGAAAAAAAAGATTTCTTAGTGTAAGAAAATTTTTACATTAAAAAGTGAAAACAAATTTTCTCTGTCTTGGCCCAAAAAATTTTTTTCTTGCCTCAAAAAAATTAATTGCGTCCAAAAATTCTTTTTTTCTGTATATACATGGTTTTATTTTTGTTGTTTAATCTATTCGAATTTATATATTATTTTTTTTACTGACGTTCTTTAATGACCTCGTCGTAGTAATTTACACGATAATTAAAAGATCATCAAAAAGTTTAGTACCATGTTTTTTTGTTACGTAATCGACAATTAGTTGTTTTTAAAATTTTTCTTGTAACGAATTTCGACTATTTTTATATGGATTCCTTGGAATTTCGACTATAGTAATTGTTTGTCTAGCACAACCTTGAAAAAATTTTCTCACAATATGAATTAGTCGAATAGGTTCTAAAAATAGGGTCAAGTTCAAAAGTTTATGTATATATAGTACATATAAATGAGATGTAATACGTCTTGTCATCATGATATAGCTTTTATATAACTTTTAATAGATTACGATAGAATTTTACAAACTAATTTTTTGACGAATCATCTTACTTAGGCGTAAAAAGCGAAATTGAAAAAGAAAAAAAGAAAAATTAATTTCCATTGATTCATCTCAAAATAATTTTTAATGAATAATTACATCTTATTTTCGTAAAATAAGATTGCTGATGATGAAACGAGCATGAGATAGTACACAGTAAAAAAGGATTCGTCAAAATTGACACTTGCTGTGTGTAAAACGATCGATTGACACTTATTTATATGTTATTTCAGCGTACGTCGTTTGTTTTGAAACAGTTACACTCGTGTATGTTAAAAGTAACACGTTATGAGTGTCAAAATCTTCGAAAACGTAACCTTCAATTTTAACACACTTGTATGTTATTTGCAACACTTGAAGAGTGTTGAATTTGACATACGCTTTTGTGTTACTTGGACACTTCTTAAAAATGTTTTTCACATTATTTAATGTAAAGTTAAAATCAATGAATTAACTGTAGTAATTGATTCTTCAGCAATGAAATATTAAAAATAACGATAATATTAGTAATAGTAATATAAATAAAACTAAAAATAAAAAAAAAATAGTAATAATAATATTACGTATTGTTCAATATATATAATATCATCTATTATTTATCTTCAATATTCAAATATGGATAAAAAAATTACTATAAATTCTCTTACAATAACAAAAATAAACAAAAATAGTGATGTGCGCACACGACTCAGTCAGGTTCCGCACAGTAATCAGTGTGGTGCTGCACCACAATCGAGCATTTTCGTCCAGCACCGTACTGAGTCGGGTGCAGAACAGTAACCAGTCGGGTTCCAATCTTTCCGTGTAGTTTAAAGAAAAGTGTGAAAATTACTTTTACACGGCAAGAAAATTATAGGTAGTATTCCTATGTATTATGGCAATAGTTCCCATAATGGTATAGGAATTGTACCCAAATTATTATAGGAATGGTTCCTATAACTTATAGAATGGTTTCCATAATATTATAGAAATGGTTCTCATAATGGTATAGGGATGGTTCCTATAATATATAGGAACCATTCCTATAATAGTATAGGTACGATTCCTATATCATTATAGGAACCATTCCTACAATACATAGGAATAATTCCTATAATTTTCTTTTCGTGAAGTAGAACTTTAAGTTTTAACTTTTTTCGAACTACTATGACTTTAATAGTAAAAAATATAGTTCATTTTGAAATACACGTGTTCAAAATTGTGTTTTTAAAACGTCAGCATTTGACTCAAAATTAGCCGACACTAAGTTCGAAATCAACTAAATTTTTTATTATTAAAATCTTTAAATTTCGAAAATAATCAAACCCAAGTTCTAATCTGTCTCAAATTAAGAAGTTAAACACATCGAACTTTTTTGGAATGAAATTTTTTAACACGGAATAATTTTTCTACAAAATCTTTGTCAAAAATTTAAGAATTTTGAATACATAAGTATACATTTTTTATATCATTCAGAAGAAACATCATTAAAAAATTAATTAAGTATAAATCTACGATAATTTAAATGCCAGATATGCTAAATGACTAGACCGTTCTCACTGATGTTTCAAACTGATCACGGTAATACTCGTCTGAAAAATACGTCATAATAAACCGTTAAGAATTACGGAAGGTATCATGATGACAAGGCATGTTAAGTCACAAAAATATACACACATACCGATATATACATATACACTTTTTAACGAATGGTATTTTTGGAACTTACTCGAGATATTAAGTCATATTCCGGAATGTGAGATTTATTTAACAGCGTGACATAAATAACTGAAAAAAAAAAGACGTAAAAATGTAAACATTTGAGAATTTATATACTTTCTTTCTCTTATGTTTACATCTTTGAACTTCTGATGAGTAGACGGACAGAGCTTGGGGCAAGATAGTCCGCCCGAGGTAAAACGACTCACTCCAAAAATTTAATAAAAAAATTTATTGACATAGAATTTATCAGGGGTTGATGACCAAAACAACGTGTAGTCTAACTTATTCTCGTGTCATAAAATTCAAGCCAACTGAAATATCTCATTTTACGCATTCCCTAGTAGAAATAAACTAGAGTTTATTCGATTTCAGACCAGTAACTGGCCAGTAATCCCGGCTAAAAACTAGAAATCCCGCCACCTACAACTAAGGCGTACACATTGGTCACACTAATATATTTTCTGTACTAGTGTGTATGTGTGTGTTTATTTTTTTCCTGTTTAACCTCTATTTTTTAACGTGTGTGTTAATATGTAAATAATTTTATGATCAATAATTAATAATATACACATTAAAAAATGGAATCAATGAAAAAAATGAATACAATAAGTAAATTGCGACTATGGGCAATAGAAACAAATATTGTAAATTGTCCTTCAGACGAATTATTAAAAACTAGGAAGAAGGAAGTCGAAAAAAGGAATAATTAAAAAGAAAAAATTTTATGCATTATTAATAATAAAATTTTAATTATAGTTAATTTTTGAAAGTACGATTTAATGATTACATTTATTTTTAAAATATAATGATGTTGCCGGCTTTATAGTTAAATATTCATAAATTAAACTTGGATTATTTAAGTCATTGAAAGGCTCAATAAATAAATTTTATAATAATTTTGTTTATCAATCATTATTTTTATTATAAGTTATAATTTATTTATTTAAATTAATTAATTTTTGATGTCTGTCAACCCGGGAAAAAATGATCAGACCTGATCAGACATAAACAGGCATGAGTCTTCAGGCTTAATTCGACATGAAAAATGACCATGCCTGACCAGGCCTGATTAGGCATGTTCAGGTCTGATCAGGTATGTTCATGCCCATCCGGGAAAAAAAATTATATATAAAAAATGGCCCTATATAATTATATATAATTATGTATAACTATATTATATTATACATAATTATTGCTATAAAAATAAAAAAAAATAAAAAATTCGGGCGTGTGCAAGATTCGAACCGTGGACCTTGCGCTCGAAAGTTTAACACGCTATCCACTGAGCTAAGAGATTTAGTTGAAAAAGAAGTTTCGTATGAACTTTAAGTAATAAAAATCTTATATGTGATAGATTCTTGGTCAACAAAATTTTATATCTATGACCAGGCATGAACAGACATGAACAGCCATGAACAGACATGAACAGCCATGATCAGGCCTGAGCGTATTTAACGCTTCAGACATGAACAGGCATGACCAGACATGACCAGGCATGAACAGGTATAATCAGGCCTGAACGTATTTAACGCTCCAGACATGAACAGACATAAACAGCCATGACCAGTCATGAACAGGCATGATCAGGCCAGAGTGTATTTAACGCTTCAGATATGAACAGGCATGACCAGTCATGAACAGGCATGATCAGGCCTGAGTGTATTTAACGCTTCAGATATGAACAGGCATGAACAGACATGAACAACCATGAACAGACATGGACAGGCCTGAGTGTATTTAACGCTTCAGACATGAACAGCCATGAACAGCCATGAACAGGCCTGATCATGTCTGATTTCAGGCCTGATCATACATGAACAGACATGATCAGGTCTAATTTCAGGCCTGATTATACATGAACAGGCATGATCAGGTCTGATCATTTTTTCCCGGGAATGCGGGTCAATATTTATTTATTGATCTATATATATCTATGCTTCAGGTTAGATTTATCAATCGCATATAAATTTTTGGAGCAATTTGGAAAAAGATACATTAATTTGAAATAATTTTTAATTTGCCTGGGTATTTTTTAGAAAATCGTTTTATTTTTCTGAGGAACTGATAATTTTAATAACCTCAAAACGTAAAATTTTAAAGTGACAGTTTTTTCAAAGCCGCCATGTTTCTCTCGGATCTCTAGTAAAACTGGCCAGTTACTAGACAATAACTCGATTTCATTTCTACTAGGGTTAGTGTCATGAATAATTCATTATTTCAATTGGTACAAAATTATATTCAAATTTTTTTGATAATCGCATTATTGCATCAATTATCTTGAAGATTTTTACCATTTTGCGGATTTGTGATGATCTTAAAAAAAGTTCAACAGTTAAAATTCTATATTATACTATGCACATTGTAAAAAATTTTGGTGTAAAAATGGCTCTTGAGACCTTTACATGGTCGTGAAGTGTGAAATCTACGCTGTAAAAAATCCTTGGTGTAAATTATTTACACAAGTAATTTTTCCATGGTGAATATACACTGTAAAAAATCAACTGCATTGTAAAAAGAGCGGTGTTAAAAATGAACTCATTTTAACTCCGCTCGGTGTAAAAATGGAATTACACCGGTGTAGGAGGAGTAATTCACCGGTGTTAAAAATACCAGTGTTAACGCGGGGTAACCGGTGTAAAAGCGAGGAAAACTGCGTGCGCTTTGAGTATTAACTTTAAAGATTATAAAACACAAAAAATGTCAGTTTTTTTTGAAAATTAATAAAAAATATCATTTATTAACAAGCATAGTGATCGAGTGAGTAAAAATATTTACAAAATAAAATATTTGAACACCGGTCTAGAATATTTACACCGGCAGCGGCGTTATTTTAACACCGAAGAATTTTTTTTTAACACCGGTATAGAATATTTACACCGGCGACTTATGTTAAAATCGGCGGTGTTAAATTTCAACACTGAAAGCAGTGTAAAAATAATGTCGCCGCTGGTGTAAATATTCTAAACTGATGTTAAAAAAAATCTGGGCGTCTGTTGGCCCTGCGGGCCAGCCCCAAAACTTCCCGCTGTTTTCGATCTCAAAGAGCTCGAAAACATTAGTGTAGATATATTTTCGAGCTCTTCGAGCTCGAAAATGCTATCACATGCGATTGTTTTTTTACGATCTTCTCAAGCTCTAACAAGTTGCCTGTTATGCTAAAGTTTGAAAATTTAAGAATCAAGAATTGTTAACGAAGCGGTTTTTAAAATTGAATCCCTGATTATGTTCAATAAAATAAGTGTATTCAGGCAGAAATCAATGCCAGGGATTCAAATCAAGATTTAAATGAGTTTTGACTCATGTGAGAAACAATCAAACATAAATATCCGAGAAAAATATTAAAAACTACGTTTTATCGATTTTATTGTTGGTAGTATGATTTAAACTAGAAACCAAGTTCGATGACATTATGTATCGAAAGTAACCATATAAAGGATGAGTTGGTATGACTTTAGACACATTTTTGTAGGTTATATTATGATTTATCCGGGAAAAATAACATAAAATGTTATTTTTTTAATTTTTCAACGCCGATATCTTTCGAACTAATTGATCGATTTCGACGTTTGAGGTGGCAATCGGCGCGTTTTATTGAATTCTAGAGCTGATTAAAATTTGGAATCGATCGCGTCAGTCGTTTCGAAAATATTTAGAAAAAACCGTTTTTCACCATTTCTTTCTCCCGCCATAACTCTCGAACGAATTATCCGATTTTGATGTTTGAGGTGGCAATCGACGCGTTTTTTTGAGTACTAGAGCTGATTAGATTTTGATATCGATCGTATAAGTCGTTTCTAAGAAATCAATAAAAAACTAAAAAAAAAAAATTTTTTTTTTTTCGTAATTCGCAGATATTTTCGAGTCTATTTGATCAAATGATCTGAAATTTTCGGAAAAGTTGATGGCCAACAAGCTTAATCAATCGCCGCCTTAAACATCCAAATCGGTTCATTAGTTCAAAAGTTACAAAGAGTTTACATACATACACACACACACACACACACACACACTCGGACATCATTCTGAAAATAGTCAGAATAGCTTCCTAGGACCTCAAAACGTCGACATCTGAAGAAAACTCGATTTTCGAAAATCGGGGTGAAAACAATAACTTCCCGAAATTTTCGAAAATCGTCGATTTTCTTAGCGGGAAGTTAAAAATTCCCTGGTGTTAATAGATGATGTTTTTTTATTAATTTTCATAAAGAACTGACATTTTTTGTGTTTTATAATTTTTAATGTCAATACTCCAAGCGTACGCAGTTTACCACACTTTTACACCGGTATTACTCTGCTTTGACACCAATTACCCCGCTTTTACACCTGTATTTTAACACCACCGAATTACGCCTCCTATACACCAGTGTAATTTCATTTTAACACCGAGCGGAGTTAAAATTAGTCCATTTTTAACACAGTTCTTTTTACAGTGTACTATTTTTTACACCATTTCGTGTTACTCATTATAATTTTGATTAACGAGCAAAAACTGATCATTGAGCATGATTAACCACTTAATAAATAACTATATTAATTTTATTTGGATATTGAATAGTATTTTGAACATTTCAATATTTCTATGATTATTTTTCTTAACGCAAAATTATCATAAATTACACATTTACACGCTTGACGGTGTAAACATTTGGAAATTTACACCATCTAAATTTAACACAAAATTTTTACACTGAGTTCGACAATTTTTTACAGCGTAAGAGGACGGGATTAAGCGGGCTACTTAATTTTGTTTTTAAAATCACCCCCCCCCCCTCCCCCATTTTCTATCCCAATATATTGCAATAAAATATTCAGTTTTAAACAACAAAAATTAAAGTGTAAAAGAATCTTCAAGGCTCAATTGAAAAAAAAAAAATTATTATTTCTATTGCGGAGAACTTTTAATTGAATAGACAGACCCTCGATTTTGCGGCTCAGATTTGTCAGGGGAATTAGAGGAGGATAAAATTCTGACACTCTGTTCTTAAACTCTCCTTTATGTATACATCGAAAACACCATAGATATCTGAAAATACTTCCGTATTGGCCTTGAGTTATTTCTATATAACCTTTACTGAAACACGATGACGTAGAACATCATCCATTGAATTTATCTCCTACTAACGTTCATTTTTATTTTTATTAAGCTTCCGAATCTCACCCTCTTGGTAATCTCCACGTGGCAAGGTGACCTTCTTTTCTGCTATTCGTAGTTAGAGTAGAAGCGATAAGAAAGTCATTCACCACCCTTAAAACGCATGAACGTTACTAACAGAATGGCCTTGAGTAGTCTCTTCTTTTTTTTATTTTATTTTAATGGGTAATACCAATATATTTATTCACCCTGCTCTCTTTTTTTTTTTTTTTCACTTCTCTGATGTTTCCCTCTTCATACAAAAGTATATGTCCTTCACCGAATCCCTTCATTTGTCCAAAAAAAATCTTCCAAAAATACTTGTCACGTAATACGCAACCCTAAACTCTTATTAAAAGCTGCCTTAATCCAAAAAATGAGGCAAAAAATTTTCTGACCATACAAAAAAGGTCGACTTGACTGGTTTACTTCCGCAATATTCATAGAATATTAATGTTGGTGTAGAAAAAGAAATAGTGCGTTTATTATTTTTTTGTGAAGTAAATGCTCTAGTAGTCAAGTACTACTAAGACCAATATCTGAATATCTCTTTTATCTTAGCTAATTATTTTGTTTTTTACCGATCCTAGAACAATAAAAGTAATTTTCATTAAAGATGTGTTGAAGTGGAAATAAACAATATCATTCAGCATTGGCCTTGAATGTGAGGCTATTGAGTTGTTTATTGAATGGTTCACCCTTCGTGATAAGAGCTAATTAATGAGTTCGATCAATGCAATGAGAGTGAGGGAAAGTTTATCATCATGACGTCAACGCGATGCGATGTTTTTTTTATCCATTGGAAAAATTTGTGATAGTGATTTATTTATAAGTATTACTTGGGTTGAAATACCAAAAAATAAATATACTTGTATATAATTGTCCTGGTCAAAAATAAAACTTCATTTAGATTTGGTTTACCAAGTCGCAATTTAGAGCCATCACAAGACAAACTCGACTTTATTTACGGAGATAAAATACATGGAATTTTCGCTTTGACTTAGACAACTGGCTTAAGTAGTAACGACTTAAGAGGAAAAAGTCGAAATCAAGTTGAAGTTAAAAAGTGAAACTTCAAAAAGACAATTTACACTAAAAAATACTGCTTCCTTTCGACTTGGTTCAGCAAGTCAAAAGTAAGGTGAATGACTATCGTGCTCGAAGTGAAGATGAATAAGTTCAAACCAAGATCAAAAAATACGAATAAGTTGAAACTACACGGAAAAATTTCAGTTACTGTAGTTAAAACAGGCCTTCAAAGCAAAAATCTTTAAACAATGAAGCTTGAACTGTAATTTTAGAAATTTGTTATAGTAACAAAATTAATACAATTTTAAGGAGGTTCGACCGAATCTAATGTAAAAAGGATTTTCTAACGTTAAAATTTGAAACTTAGTATACATGTAATGAAGTACTTTATCTATGTATTCTCAAAATTTAAATATGATCCACCGTCTAGTTTTTTAGAAAAAAAGATTTAAAAATGACGTTTTTAAAGTTCTTATCCACAGGCTCTTATGGCGGACAAGCTCCCGATATGACTTATTCGATTTTTTTCATTATTAACCTCCCAAGTTTAAGAAATAAAAAACCACATGCATAAACTTGAATATTTTTAGAATATGATAAGACTTGAACAACATAGTGTTACCGTTGTAATTATTTAAATAATTCAAGTTAAACTTTATTATTTAATCTCATTCATCGACAGAGATACATATTATCGAGGGTTTGGCAACGTCGCGGAAGCAGCTGAGAGAAAAAACAAAGATAGAAATACATTAATAAGAGAGACGAGATTAGAAATAAATTTTTCCCGCTTTAATTTGAATATCGGTGTGTAAGAAGTTAGAACGCGCTGTTGCCAAATCTTTTTATTAAATCATATGAGTCAAAAATAACCAAGTCATTTCATTACTTTCTTTAATTTAATAAGTAATAAATATTAATTTATGAATTCGTTATGTTATTATAAATTAAAATAATGAATTTTCATACACTGTAAAAAAAGCGATGTTAAAAATGGACTCATTTTAACTCCGCCCGGTGTAAAAATGAAATTACACCGGTGTAGGAGGAGTAATTCACCGGTGTTAAAAATACCGGTGTTAAAGTGGGGTAACCGGTGTAAAAACGGAGTAGAACCGGTGTAAAAGCGGAGTAGTATCGGTGTAAAAGCAGGGTAACCGGTGTAGAAGCGGGGTAAACTATGTCTGCTTTGAGAATCAACTTCAAAGATTATAAAACACAAATAATGCTAGTTTTTTAATGAAAATTAATAAAAAATATGATCTATTAACAAGTATAGTGATCGAGTAAGTAAAAATATTCACAAAGTAAAATATTTTAACATTGGTAAAGAATATCTACACCGGCGGCGGTGTTATTTTAACACCGGTCTAGAATATTTAGACCGGCGGCGGCGTCATTTTAACACCGGAGAATTTGTTTTAACACCGGTTTAGAATATTTACACCGGCGGCGGCGTTATTTTTACACCGCTTTCGGTGTTGAAATTTACCACCGCTGATTTTAACACCTACACCGCTTGGACTTACCCCGGTGATTTTTTACAGTGTAACTATTAGGAGAATTTAGCAAACAAAAAATTCAAACACTACTTTGACTCACTAGTATCGGCCGAACCTTCTTAAGTAGCAAATTTCACAGTTTAAAATGTAATTTAAGTTAAATAAATCTTTAAAGCATCATTTACTTTTTATTTTGAATTGTTGCTTTATTTAAAAATTAATAGTCGATAGGTGAAACTGTAAAAATTAAGATTTGTTGGTTATGTATTTTTTGCTTTCTGAAATAATACCTCTTATATATTGATAACATAAAAATTACACTGTGAGTTATCAATTGTCGAGAATGATGAATGATCTGAGAAAAATCACAGCTCACACTGCAATTTTTAAATTCTATATCTTAAGAAGAACACTACTATACAGAATAGTAATATTAACGATCGAAAATGTAATTTTAACTAATTTTAGAATAAAATTTAAAATTATAAAATCTGTTTACTATAGAGAGCTGGACAATATCGAGTTTGAAACTGTAATATTTGTTATGCCTGGATAAAAATGTAATTTTTACAGTTTCAGTCGCAGCGCTTTACTACTATACGAAACTGTAATAAATACAGATATGAGTTCAATTTTTCAACTGCTCTTTATTTCGTGCATGGAAAAAAAACTGTTGCTGCAATAGTATTAGGTTTTGTAGCATGAGTTTGTTGCTACAGATGTTCTGTAGCTGCTACAGGACCCAATTTTTTATAACACAGATTTAAATCTTACTATTATAAACTAAGATGATCTGAAAATTTTCTTTAGGAATAAATTTTATGACGGAAAAAATAAATTGAAAAATTTTCCAAGTTTTTGGTTATTCGAGTGATCTTTAAAAGTTCAAATTTTGAGATGCCAGTTTTAAAAATGAATTTTCATCGAATTTTTAATTTTCCAATAGAGTTAAAAAAATGTCTTCAGAAAAAAATAAAAATATCATTTAAAAGTCACACTTGTACTGATTATCAAGTTTCGAAAAAAAAAAAAAAATAAGTGGAGCTATTTCTTGACTAAAACCTTTTCTGTTTGACAGAATTGTTTTGACGACGAAAGTCTTTATTATGAAATAACAATTTTAAAATAGCGATATCACGTTCAGCTTTTAATATTTAAATGTTTAAAAACTCGTTCGAAAATGCAAAAGCCGCTGAAGAATTGTCGTAGGTCGTGCACGTTTCAAAGTGCAGCAACCTTGAGACTGCTATAGAAATGCGATTGGAATTGGACTTACAACTCCATCAGATAAAAAAACTTTAATGTTGTTAGCGATAGCAGTTTCAGTAGCGATAATAAATATAATAAAACAATAAAAATTTTTTTAACTGACCATAACTTTGACTTGACGCTTTATGCTTAAGGTGTGTAATAGCCATGAAAACGAAATAATATATATTATTATTTTACTTTATTTTTTCAGATACTAACAACATTGGGCTCTGACTTATTCTTAAAGAATGATAATTCTAAATCCGACGGTGTTGACACCAACGATTTGGTCTGAAGGTCAACTTGACCTTTACCGTAGTTATATATATATATGTCATAGGTGTGTATATGTATGAGCTTATTACCATACACACTTGTAATATTGTAAAACATTCGTATTATCTACAACTCAAGGATCATCTGCTTGTAACATTCGCATTTAGCTTATCGGTGACGTTTGGTATTGATCTCCATAACTAATTCGCTGTTAAGAATTTAAAGATCATTGACTAAAGTTGTTTTTGAATTTTTATTAAATTAATGTGCTCTAAGGGAAACTGGGGCACGATGGTATTTAAGCTGCTAATGATTTCTTGTAGCTTTTGAGCACCAGGTACATTTTTTTTATTTATTTATTTCGAACAAATTCGCGTAATTTTGAATTTGGATTTAAGGAAAAAATTTTTTTTTGAATACGAGGACCTCCTCGAAAAAATAATACAAAAAGAAATTTGGTAAATTTTTTTTTTTTTTTTTTTTTTTTTTCAATAAGTGCATTCTTTAATTTTACTTGTATTGATTAAATATTTAATTATTTATATTAATTTGTGTAACAAAATAAACTTAAACTTCGGGGCAGACGGTTTTTTTGAGATCATTTTATGACAATAAAGTTAGCAGACATTTAAAAATTTTTTGATTTTTTTAAAAAAAAAAAGTAAATATCAAAAAAATATTTTGAAAAAGTGCACTTATAGTTTATAAAATTTTCGACATGTGCATTTTTTTAGAAATAAATTTTTTTTATTATTTATCTGTTAAAAAAAATTTTTTTTTTCCTAAGAGGACGTTGCATACTTTAATTTAACGTGTACTAAACAAACTTCCAATGATGTATTAACATTGAAAAAATAATTCATTTTGGGAGGATATCTTTTCCAAAATAAAAATTTTGACAAGAAATAACTTTTATTTTCTGTGTAAAATTAAATATTTTTGAAGCATAAAAAAAAATTTTCAAAAATCTGATATAGAATAAATTTAACCTTGATAATTTCTCCATTTAAATTTCCTTATCGTATATTAATAAATATTATTGCAAATATTTCAGAAGACTGAGGTGATTTCAATGCAATAAAATAAGACAAGTTTTTTCAGAAAATAATTATTGCATAGAATGACCGGTTAATATTTTATTTTATTATTACAAGTATGCAGCTGGGCTGAAAATAAGTGACTTTATCTTTGATGCCATCCCACATTCACAATCGGTTTAGTTTGTGTGTCTGACCTGACGACGTCTAAATTCTCGAGAAGCCGTTAAGCTTCTTTTATTTTGTGACCGAGTATCAAGGACGCTCATCGATTTTTATATGTTTTTATCGTAATTTTTTTTTTACATAATAATAATAACGTATCAATTTATTAAACATGGTGTTTTGTCTAATATATTTATATATATAAATATATATGATATGGCGCAATCTAAGAAATCCATTACTGAGAAAAAATCGAACTTTTTTTAAAAATAGTTATTAGTTGTAGTACGAAAAAAAAATATAGGCGAGTCTACACAATGTAGCCACTTTAAAATTTTGAGTAAAAATTAATTTTTTTTTAAATGTTCGTTAGCAGGAATTATTTTATTAAAAACTGGAAAAACTTGATTTAGAGGCTATTTATAGAAAATTATCTAAGAGTCATAAAAATTTTATAATTTTTAAATTTCATTTAGAATGTTGAGGGGGGAGAGGCAAAGCAAGGTGTATATGTATATAAAAAAATTGTTCCAAAAAGATTACAACAACGTTCTACATGTAGAACTTCTAAAAATGAGACAGATTAGAACTTCGAGTGGAACTTTTTTGGAACGTTAGTAATTTTGATGATAAAAAAAAGTTTTAATGAGCAAATTTAGAATCAAAAAAGGACGTGCTTGGAACTTTTTTGGAATTTTTTATGGACATTCTAAAAAAAGTTCTAGAATAACCACTTTTTACTTTTTTATGGACTAAAAAAGACGTTTCAAAAATATTCCAAAAAAGTTATGGAATCGCCACTTTTGATTTTTTTATATAGACTAAAAAAGACGTTCCAAAAACATTCCAAAATCACTACTTTTGCATCTTTTGTATAGAATAAAGACTTTCTAAAAACATGCCAAAATAGTTCAAAAATCACTACTTTTGAATTGTGTATAGAACGAAAATAAACGTCCATTAAAAATTCCGAAAAAGTTCCAAGAATGTCCTTTTTTGACACTAAATTTGCTCATAAATATACTTTTTTTCAAGGCATGTTTAGAAGTTCCACGATCGGAACTTTTTTGGAACGAATTATTTTTACACGGGATGAGGAAATACTCAGTTTTTGAGGACTCAAATCCGCTAAATCTTTTTTTTTACTGATATTCAAAGTAACTAAAAAAAATTTCAGTTGTCATTAAAAAAAAAATTTCATTTTTGCGGGGAAAAATTAGTCACCCCTTAAAAAAGGTGAAAAAAAAAATTTCGGCATATTAAATTAATTTCATTAAATTAAATTGTTTTGTAAATAATTCACATTAAGAAAAATAACATTTTACATAATCTAGGATACACAGAAAGAAAAAAAAATTTTTAATAGTTTTTATCATAAAAAACAAAAGTCAAAACTATTTTTCGACTGACCCTCGATTTTTTAAAAAGTTTAATTTAAAAAAATTCAAAGTAATGCCTAATTAAATTTACAAAAGTGATTTTGGTATGTTTGAAAAACATTTGAAAAAAACATTTTTTTTTTTAATTTGGGGACCCCCCTCCCCGTCCTCTAAATTATCACGATAAAGAAATTGGTCTAATAATAAATTATTACAGAAAAATAATTACACTATCGGGTAAATGACTAAGATTTCATGAAAGTACTTTATTTTTATTTTATCCATGAGTTAGCGAGTGTATTAAAACTTATTACTCATGATCCCGTTAGGACGCGTGATTGCGTAGTTGAATCTGTCTGAAAGAAAGACGATCCATTTACAACGGTCACTTTCAAACAAATTAGGATTCAGTTCATACCCATTAAATTACGCTCTAATCTTTTCTTTTATCTCTCTATAAAAAAATTTATTATTTTTTTTATGTTTTATTATATACTCAATTGACCATATATGTGACAGTATATGTATTTATATATATAAAATAATTATTTTATTTTTATACTAATTAAAGTAAATTGTTCATTAATAGCTCAACCAAGTCAGTAATTACTCTGTATATATATTTATATATATATATTAAGTTAAAAAAAAAATATTTTAAAACTGAAAGTCATAATAGTTTTCGCTTTCTGTTGATGATATCGTCCGTGTCATCAACCAAACATTTATATAGACTTACTTGGAATTTAATCACGGCGATTATCACTTCTTGGGAGTGATACTGGCCATCAACGGAAGTTTAAAAGATACTTAAAAATACCGGAAAAAGACTAGTTATGTCTATAGATATATTTATGTTGTATACAATCGAAAATAAAAATAAAAAATTGCATTATTAATAACAGTATTTTTATAATCGAAGTTCAAGTCTATTAGATTAGTTAAACGAGTTCGATAAGATACTTTTGCTTGTCTGTCTGACCCTCAGAGTTCAAGAGCAACGGGTGAATGCCCGCAGCGGAGTCAATTCCCCGTGAATATGCATCATACGTTGAATTAGACTTAACTTAATGGCTTGCGGGACGATAGACTATGTAATGATACTGGGGAGTATTGATATTTTAATATTAGCTATCATTGACGTTTTATACTCATGCATTTTCATATAATTATAACTCAATGATATTTTTTTATTTTATGTTAATTAAGTCAATTAATAATAAACATTCATTAACATTATTCTGCATTACATTTTATTTTTGATATATTTTTCTATCTGAAATTTCATTTCTTAAGTAAATTTCATACACACAAAAGGGATCTATTGATGCAAGAAATATTTTACATATTGAATTGAAGACGAAAATTTTCTGAGACTTGAAAAAATTTCTTGACACAAGAATTTATTTCTAGCTCCAAAAAAATTTTTTTTGCCCTAAAAAAATATTTGTTTTCAAGTATTAATGCAAAAAATTTCTTGGGACAAGTGAAAATTTTTTGCGTCAAGAAATCCTTTTTTTGTATACACGGAAAGAAAATTATGGAAACTGTTCCCATAATTTTGTGAAATTTTTTCCTAGACCATCATAGGAATTACGACCATAAATTATGGGAGCACTTTCTATAATTATAAGAGTGTTTCCCATAATTATAGGAATAGTCTCTATAATTATGGGAATGATACTCATAACATTATAGGAATGGTTCCTCTAATGATACAAATGGTTCCTACAATTTATAGAAATGGTTCCTGTATATTATGGGAATGATTTCCTTTATAGGAAGTTTTCCTATAAATTCTAGAAACCATTCCTATAAATTATAGGAACTATCCATAACGCAATTGGAATCGTTCCTATATCATTATGGGAATCATTCCCATAATACTATGGGAATGGTTCCTATACCCGGGGAAAATGATTTAGATCTGCCAAGATATAATTATATCTTGGCAGATCTATTTATATCTGATCAGATCTAATATTTAGACATGATCAGATCTCATTATATCTGACCAACCACTGGTTATATCCGGTCAGATCTAATCAGATATAATTAGATCTGGGCTAGATTTAATATCAGGCATGATTATATCTGGTCAGATCAGCGTATATCTCCTGAGATCTGATGAGATATAACTGTATCTGAACTAAATCGAACATTTCATATGATCAGATGTTATTATATCTGCTCAGATATAACCATGTATACGTCTTACTTTTATAGATAATTGTTTATGTCTGGTCAGATCTGCGTATATCTCCTGAGATCTGATGAGATATAACTACATTTGAATTAAATACATTTTAAATAATCAGATCTTATTATATCTGCTCAGATATAATCATGTATACATTGTATTATTACTGAAAATTGTTCATATGTAGTTATTTACACTCACGCGATCACATTCGTGGGTCAGCGCAGTGGATAGCATCAAAGACTTTGAATCGGAAGGATGCAGGTTCGAGCCCAGCAGTGACCGGGATTTTTTCATTAATCATAATCATTTGTAATTTCTCTAAGTAATGTTCCTAATATATCAGATTACACTTCGGATTGAATTAAAATTATCTTCTTTTTTTTTTCACAATTTAATATTTTTTTTTAGTAGGGATCACCGGGGAAAAAGGTTCAGATCTGACCACATATAATTATATCTGATCAGATCTGGTCAGATCTCGTCAGATAGAGACCATTTAAAGATCTGGCCAGATCTATTTTGTCAGATCTGATCAGATATAATTATATGTGATCAGATCTAAACCTTTTTCCCCGGGTATTATGATGAAAAAATTAATTTATAGAAAAGTGTGGAAATCACTTCTACAATGCACATAAATATTATTAAATATAAAAACAAGTCTATATCTAATATCTCTTTGTTCATGAAAGTTATCCCTGTATAGTAAGTGTAATTTTAAACTTAATTGAGCCGTTTCAATACAAATTTAGCGCCAAAAAAGCATCATTTGAATCTCTCCACATCATGAGGGAAATTTCTACACTATTTTGCAAAAAAAAAACAAATTTCATGACATTATAGGGATGGTTCCCATAATATTATAGGAACTATTTTCATAATGCATAGCAAAACTCCCCATAATTTTTTTTCCGTGTAGAAATCTACCTTTTGCAGAGGATTTTATTGTGCAAGTTTGAAAAGTATACTATATATTTTAATTCTTATGTTTTAGTTGATCTAGTAAAGTTTATATACACATAAATAAATAGAGCGAGATAGAGTTTGTTAATATGGGAATTATTTCCATGTTGACATTGAGGAATTTCCTATGTCACTAAAGGAATTCCAGGTATGTTAACACAGGAATTTTTTCAATGTCTGCATATGAAGTTTTCCTATGTTAACGTGGGAAAAATTCCTATGTTAATATTGGAATTGTGCCTATATTACATGGTTATTTTTCCTATGTTGGTACAGAAAAATTACCATTGTCTATATAGAAATAATTCCTATGTAACAAAGCAAAATTTGTTATGCGACATAGTTACAATTCACATGTTGACATAGTTAAATTTACAACGCCAACAAAGGAATTTTCCCCAAGCAAAATTGGAAAAATTCCCTTTTTTTCTCTACGTGCGCTTAAAAATTCTTATAATTTAAAAATAATATTTCCGACCCATATGTTACAGTATTTTCAACACGCATCCATCATTTATCATATGTATACATTTTTATAACGATATTAACAAATATACCGTTTTACATTCAATTGTTCGTTGATATACAATAGTCAAGGTTCGATCGTTGAACTTATACAGTTAAAATACAAAAGTTATATTCATTAACATTTACTCATCGTCGAAAAAAAAAGTAGACCCTATTTTAAAGTGACAGGTGGTTAACTAACACCAGACGACTATTATATTATTTAATTCCATAGCAAACTAATTTTTTTTCATTTAAACTTGATACTTGACTCCATTATAAATATAAAGAACGTACACGGAAAGAAAATTATAGGGAGTATTCCTATGCATTATAGGAATGGTTCCTATAATGGTATAGGAATTGTACCTATACTATTATAGGAATGGTTCCTATATATTATAGGAACCACCCCTATACCATTATGGGAACCATTCCTATACTATTATAGTAACCATTCCTATAATAGTATAGTAACCATTCCTATAATATTATAGGAATGGTTCCTATAACATTATAGGAATGGTTCCTATAATTTATAGGAATGGTTACTATACTATTATAGGAATGGTTCCCATAATATTATAGGAATGGTTACTATACCATTATAGGAATGGTTACCATACTATTATAGGAATGGTTACTATAATAGTATAGGAATGGTTCCTATAATATAATAAAATTTTTTTTTTTGCAAAATAGTATAGAAATTTAATGTTAAAAAAAATCCAAAAATTATAAGACATCGGCTTACTTCAGTATCATGTTAAATTAAAACTTATGAACTTTCTATATGAACTTTTCGAGATTTTACCCAAATTTGAGATTTTATCGAAATATAAATTTTTATTTTTAAAATTTGAATTTTCTTGAATGTTCTATGCTGAAAAAATTTCAGTTGAAAAATTTTGAGGATTTTTGCCAAATACGAATTTTTTTTATGTCCCTGAAGTTACGAACGTTCGTGCAACTGAAAATATATTTTTTTTTTAAAGATACTTTTATGATTAGAAAAATGTGGATTTTTGTGTGGAGTGTTTTTTTGAGACCCCACGCTAGTCAAAAAAGTTTCAATCCAATATAGCCGCCGGAACACCCCTCTACGACCTACCCCTATCACTTATATATTTTTAAAAATTGATATTTTCATAATATTATAGGAATGGTTACTATACTATTATAGGAATGGTTACTATACTATTATAGGAATGGTTACTATAATATTATAGGAATGGTTACTATAATATTATAGGAATGGTTACTATACTATTATAGGAACCATTCCCATAATGGTATAGGTATCATTCCTATAATTATATGAACTATTCCTATAATTATGGGTAATATTCCTTTAATTATAAGATGTGTTCCTATAATTGTTGGTCGTCATTCCTATACTGGTATAGGAGGAAATTTCATAAAATTATAGGAACCATTCCCATAATTTTCTTTCCGTGTATTTTTTTTTTTATTAAAGTTTTTTTTGTATTTGATCGAATAATGATTTACAATAGAAATGATCTAAAATTACGAGGTTTTGTTCGAGTTATTGTAAGTGGATTTGATGTGCGCCGTAGTCACTGTGAATTTAATTCGCGTTCCGAAAATTTTTTACTGTGTGATATATCTATGAAAAAAGAAAAGCGAATGAAAATACCTAGGAAATGAGAGTTGAAAATCGTATTAATTGAGAATAGTTGTTTATTAATATGTTTTTTAAATTTTAATGAAAAATATGTTTCTATAAATATATACTCGTTTGTTTGATAAAAAATATTATTTGATGATATATTTTTAAATATTTGATAATATATCAGGTAAATAGGGGGGGGGGAAGGGCAAAATGGATCCCTTGAAAAGTGAGGGCTTACATGTAATAAAAATGTTAGCCCATTTTGCCCTACTCTCTCCTAAAAGGGAAGGAGGGGAAGGAGCCTCTTAAAATTTTGAGCGTCTCGAATGATTTTAGGTGAAATGGGCGCCCAAAATTTAAGGGTCCCATTTTGCCCGCCCCCTTTTCCTACAAAATGGAACTTTTAAAAGTATGTTACATCATAAAAATATATGTGGAGTTATAGGATAATCTGGCGGGCCTGAATTACGGTAATTTACCGCATTTTACCGAAATTTACGGTAATTTGCGGAATTCTACAGTTAAATAGGGCAATGTACCGTAATTTGTGGCATTTTTGCCGTAAGCACCGTATGTTTTTTTTATGTTTACAATCCAATACTTCATCATACAGTAAAATATTGCAGGATTGCCACAGTTTTACGGTAAATTACCCATACCATATTGCCAATTTACGGTAAAAATACCGTGCCTTTTTTTGTGAAACTGTTCTTTTGCCGTAAGATCCCATACGTTTACCGTAAAATACTGTATTTTACTGTTATGCGACATTTTACCGTAAAAGACCGTAATTCTTCCGGATACCGTGAATTACAGTAATTTACCGGAGTTCGGATTCATCAGAGATTACTGTTTATTTACTTAATCCCCGGAGCGAAATTCACTCCTCAACAGTTTTTAATTTAACATAAAAACACTGAATCGGAGTAAATGCGGATTGAAATAAAATCTAGACCACTCTGAAATCACTCAGCTGAAAAAACAAACTCCTTATTAACTCCGTATGCAGTGTTTTTTTAAATTCCGGAACTCTTAGTGATAAAGTGAATTCGGATTTGAATAAAATTCGTTGCACTTCGAATTTACTTCTGATTTTTTACAATGTAATTTTATACAGAAGAGTTTAAAAAAATGTCAATAAAATTTATTAATTTCATAAGTTGAGAATGTACATAAAAAAAGAGGTTAAAAATTTTCGAATCAACGAAAAATTATAATTTCATAATTTTTTTTTTTAAATTGTCTGTAAAGTTTACCTTCTGGCTACCAGATATTATTTTTTCTATCCTCTATAAATGTAGATCCGTAAACACAGATAAAGTATGATATTGTATTGTGTTTGCCACCGATATTGCTATTAATATTATTACTATACTTTTATTCGATAAAATTACTTCTGTAAACTATCCAATACTTAAAGGTTATGAGGACAATGATCTTGATATCTTTATAGTAATCGATATCATAATCGTTTGAAAACATATTAAGGTAATCGGGTGTGTTCAAGTTCAATGTCTTTTATTATTATTATACTACAATAGTTTTAAGTCACGTAGTCAAAAGTCCGTATAAAAATATATTTTAAGCTTAAGATAAGTCGTAAGTACTTTGGGAAAACCAGAAGTTGGCACTTTTTATGTTCATGTCATGATAAAATTTTTTTTCATTAGGAATTATATTTGCTGTTATTTTTACCTCAAAATGATTTTAATTTTGATAACAAAAAATATTTATTATTTCAAATTAACTTGATTTTTATTTTTCTAAAATTATATATTGGTTATAAGATCACAGCTCTTATGATTAAAAAATTCCGATATTATTTTTTTACAATTAATTTTTTGGGAATAAACTTCTAAAAATATATCATTTATGACGTTCAAAAATACGTTCCCTTTGAAAGTACCGACTCAATATATTGAGCGCCAATACGCCGTAGTATTTTTTATATCATTGACAAAAATTGTCACGTTCATGTCGACATTTTGGCTCTATTGAAAAAAATATTAATGGTAGTTTAATTATAAAGATTAATCAACTTATAAAAAAAAAAAAAAAAAATAAAAATTGATTAGGTGAAGGATAAAAAATAAAACGATATATTACAAAGCAAACCTTGAATTTATATTTGTCTTAAATAACAAAATAATTAAATAAAAAAAAATCTATAAATTTCTACAGATAATTTTTTTTCGTTTTCTGAAATAAAGCATCTTATTTTATTATGAAATTAATTATGAAATTAAATATTCATATTTCAAAGATAGAGTCGTATGGGGTAATTGCATGCAAACCCATACATTTCAGTCCAAAATGAATGGGTTTGCGTACACTTACTCCACGACGATATAATAGAATAAAATTTTATGTTTAAGACACTTTTTAATAGATATTTACGTAACAATGCCGCAAAGCGGCGATTTACAGACAGTCATGGTGTAGTGACATATATGACATGAGCCTATAGCGTAAGGTTGCGAAGTGAACACTTTGCGGCTTGGGTCGGCAAATGTCAAGTAGATGTTCAGTAATCGAGCACTTACGAAATGCCACGAAAAACTCTAAAATGAAACTTTCGAAAAAAATTTAACAAAAAAAATCTATTTTGAATGAATCTTATCAATTTGTGAGACAGAACATGAAAAATAATATTGATTATTACATATTTTTATATTTCGCGTGCCAAAAGCCAAAAGGGCGTATAAAAGTTATACGCCCTTTTGGCACTGAAAAGCCAAAAGGGCGTATAATTTTTTTTTTTGGTGCCAATCGTTTTGCAAACATGTTTTAAGCGTAAAAATAAAAAAAAATTTCCAAAGCCAAAAGGGCGTATATCTTAAGATACGCCGTTTTGGCGTTAGTACGTCAAAAACTTTTTTTCTACAGATCTTTACGTTTCGAGTGATTCTAAAAAGAATGGCATAAAAAAAAATTTTTATACGCCCTTTTGGCACTGAAAAGCCAAAAGGGCGTATAAATTTTTTTTTGGTGCTGATCGTTTTGTAAACATGTTTTAAGCGTAAAAATAAAAAAAAAATTTCCAAAGCCAAAAGGGCGTGTATCTTAAGATATGCCCTTTTGGCGTTAGTACGTCAAAATTTTTTTTCTGTAGATCTTTACGTTTCGGGCGATTTTAAAAAGAATGGCAAAAAAAATTTTTTTATACGCCCTTTTGGCATGGAACCCTATCTAACTGCTGTAATACGCCCTTTTGGCATTTGGCACGCGATTTGTTCTTGATGATTTTTTAAAAGTTACCTTACATTTGACGACATTTTCTGTAATTATCAATCTGTAATCAGCAAACAATTAAAACATTATGAACGTGCGTTTCGATTTTTACGACTTGAAAATCGAGCGCAAAAATCTAGTTGATTCTACGGCCATCTGTTAGGAAAATTTGTATATTAATTAACACTTCCCAGTCCCTTGGGGCCATGTCAGAGGCCACCTCGATTGAATTTGAACTTCGGTGATAGTGGGGTAGTTCCACCCCTCCAAAATTAACATATAAAAGGGCCAGAAAACACTTGCTCGGAGACTTAGGCCCTGGCCATCGCCTAGAGTAGACTGAGGACGCTTAGCGAGGTCCTACTCTAGCACCAGGACTCAACAATTTATTTGAGTCGGCCTAACAATATCTAGTCCATCAGTTTATTATATCTAGTCATTTATTCTAAAACTCAGTTCTATTCCGGTCAATCTGTTACCTAAATAATTTTATTTGTTGAGACTTTTCTTTTATATTAAATTAAATTATTTATTTTATTATAAGTGACATTTGTTTATTCGAATTTAATTAAATAAGGAGATTTTGCGACTCCTTCGTCTGGTTGAAGAAAACCAAATTTAAATTTGTGAGTGTGGTGGTTTGGTGTGCAACGTCTGCCGAAGAGGATCGACCTCGAGTCCAAGGAGCCCGCGAAGATTTCACGAAGAAGATCGACATCGAATCCAAGGAGCTCGCGAGGATTCACTGAAGAGGATCGACATCGAGTCCAAGAGGCCCACAACCGACCGGAGATCGATATCACCAGTAAGCCCTCGTACAACCAGATAAGTTTCGACAAATTTGTCACAAACCTTCTCTCTCTCTTCAACGTTATACTCATTTTAAATAATTATTTAATTTATTACCCTGTGTCCATTAAATATTTGCGCGCTAAATAAATTGTCGCTGGACACTTGTTATTTCTAAAAGAAATTAATTTATAAGTAAAGGGGAAATTTTGTATATACTTGGGCTTGGTTAAATAAAATTTGTTATATATAATTTAATTGAGTCTCTTTGAACAAATTTCTTATCACCAGCGTCGTTTTAGAATAAGCATATTTCAGCCGCGTGTCCGGTCAGAACGAGTCGACCCATTCCTGAGATATTTTCCCGTACCAGAACCAGCTATATGATAATTAATACTTATAATGAGATTTGATAATTTATCATTAATTAAATTAATTATTCGGGAAAATTTAGTAACAGTGGTTCGTGGCTATTGGACACGAAATAGCCAGGGCCCACCGTTATAACATTCGAAAATGATAAAAAATTTAGTAAAGTTACAGATTATAATGAAACATACACCGAAATTCTAAGCGTTTCATTCACTTTTTTGAGAATTGATAGTGTTAAAAATTTAAAAGAAAAATCAAAATTTTTTGGAGATCATCTTAAAAATATTTACGAAAATTTTCAAGCTGATTTGATTAATATTTAATAAGATATGACCAAAAACTATGAAGTAATTTTACAGCACAGAAAACAGAATGTAGTATTTGAAACTTGAAACGGCTAATTTATCTCAAAATTTTGTTTCAATCGGTAACCACTATTTCTCAAAAACTGTTCAAACGGTCAAGTTTATACTCAAAATATATTTTTATGATAGCAGCATCGAAACTTGAAGTTTTAGTGTCTCTACAGCCCGTCGAAATAAATAATTTCAAGCCGATTCTGCAAACAACTGCTAGCAAATTCGTAATTCATAAATCCCTTCACAGCGGGCAGAAACATGCGGGTTTCTTCCCTTGGGAAGAAACACAATTGTTTCTGCCCTATGCTAGTTATATTTAATGTTCATTTGCAGCCTTATTACTCTCATTTGTTTACTTGTCACTTCAGTTTACTCATTTCATTTTTTTAAATAACAGTTTCAATTAACCAAATAAAATTACTAAAAAATGAGTGAAATAGTATATTACACATCTAGGGAAGTAAAGTAACAAATGTCTCAGATCACATGTAATTGTTGGCCGAGGCGAAGCCGAGGTTCAATGAACAATGACAATAGCGAACGTAACTAAGTAAAAAAATAGGTATTCTTGTTAGAAAAAAATAATAAAAAAAAATCCTTAATTATATTCGTCAATGACTTAAGTGATGCTAAATTAATGAAATTATAATCGTACAGTTGCTGAAACATTTGTGATTCTGCTGAAGTATAAGTTCAGAGAAATAATATTAAATAGTTAGCACAACAAAACAAATGTTTAGTTAAAACTACTACTTTCATATAGTTTCGAACACTATGATATAGTTCAAGAAACTAGAAATATTAGTTAAGATGACTTTTTTTTTCATTTCCATCCCTTTCTAGTTACCACAACCATGCACTTTTCTCTCAGTGAAACTAAAGCTTAAGTGAAAAATTTTTTTTTCGATTATACTCTTCTTTGGATGTTCAAAAACTGAGCACTTTTTCTGGTAAAATTAATTTTTTCAAATTTCGGGGGCTGACATTTTTGTAAAAAATTTTATTTTCAAAATAAAATCTAATAAAATTCTAGTCAAACAAAACTATTAAACTAATTAAATATTGTTAGATATTTTTCTTCCGATAAACCAGCACGCAAAAAAGAGCAGTTGAAAAATTACAGTTTCTACTGTAAATCAGGCTTTCCGGGTAAAAATCTGTAAACATTAAAGTTCAAACTGTAATTTTAGAAATTTGTTGTAGCAATAAAATTAATACAATTTTAAGCAGCAAATTTTACAGTTTAAATCGACAATATCGAGTTTGAAACTGTAATATTTGTTATTTCTGTAAAATTTACTGATAAAAAATGTAATTTCTACAGTTTCAGACTCGGAGCGCTATAGTACTAATTAATACTATACGAAACTGTAATTTTTCAACTGCTCTTTTTTCCGTGAGCTCTGAGTAAGAGTGGTCACTGCAAAACACTATTTAAAAAAAATTTTCAAGAGTACTCTGAATGACTTCGTTCTATTTATAAAATTTATATAAAGTATTAATAAAATTTTGCGTAATAACTCAGTAAAGTTTCAAAAAACAAATTTATAAATTATAATTCAAAACAAAATATAAATGTAAGTACGAATTATTTTTTTTTCATTTCTTGCGGCAGTCCTCATTGCGCGTTTACCCTCTTAATTATTAAAATCATTTTCCAAATGATTGATCCTTGATAGTTCCTGAATTATCCGATTACGTATACAACTTATTTTTATATTGAAACAGACACTTGCAATAATAATAATTTAATTGATCGATGGTCGAGCAGTAAAAATATGATACATACCGGTAACTAAAAGCTTTAAATGACGCGACGATATGACCTATTCCGAGGTCAGTCAACTATCCCTCAATACTGCAATACGATGCGTGCTATTTATAATAAATCTTGCAACTTAAATCTCTACACGGAAAGAAAATTATAGAAATGTTTCCTATAATTTTGTGAAATTTCATTCTATACCAGTATAGGAATGACGACCATAAATTATGGGAACGAGTCCTATAGATATAGGAATATTATCCATAATTATAGGAATAGTTCCTATAATTATGGGAATGATACCTATACCATTATGGGAATAGTTCCTATAATTATAAGAATGGTTCCTATAATTTATGGGAATGGTTCCTACAATATTATAGGAATGGTTCCTATAATATTATAGGAATGGTTCCTATACTATTATAAGAATAGTTCCTATAATAGTATAGGAATGGATATTATACTATTATAGGAATGGTTTCTATAATATTATAGGAACCATTCCCATGAATTATAGGAACCATTCCTATAATTATAGGAGCTATTCCGATTTTCATAATGTTACAGAAATGGTTCCTATAATTATAGGAATAGTTCCTATAATAGCATAGGAATAGTTCCTATAATAGTATAGGAATGGATATTATACTATTATAGGAATGGTTTCTATAATATTATAGGAACCATTCCCATGAATTATAGGAACCATTCCTATAATTATAGGAGCTATTCCGATTTTCATAATGTTACAGAAATGGTTCCTATAATTATAGGAATAGTTCCTATAATAGCATAGGAATAGTTCCTATAATAGTATAGGAATGGATACTATACTATTATAGGAATGGTTTCTATAATATTGTAGGAACCATTCCCATAAATTATAGGAACCATTCCTATAATTATAGGAGCTATTCCGATTTTCATAATGTTACAGAAATGGTTCCCATAATTATAGGAATAGTTTCTATAATAGTATAGGAATGGATATTATACTATTATAGGAATGGTTTCGATAATATTATAGGAACCATTCCCATGAATTATAGGAACCATTCCTATAATTATAGGAGCTATTCCGATTTTCATAATGTTACAGAAATGGTTCCTATAATAGCATAGGAATAGTTCCTATAATAGTATAGGAATGGATACTATACTATTATAGGAATGGTTTCTATAATATTGTAGGAACCATTCCCATAAATTATAGGAACCATTCCTATAATTATAGGAGCTATTCCGATTTTCATAATGTTACAGAAGTGGTTCCTATAATTATAGGAATAGTTTCTATAATATTATAGGAATGGTTCCTATACTATTATATAAAAGGTTCCTTTACTATTATAGGAATAGTTCCTATAATAGTATAGGAATAGTTCCTATAATAGTATAGGAATGGATACTATACTATTATAGGAATGGTTTCTATAATATTATAGGAACGATTCCCATGAATTATAGAAACCATTCCTATAATTATAGGAGCTATTCCGATTTTCATAATGTTACAGAAATGGTTCCTATAATTATAGGAATAGTTCCTATAATATTATAGGAATAGTTCCTATAATATTATAGGAATAGTTCCTATACTATTATAGGAATACTTCCTATAATATCATAGAAATTGTTCCTATACTATTATAGAAATGATTGCTATACTATTATAGGAATAGTTCCTATAATATTATAGGAATAGTTCCTATACTATTATAGGAATACTTCCTATAATATCATAGAAATTGTTCCTATACTATTATAGGAATACTTCCTATAATATCATAGAAATTGTTCCTATACTATTATAGAAATGATTGCTATACTATTATAGGAATAGTTCCTATACTATTATAGGAATACTTCCTATAATATCATAGAAATGGTTCCTATACTATTATAGAAATGGTTCCTATAATATATTGAACCATTCCTATAATAGTATGGGTACAATTCCTATACCATTATAGGAACCATTCCTATAATGCACAGGAATACTCCCGATAATTTTCTTTCCGTGTAAACTTTTTTATTCATTTTTACTTATTACTATTTATAAGTCATCAGAGCTTTTGGTTTATGTATTCAAATCGGTGCCGCTAAGGAAATAATGGATTTTTGTGCATTTGAATATAGTGAATATTCTTTATTGACTTCTGTTTGAAGTAATCAATGTCCCGTTTCCGTAAAAAAAAAATTTATTCTCCGGGCAGGCATAAAAGACGACCCCCTACTCGTGTAAAAAAAAATTCGTTCCAAAACAAGATTTCACAAGAGTTCGACATTTGAAACTTCTGAGGTTGAGAGAGATTAGAACTTCGAGTGGAATTTTTTTTGAACTTTTGTAATTTTGATAGTAAGAAAAAAAGTTTATCTAGGATTTTATATGAGCATATTTTGAGTCAAATAAAAACATTTTTAAAATAAATTTCTCAAAACAAATTTTCACTACGTACGTTGTACCCTCGTTTCAGAAAAAGTTCCAGGGTAAAATGCCATAAAATTACGTTTTGAATAATATGTTTTATAAACGTTATTTTTTGACCCAAAGTTCGCTCATATAAAATCGAAAATAAACTTTTATTTTTACAGCCAAAATTACAAAAGTTCCACTCGAAGTTCTAATTTGTGTCAAGTTTAGAGGTTCTACATGTCGAATTTTTTTGGAATATTTTTGAAAATAATTATTTCTACACGAGAAGAAAAAGTAACAATTTTATATTCCTTTTATCAAAAAAACATGACAATATAATAAAACTGTTTATATCGAATTTAAATGGTGAAAGAGACTTGCAATACTGCTAATAAATGAAGATGACAAACAAACAAAATTATTAAAGATAAATAGCTTATATAAAATTTAAGTATAGCAAAAGAAGATACCATATATATTTTTTGGGGACATTCGTAGATTGAAACTATTCAAACATTCCTAAAAAAAATTGGAATACTCAAACTGTACAAAAATTATGGCTAACAACAATTTCGAAAAAAAAAAAAATTTACCAAGTTTTTGGGTCGGTCCGTTTTGCTTGCCCTTCTCTGAATGAATTTATATATATATATATACTATATTTACAGTCAGTTAAAAATGATGCATCTCTCTCTAAAAAAAAAACGATCGTAAATAAATTAGGAAGTGCGTCAACAAGTTATAACCTTGCAGGCTAGTTTTAAAAGCTTTAGAAATTATTTTACATTTTATTGTATGTTTATTTATAATAAAAAAAAAAAAAACTGGAAAACGGTTGACTCTGTGGGACAGCTTCGAAACTCTTTTCCGATACAGTTATCTCCAGTCGAAAAATATAACCCCATTTTAGCCTTTATAATGCAGATTGCCAAAACAGAAACAAGTGCAGTATAGTGGTTTAAATGCAGTTTTAGAATACGTTTATTTGCAGCCTAAATTTGAGATTGAAATTTAGGTCCACTCTTTCGACCAATGATATTTTACGATTTCAATAATTCCCTGTACGTTCCCAAAATAGTAGTTTATCCTACATGCGCGACAAATATATGGTGGTCGGTACGAACCGTAGGCAAGGATTCGCACGCGAAAGATCAGGGTTCGAACCTTGGTCAAGTCAAGTGATTATTAAAGATAAAAATTGATACCAACGCTAAGACACCTGCCATAAATAATAACAACTATAATAATGATAATAATAAAAAGTTGAAAAACTAATAAAAATTCAAATTTATTTCATTCCGTTTTAACCAAATTTACTAAACTGGGATAGTAAAATTTATTGTATTAGAGTGAGCATTAGCAGAACACATCTCATTGCTTCGCAATTGAATTTTGCAATTATACACGCTGAGAAAAAAATGCCAACTATCACCATTTTGCAGAAGGGAATGATTACCATCTGTATGTGATAATAATTATCATGCTCTTGTGTTAACTATTCGTTTCTCGTATAATAATATTTACCATTGCTGATAGTAATAGTTACCGCCTAGATAATAATATTTCTTATGCCTAAAAAAATTTTAAATTTTGCCTTCTGAGATAGTAATGATTACCATCACAGATAAGAATAGTTACCATCTCCGATAGTAATAGTTACCGTCTAGATAGTAACATTTTTTATTTCGAAAAATTTTTTGATCTCGCCTTTTGAAATAGTAATGGTTACCATCACGGATCAGAATAGTTACCTATAGTAATAATTACCGTCTAGATAGTAACATTTGTTATATCCGAAAAATTTTTAAATTTTGCTTTTTGAGATAGTAATGATTACCACTACGGATAAGAATAGTTACCATTTCCAATAGTAATAGTTACCGACTAAATAGTTATATTTATTATATCTGAAAAATTTTTTGATCTCGTCTTCAGAAATAGTACTGGTTACCATCACGGATCAGAATAGTTACCGATAGTAATAATTACCGTCTAGATAGTAACATTTGTTATATCCGAAAAATTTTTAAATTTTGCTTTTTGAGATAGTAATGATTACCACTACGGATAAGAATAGTTACCATTTCCAATAGTAATAGTTACCGACTAAATAGTTATATTTATTATATCTGAAAAATTTTTTGATCTCGTCTTCAGAAATAGTAATGGTTACCATCACGGATCAGAATAGTTACCGATAGTAATAATTACCGTCTAGATAGTAATATTTCTTATATCTGAAAAATTTTTAATTTTGCCTTCTGAGATAATAATGATTATCATTTCGGATAAGAATGCGTACAATTTCCGATAGGGAAACTTAACATAAAAAATCGGTCTGTCGGTTGACCCTGCGGGCCAGCCCCAAAACTTCCCGCGTGTTCCGAGCTCCTTGAGCTCGAAAAATTGTAGTAGATACATTTTCGAGCTCTTCGAGCTCGAAAATACTTTTGTATGCTTTTGTTTTCAAAAAATAACGTTTTTTACAATTTTTTCTACAACGATATCTCTCGAACAAATAAACCGATTGAGACGTTTAAGGTGGCAGTCGACGCGTTTCATTGAGTTCTATAACTGATTAAATTTTGAAATTGATTCATCGAGTCATTTTTGAGAAATTTTCAAAATACTAAAAAAAATTTTTTTTTTAATTCTTTCGACAACGGTTTCTCTTGAAAGAATTAACCGATTTTGATGTTTGAGGTGGCATTCGACGCGGCTTATGAATCTCCAGAGCCCAGTCTATTTTGGAATTAATCCATCGAGCCCGTAAAAAGTTATCCAAAAAAAACATTTTTGAAAAAAGTTTATTTTTGGAATATCTCCGAACGAGCCCTGCTGATCAAGCTCAATTTTTTTTCAGCTTCAAGATATTAAAAAACTGCGTCGAATGACACCTTGACGATCAAAATCGGTTCACCCGTTCAAAATTTATAGATATTTACATACGTACGTACGTACATACATACATACATACACTCGGACATCATCGTGAAATTCGTCAGAATAGCTTTCTACACGGAGAAAAAAATATAGTAAAATTTACTAAAAAATATAGTAATAATTACTAAATTTAGATAGTAATCTTGAAACGCTTAAGATTTATAGGAAAAATTCATAAACAGATAAGTAAATTTTACTATCCCGTTTAGTAAATTATACTATTTCGTTTAGTGAATTTTACTATTCCGTTTAGTGAATTGTACTATCCCGTTTAGTAAATTTTACTATCCCGTTTAGTAAATTTTACTATCCCGTTTAGTAAATTTTACTATATTAAAATGGAAAAAAATAAAATAAAATTTTTATTAGCTTTTAACTTTTTATTATTATTACTATCATTTTAATTATTATTATTGTTATTTATGCCATCTGTATCGGTGTTGGAGTCGATTTTTGTTTTTTAAAAAATCACTTGTTTCAACCGAGATTCGAACCCTGATCTCCCGCGCGCGAGTCCTTTCCTATGTCTGACGGCCCGATATCTCCTTCGGACAACAGTTTCAGAACTTGTAATACATATTTGTATATGCTATCCCCACCAAATTTTAATTTTATCTATACATAGTAGAATTTACTATACATATAGTAAAAAAACATAATCGTGTTAGCAAAAAATACATTGCGTATAGTAATTTTTAATATTTTGTATAGTAACAAATCCTATATTGTATTAGAAAATTTACGTTCTTAAATTTGTATTTATTAAAAATACTAATAGTAAAATTTACTATACAGATAGTAGAAAATACAATTGTGTTAGTAAAAAATACATTACGCATAGTAATTTTTAATATCTTATTATGTAATTATTACTAACTAGTAAATTTTACTAAACGTTTAGTAATAATTACAATACAGAATGTATTTTTTCATATCTTTTAGTAAATTTTACTATAAGATTGTAATTTTTACTATATTTTTTTCTCCGTGTAGGACCTCAAAACGTCGACATCTGTTGGAATTTCGATTTTCACAAATCGGACTGAAACCAATAACTTCCCGAATTTTTGAAAATTTGCAATTTTCTTAGCGGGAAGTTAAAAAATGAGAATCATCAAAATGTAAAGATGGGAAAAGTGACTTCGTTAAGATGGGAAGTATTGCCACTTTTTTTTCAGCGTGTACAATTTCAATAGCGTTGTAAGATTACAATACGAATTTAGTAATTTTAACTTATATTTTGAAGTATGGTTCCCTATACTTTTTTCTCCGAGTAATGATATTAATTATATATTAAATAGGGTTTATTTAGGCGGATGTGACAGATATCATAAACCGCGATGTTATTTAAAAAAAGACAAAATATCAACAACGATCCCCAGTATATCATTATCACAAAACTCTAAACGATGCTTGATAATATAAACAAGTGTTTGATAACTCGTAATAAATAGTCAGGTCTTTTATATCCTACTACTATTGCGTGACACGTACTGACATTTGAATACATAACTTCATCAGTTCAAGATCACTAAAAATACTAAACTTCTTTTATTAACTTATTACTGCTAAATTTTGTTTTTCTATAAAAGAAAAAAAATTCTTATCTAATTAGTCGATTGAAATGAAAAATAAATAAAAAACTTTTTTCATTAATAAAATAATTTTTGTCACTTTATATATTTATTTATATTAATCAAACTACAATTCGTGTTATAACTGGATCATCACAAATTCTTCTTGCATAATCAATCCTATAGGAAAAGTAAGATATTAAAACAATTTCAGAAGCTTATCTTCTGAAATAACCTCCATTAATGTATTTTACGTATGTGTTCCCTCGTCAAACAACAACAGATTAGTCTCCATTAATTGGGGTGGATGTTCATGACTAGGGTTCATGGAAATAGACAAGGAGTCAGGGACAAACCTAAGAGAATGCGTTTTTTTTTATTTGTTTTATCAATGACGTAAGCACATTAATTTTTTATGTCGTGATTATATTTTATGTATTCATTTAAGAGATAATTTATTATGTACTTGGGTAGAGAATTAAGTTAAATTTATGTAACGTTTATGGTAACAATAAAGATGCATCGATGGAAAAAAGTTTCATCATATTTATATATACACATGTTAATAAGATTAGTATGAAAATAATTTTTTTTTTCCAGTCTTAAAAATTATCTTAAAAATTGCTTCAGGATTTGAAAAAATTGCTTCTCAAGAATCAGACTGATTCAACGTAAAAAATTCGTGTGATCATAAGGGCGTTCACTTTTCTTTATAATGTATATATACTTTATATATATATATCTCTATAGAGAAGGGGAGGGGTGCAACAGGGGAGGGGAAGGCAAAACGGGGTACCCCCAAAATTTTATAAAAAAAATTTTTTTTTTCGTCTAGGTACTATAAAACCGATATATTTGCGCATTTTTAACCCTACGCATGACACCCGGGGCAAAATGAACCAGCCGAATATTATGAAAAAATGATTCCTTCAAATTTTTATCGTCAAATTAAAAATAAATTTTTATAAAATGCAAAATAATTTGTAATCTAAAAAATCAAAAAGCACGTTTTTTGGGTTCAAAATAGTGACAAATAAGAAATACAGAATTGTTTTTTTTTTATTAAATAACAATTAGTGATGAAACTAATCAAAGTGGAACGATTCATTACACCTAAGAAAATTTTTTTTGAGTATTATAAAACCAAAAATAGTTGTCAAGAGAAAGAAGTATATTCTTAATGATGAAAACAATTTACAAAAAATAAAAAATATCATTTTTTGGAGAGGGGCTTTTCTGCCCCACAAAAAATTTTTTTTTTTCTACTTTCGTATCCACCAATGATGTGAAATGTAATTTTTCATGAGGTATATTACATATGAAAAATTTAATTTAATGAAATTTGATCAATTTTCAGATATTTTTTTTTTTTAATTTTTTAAAAAGTACCCCATTTTATCTGCCAAAAATAAAAATTTTGTCTGTTTACCTTGAATATCACTAAAAACAAAAAGATTTAGCGTATTTTCGTCCTTGAAAATTTACTATTTCCTTAAGTACCCCCTTTTGCCCCCTATGTAAAAAAAATTTTTTTTTTTCGATTGTCAGTAATTGACTCATAAAATGGAATATAAAAAAATTAGTGATCTCTAAAAATAATTTAATTGCAATAAAATTTTTAAAGGCTGGCTATGTCGATAATAATCAAGATATTTCAGGGTCGTGACTAATAAATTTAAGAACTAAAAAATATACATATATCTATATATATATTTTTTTTTTGTATCTAAGCACATGCTTCGTAGCCATAGAATTTGAATACTTCTCCTAGTAAAGTACTAAGCATTCTGCGAAGTTAGTCACTATCTTCGTCCTTGACTCAACCAAAGTTCCAGTTTGACACGTGCGCGAAGACTTGACAAAAAATAAATAATTTATCAAAGTATTTTCTCTCTCTTTTAATTACAACGTGTTTTTTGTCAACCTTCTAGTATAAACTACTTGAATATTTTAATCATGAGGACATGTAAAATTTCGATGTTTGAAAATATATGAATATTTGAATCTTATTTATCGTTAGAAATAAAAATAGTTAACATTACAAGGATAAATTATTTTTAATTTTGAAATGCTATGGTGTCACAGTGACGTCAGACTCTGATGGTCACATAATGCAAATTAAAATAAACTTTTCGAAAAGTTCTATGACCATCGTAATTTTTCGAAAAGTTTATTTTTTGTAATTTGTATTATGTGGCCAATATGTAGTCTATCGTCATCATGACACCATAGCATTTCGAACAATAATAATTACTCCATGTGAATAAAAAAATCTGGTTGTCTGTATTATAATAATACTATTATTAAATACTATAAAAAATTGGGAGTGAATACGGAATTTATTTTTCGATCTTTTATTAGTAAATGTTTTTATAATTGATATTTTCCAAACCTCCCCTACAGAGTGAAATTTACTCCGAGAGGATTAAGTAAATAAAAAATCATCCACACCGTGTTCACTCATATATTAATAGGGGGAGGGGGGAGAAGGCGAAACGGGGGACTTGAGAAAAATAGTAAGTTTTCGAGGACTCAAATACGTTAAATCATTTTTTTTTTTAAATGATATTTGAAGTAAATAGAAAAAAATTTTTTTGAGGGTAAAATGGAGCACCCCCTAAATTGAGGTAAAAAAAAATAATTTCAGGAAATTAAATAAATTTGAATAATTAAAATTTTCTTGTGAGGACTTTACAGAAAGAGAAATTAGGGGAAGGGAAGCGAAACGGGGTAGGGTAGGCAAAACGGGGTACTTTCAAAATTTCATAAAAAAAAAATTTTATATTTTAAATGGTTTTTAAACATTCCAAAATCACTTTTGTAAATATAATTGAGCGTTATTTTGAATTTTTTTGTTAAGCTTTTTCAAAAATCAATTTTCAGTTGAAAAATATTAATGACGTTTGTTTTATGATAAAAACCAGTAAAAATTTGTTTTTCTTCTTTTGTATCCAATAATCATGCGAGATATAATTTTTCTTCATATAAATTACTTGCAAAAAAGCTTAACTTAATCAAATTCATTTAAAATCCAGAATTTTTTTTTACCTTTTTTAGGGGGTACCCCATTTTGCCCGCAAAAATTAAAAAAAATTTTTTTTAACGGTAACTCCCTTGCAGGAAAAAAATTTTTTACGACGGGGCCTGTCTTGGCACAACATTGGATTACTGAGCCTCGGTTTGCTAGTTTTGGCCCAAGACTTTGCCAATCCTCGACTACCAAGTCTTGGTTTGATAGTTGCGGCTTACGAGTAAATTTTCTATCAAATTTATTCGAGTTCGCTAATAGTTATATTTTTATTTGAGTTCAAATAACTTTGAGCAGTAAATATAATGATTTTATATTATTTAAAAATTTCACATATCATATAATTATAAAACAGCTAAATAACAAATATTACTTAAAAAACTCCGGTTTCTATGAATAGCCTCACAGCCTAGTGGATACGAGACTTGCCTAGCAGCTATGAAGGACCAGATTCGAAACCCAGCAAATTCAAAAAAAAATTTATTTCCACCGGTTTACTCGATTTCTCTATGTCCAAATTTACCTCAATATCCCATACAAAGTTTGGAAATCGGCCCTGTATCGGGCCATTACTGGGCCAAGAATGTCGATTAATGGCTCAGCAATGGCAATTTTTATTGGCCGATAAACGACTTATGGCCGGGATGATAACCTCGGCCCATTAATGGCGCTCGACTATCGACCGATTAATGGCAGCCAGCAATCAGCCAAGCAAACAATTAAATTAAATTTAAAAAAATTTTTTTTTTAATTTTCCTAATAGAATTCATTGATCATTAATGTTTAAACTATTTGAGGAGAGTACATGATGTGAAACAACTAAGTGAAAATTCTGCTGGATTCTGGGCGCGAACTGCCGTCCTTCTGATTGCTGGGTCTGAACTCTGGCGACTGGACGAACCTGCTAATGTTGACTTGATACTTTTAAATGATCTACTTATTCATTTTACTACAACCACTCGGTTTTATGAAGTGTAAAGAGCAATTTAATTAATATTATCGATTATTTAGAAAAAAAAAATAATTTCGTACTATTTTTATTATAATTACATCATTTTTTAAAATAAAACTGATTAAATTTAATTGATTATTTATTAAGAACCCAGTGGAATTATTTTGCTCTACCACCATTATTAAAAATGATATTTATTATAAAAATGTATGGATTATTTTTTTACTATTAATTTTTATAAATAAAGTAATAAAGTTGCGGTTGTTGGTTGCGAATAATAACGAACTAAAAAATATTTTAATTGTTAGTTGTAAATAACTTTAATCAGAAAATTAAAATATATTATTAATTAAAAATTAGTTTAAATCAAAAAATAAAAAGTTATTAATTTAAGAAAACTATAATAATAAGTTATTTATATAATTAATAATTGATTAGTAGATTTTTTTATTTGACAAAGTCCTGAACCACTGATTCACTAGCAGTAGCCCAACGTTGCGAAACGATAATCGGCCAGTCATAGTTAGCCATTCATTAGCCAACCATCGGCAGCGTCGTTTAAAATATTAAACGGCTGCTGATAATTAACCATGATTGGGCCATTACTAATTGCCAATGCTTGGCCGAGTGACGGCAGTCAGACATCGGCCGATCTACGGCATTTTTTCCATTAACGGCGACTTTGTATGGGATCTTACCATTACACCCATGATTACCGATATAATTTTTTTTTTTTTTTTTTTTCAATTTATTTATAATAAGTATATAGCTGCTTTATTAATTATCAAAAGCCTTGGTACAATACTGACATTCGATATTGGGACATTATTAATATGCAGTCCCGGCACAATACTGGCACTCGATATTGGGCCAGGATAGAGTGTCAGGCTTGGCATGAAGTTATCATCCCGATACTCAAACGAGCTTGGGCCAGGCTTGAATTTCTAGCTTGGCCCAGAGTTAGCAAGTATTGGGCCAAGCCTCAACTAAGCCTGGGCCCGTCGTCATTTCCTACAAGGGCTGAGAATTGAATACAAACGTTTAAGAAAAAAAATTCGTTTTGCCCCCTCCTTTTTCTCCTATAAACATACATAGTTTTTTTAAGTAATTATAATTTAAAGTAATATAGGCCTCATTAATTTTTTTTTTTTGTTCAATTACTTTATTAAATGTATCATAATCTATCACGATCAATATAACTTTGAAGTATTTTCTTTTTTTTAAATTTCATCAAAAATTTATATATATATATATATATATATATATATATATATATATATATATATATATATATATATATATATATATATATAAAGGAGTTTTTATGTTTTTTTTTTTTTTTTTTTTAAATTGTAAATAGTTGTTGCGGTTTATTAAAATTCCTATTTATGTACAAAATAAAAATATCAGTTTCTCTTTAAAAATAAATAATAAAAATATTAAGTTGTAAGTAGTTGGTTAATTTGAATAACGCATAAATAATGAAAATCTTATTATTTATTAGTAACCACTTGGATAAATCTTGATGACATATTATGTTTAAGTAAAACGACGTAATTTCCGCTTGGATGATGACTCGTTTCTTCTATTCTCATGACCTCGTCGAAGCGCCAAGTTGTCATTCAAAAATGACTCATTTCGATTGAAACTCGAGAAGTACAAGTATGTGTATTAAATATATTTATTTTTTTAAATATTTAAAAAAACAAAGTATTCAATGATTTACAAAAAGTATACATATATATAATAATCATACTCGGCCGTTCTGCCTATAGAGAAATATAAGATTATTAAATAGCAGATTATAACCATAAAGTATAATTAAAAAATCTTATGAAATCATTTATTAGCCTTGACTTATTTAAAACGTCAATGAAAATCAAGTTCATTTGAATAATTAAATATTTGTACAGTTTAAAAATAATGTGCATCAGTTATTTAATTACTTAATTAATTTTCTGATATCGCTGTGTTTCTATATAATATTTAGTTATAATTTAAATTGTGACGCTTATTTGTTTAGTTAGTGTAGAGTATAGAAGCATGTATTTAATATGAATATATATATACATATGTGTGTAATATAAATATATATGAATGTATGTATATTACATTATGAGAAAACTGAGGAGCGCGACGAACGCAGTTGACCTTGTCCTTGAGATTAATCTTTTCTCGTTATCGGACGACGTCGAGGCCTGATATTCTTCGCCATCTAACCGTTACTACTCCAAGAAAAATTGTTACCAATGTTTTAATATTAATAATATATATTTTCTTAAATATCAAGATGTTATTACTACATATTTTTTTTTATTTGTTATGCATTACTTACTTGTATAAATAAATTTTGTTTTAAATTGTTTATCATTTATTTATCACTTAAATCATATACTTATTGTAATTATATATACTAAACACTACATGTATTTTATTTAAATGTTTATTCAGTTATTTAACAATACATATTTTAAATTTAGCATTGTTTAAATTATAAAGTTATAAAATTATTTATTTTTAATTATAAGTGGCGCCGGGGCAAAATGAGACGCTATTTTTGAGATGATAAATTTTTCTTGTTTTTGAATTCTTAAGGTTTATACGGAATAATGGGGCAAGTTGGTCAGTTCAGATATAGAAAACTAGAAACAATTGACTCTGAGGTAAAATGGGCCACTATTGAAATTTGATTATTGAAACAAGCTTCAATTTTCATAGATCAGTCACCAAAAATACAAACCAACAAATGTCTTTTTACAATAGTCGCTTATTTTAGTACAGATTCTGTTTTCTCTTTCGTTCTCAATAATATCATTTAGATTAAGAATTTGTTTCGCCTTAAAATAGTGGGATTTTAAACCAGTCTCCTATAATTTTTTATTTCTTTACTTAATATATAGTAATTTTAAGTAACATAGTATAATATTGTGCACTCAGAAAATTAAATAAAAGGAGTTACTATCTAGTTATGGTAAAAATTTCTACCATCAATCAGATAGTAGTAAATATTATCTAGATGATTGTATAAAATATCTAGATTGTAATATTCACCATATTTATGATAATTGTTTCAATCCTGTATGTTAACTAGAGTTAATTATTATTATTATTCTAAATAGTTATATTTATAATCCAGATGGTAATAGTTACCATCAGTAAATATAATTGTTATCATCCTGATAGTAATTGTTACGAAATTTATTGCAGAAGTAAATATTATCTTCCTGATAGTAAATATTACCATCCTGATAGTAACTGTTATCATCCTGATGGTAATTGTTACTATCCTGTTAGTTATTGTTACGAAATATATTGCAGAAGTAAATATTATCTTCCTGATAGTAAATATTACCATCCTGATAGTAACTGTTATCATCCTGATGGTAACTGTTACTATCCTGTTAGTAACTGTTACGAAATTTATTGCAGAAGTAAATATTATCTTCCTGATAGTAAATATTACCATCCTGATAGTAACTGTTATCATCCTGATGGTAATTGTTACTATCCTGTTAGTTATTGTTACGAAATATATTGCAGAAGTAAATATTATCTTCCTGATAGTAAATATTACCATCCTGATAGTAACTGTTATCATCCTGATGGTAACTGTTACTATCCTGTTAGTAACTGTTACGAAATTTATTGCAGAAGTAAATATTATCTTCCTGATAGTAAATATTACCATCCTGATAGTAACTGTTATCATCCTGATGGTAACTGTTACTATCCTGTTAGTAACTGTTACGAAATTTATTGCAGAAGTAAATATTATCTTCCTGATAGTAAATATTACCATCCTGATAGTAACTGTTATCATCCTGATGGTAATTGTTACTATCCTGTTAGTTATTGTTACGAAATATATTGCAGAAGTAAATATTATCTTCCTGATAGTAAATATTACCATCCTGATAGTAACTGTTATCATCCTGATGGTAATTGTTACTATCCTGTTAGTTATTGTTACGAAATATATTGCAGAAGTAAATATTATCTTCCTGATAGTAAATATTACCATCCTGATAGTAACTGTTATCATCCTGATGGTAATTGTTACTATCCTGTTAGTTATTGTTACGAAATATATTGCAGAAGTAAATATTATCTTCCTGATAGTAAATATTACCATCCTGATAGTAACTGTTATCATCCTGATGGTAATTGTTACTATCCTGTTAGTTATTGTTACGAAATATATTGCAGAAGTAAATATTATCTTCCTGATAGTAAATATTACCATCCTGATAGTAACTGTTATCATCCTGATGGTAACTGTTACTATCCTGTTAGTAACTGTTACGAAATTTATTGCAGAAGTAAATATTATCTTCCTGATAGTAAATATTACCATCCTGATAGTAACTGTTATCATCCTGATGGTAACTATTACTATCCTGTTAGTAACTGTTACGAAATTTATTGCAGAAGTTATCATCCAATAATTATTGATTCTATTAAAGAAAAAAGATAACACTAACTATTTTTGCATCGAAAAACATTCCAATCATTCTAAATGATTGGAATTAAAAATTTAGCATAATAAACACAATTACTTAATTTTCTAAGTGTAGTATTTCGTTCACATTCGTTACAATATCTACACGCTAAGAATTTTATGGTAATGATTCTCATCGAGGATTTTTAATAGTTACCATACTGTATAGTAATTTTAGAATTTTATACAATAATGCTATTAAAAACCATCATATGATGCTAACTATTAATATCCCCGAATAATAATCACTCTCACCAATAATAGTAATCACTCACATCACAGATAGCACCATTTATAATTTTCGGTAACAATGTTTACTATACCGCGATGGTAATAGTTACTATCGCGTATGTAAAAGTCACTTAGCAGCTTTTTAGTTATACACTTAATTATATATATTATTATAAGCGATTATATATATATAAATATCTATATATGTAAACATGTATATATATGTATATATATATACATGTATATATATATATACATATATATATATATGTGTATATATATATATGTATATACATATATAGATATTTATATATACATATAATTTCTAACCATCAAAATGGAGAAAATTTTTTTTTTTATCTTAGTCTTTTTTTTTCTTTAGTCTAATTTTGAATTTTATAACAATCATTCTCATCGGGGATGATAATACTTGCCATACAAAGTTGTAATGATTACGATCACGAGATAGCAGCTACTACCATCACTCTATTGTGAACAATATCATCGAGTGATTGTAATATTTGTCATGGGATATGTTAATAGCTACTATTTTTGTGATAATGATTATTATACTAATTTAACACCCATGATGGTAACTATTGCCATCGTGTATTTTAATCAATAACACATTATATTGTGAATCTTACAATAATTATGAGATTATTCGATATCACAAGAAAAAAATTAATCTTACCACCATGAGATAGTAATCATTACCATAAAATTCTTAGCGTGTATGGATTATTTTACAATATATAGGGGGGGGGGGGTGCAAAACGAGGCAGGGGAGGATACCTCCAAATTTGATAAAAAAGTTTGTTTTTTAAAATATTTTTTTACATTCCAAAATCACTTTTGTAAATACAATTAAGCATTATTCTGATTTTTTTTTTTTGTGTTAAACTTTTTCAACAATTTAAAGTGTCAGTCGAAACATGTTAACTTTTGTTAAAAAAAAAGATTTAACGTATTTAAGTCCCCAAAATCTTACTATTTCCTCAAGTACCCCGTTTACCCCCACTCATTTCCCTATAGGGGAGAGGGGGCGTAAAATGGGCCCCTAAAATTTCGGGGGCCCATTTCGGCCCTTAATCATTCGAAGCACATAAAATTTTGGGGGGAGGAATTTCGAAGCATTTTGCCCCCCCCCCTCCCTTATATTCTCTAAGTAAAAATTTTCTTTACTAATTATTTTAATAAATTGAAATTCACAAAACATATATATTTAGTTTACAACAAAACTGAAATTAATTGTCATAAATATATTGAATTATTTCAATAAAAAATGTATTGAGTAAACGTAATTTCATGATATCTTTAAGTCATTCCCTTGTAAAAATGAATTATCATAAGAATAATTGTTATCGCGAGGCCAAGGTTCTATACGAATAAAACCCAGTATTTAAACATGACTTTAAGACTACACCAATCCAAAGTCATTACATACGTTAAAGAATCCGTTTAGACAAATAGATATAGACAAATTAGATATAGAAGTATATAAGCGTATCAAGTACAGCGTTAAGTATTAAATACACTGCCTCAGGCTCAAATACTTGGCTCACTACTAAAATTATCAAATAAAGTTTTCGAGGTGATTAGTCGAAAAAATTTATTTTTAGCTTCTCACTCTACAAGTTCAAAATTTAATGAAACAAAAAAATTAAAGGTATGAATTTGATCTAATTTCCCAAATGAAATCCTGACAGGTGTCAATATTTTAAATTCTAAGAAATAATTTTCGACCCTTTAAAAGCCTTATAAAGACTTAGATCTGACTTATTTTTGAGTTCAAATGATCAAGTAGTTTTTTAGTTATTATTGAGAAAATTCTTCATTAAAATTTTCCAGAAAAAAATGGAACGTTTTTTCCAATTTCATGGTATAAGTGTCGTTTATAAAAATTCTTTCTAAAAAGTGTATTCGAGTATCATATTATAGAACAAATTTCTTTAATTTCCTGTGAAAAAAATTCAAAATGGTCAAATAGTTAAAAAAATATTGTTATTCTAAAAATTTATATAGGGGAAGGGGGGCAAAATGGACTCCTGGGGGCAAAATAGGCTGACATTTATATTACATATAAGCCCTAATTTCTCGAGGTGCCCATTTTGCCCCCGCTTCCCCTACATAAATATGAAAAGATGGTAATAACGATTACTTGAAATATTTTAGCAAAATTTCCTACACGGAAAGAAAATTATAGGGAGTATTCCTATGCATTATAGGAATGGTTCCTATAATGGTATAGGAATTGTACCCATACTATTATAGGAATGGTTCCTATATATTATAGGAACCACCCCTATACCATTATGGGAACCATTCCTATACTATTATAGGAACTATTCCTATAATTATAGGAACCATTTCTATAACATTATGAAAATGGGCTCCTATAATTATAGGAATGGTTCCTATAATCCATGGGAATGGTTCCTATAATCCATGGGAATGGTTCCTATAATATTATAGGACCCATTCCTATAATTTATAGGAATGGCTCCTATAATTTATAGGAGTCGTTCCTATATATTATAGGAACCATTCCTATAATATTATAGGAACCATTCCCATAAATTATAGGAACCACTCCTATAATTATAGGAACTATTCCCATAATGGTATAGGTATCATTCCCATAATTATAGGAACTATTCCTATAATTATGGGTAATATTCCTATATCTATAGGATTTGTTCCCATAATTTATGGTCGTCATTCCTATACTGGTATAGGATGAAATTTCACAAAATTATAGGAACCATTTCCATAATTTTCTTTCAATGTAAAACCATTGTCACAAGACTCCTGCAACAACTAAATTAATTTGTAGAAATTTCTACAGGAATCTGTATAATACATACATATTTGAATTTTCTTCGATTCACAAATTTTTGGATATATTAAGGCTATTCTCAGACAGTGCCCCCACTTTTTAAAAATATGCAATGACTTAAAATTGCAATTAACTGTCATAACCGTATTAAAATTTTATTAATTAATTAAAAAAAAAAATTGAAACCTTATAACTGAAAAAAGTACAAGTCGCAATTTTGCCGAGAAATATAATAAAAAAATATTACTGTTATTAATGACGTGAAAATTTTAATGAAATTTATTTTCCAAATTTCATTCAACTCCCAATCCATGTCAATTATAAGTAATTTTTCTGAAGATTTATACCTCGGCGAAATTACTTCTACGCTGTCCTTTTTCCCAATAATGCTTCCATGTTTTTTTAGTATTTATTGTTTCTTAATATTAATAATATCTATTTTTTAATAGAATCATATTTTTATTATCTCGTAGCTCAAATAAAATTAAAAATTTTTTTTTTATTTAGTGAAAATTTTTTTTACATTTAAATTTATATGGTATAAAAAAAATTTATTTATGATTAGACAAAAATATTTTTTTAAGATGAAAAATTCATGCAGAAAAAAAAAAATATTTAGAATAGAAAATAGTAAAAATAAACTAACAATAACTTTGTAGGAGAATATAAAACGTGATAACAAGTCGATGATAATACAGGCAATTTCTGGTTGCCCGTGACCACGTAACCTTGTCCTTCATAATATATATGACGTAAACATTGACAATTTAACTAGACTTTAATTGTGTTTATTACAATATGAACTTCATTCCTTACAGTACTGTTGAGTAATTGCATTATGAAATAATATTTTATTCATTAAATTTGTTAATTTATTTATTTATAAAATGCTTATAAGCATTTTCCAGAGCAAACGAAAAAAATATAAACTTAGATCACAACGCGCAACGTTGCGCAATACTGTATGATAGTTTTAACGTCAACGGGTATCATATTGTCAAGGTTGATTATTATGATAGGGTCATTTTGTCTCATAACATTGCAATTTCAATGCTCCAGAAAATTCATTATAAGATAATCATCATTCATAATTTTTATTATTATCAGCAATCTATTGCTCATAGATGTAATATTGATTCATATTTTTTTTCATGATTGTCGTAAACACATATCTATATACATTATTTATAACCTTGAAATAATTGAAACCACATAATATATATAAAAATCTATCACGGTTTATTTTATGATTTACGATAAATTATTCAATAAATGGGATATAAATTAATCTAGTAGATAAATATTCAGAATAATCTAAATAAAGTTTTACTGTCAATCAAAATTAAATAAGAAAAAATTCATTCTAGAAAAGTTATAAGATCTGACGACACTTGGCCAGATCTGATCAAACATGGAATCACTGACATAACTTTTATCTGGAGTATCTACAAATATTACAATATACGATAGATTTCCCTTGATAATTTTTCAGATCTGAATAGTTATGATCATATATTATAAGATCTCGATAATTATTAGGAATATAATTCAGCAAATATGGTTCTCTTTTCCCAGATTTGAACATACGATATTCATAGAATTTTCAGGAAAAAAATGTAGTAAATATGTCATGTCCAGATATGATCATGTCCAAATTTTATATTTGACTGGATAGAATTTTATTTGATCAGATCTAGTCAGATCTAATTTTTTTGCACGGAGTAAAATCAGTTGTTCTTTGAATTAGGTATTATCAGAAAAGTTTTCACGGAGAGAAAAATATCGTCAGATTAACTATACGTATCGTTATTCTGGCTATACGCTGTATAGTTATCTTACTTAACACGATATGCCGTATAGCCAATTCAGCTATACAGAGTATCCTCACAGTGACGATCCGTATCCAGTGTTGCCAGATTGGGCTATTTACCGCCAATTGGGCTATGTGAATTTAAGATTGGCGGCTGAATTTTGTTGTTGGCGGCAAATAGCCGATTGGGCTATTTGAAGTTTTTAGTTGAAAAAAAAATTTTTTTTTTTTAGAAAATAAAAATTTTCGTTCAGACCAAATGCTATTTTTATCTCATGGATTAAACTTGGATTTGCATCATTGTCACTACATAGTTTATGTTTGGTATGTTAACACGCGCATGCGTATTGTTATTTTGTGTATATATTTTCTAAAATGTAAATGGTTAATTGGTTATTTGGTTATGACATTGTATGCATTATCGTGTTGTGATTGTGAGCTGTGAGTTTCTTATTTAAAGTGGTTAGAATAATGGGGAAGTACGCAAGATATGTAAAACATTATCGGGAATAATGGGAGCGTCAAAGTATTTTTAAAGGTATTTAGTATTTATTTATTGCAACAGAAATATATATAAATTGTTGGTGACGCTTGATTTTTTTCAACTATTACTATTTTAACCTTTTTACTATTGGCTGTCTTCGAAGATTTTCTGTTTAATTTCATATTTTTCATTAAGAGTGGCTCTGCAAATGCCCAGAAAGCCTCATTTTCGCTGGACACGGGGAAGCATATTGTAAAGTATGTAAAGTAGCTTTACGGGCCCAATGCAATGATTTAAAAGTGCATGCTATAACAAAAAAACACAAAGAAAAGGCTGCTGCTTTGAATTTAGGTACCCATCGAACTCTTTCTGATTCTGGTGACTGGTTTTAGTTAATCCTTTTAAATTTTTAATTGATTTTTAAACTTAACCTATAAATTTTTTGCAGGCATCCGAATGACTGTTGATGACCAAACCAAAATCAACGATATCAAATTGGTATTAAATATTGCTGCACACAATTCGATTAACAGCGTTGATCACTTGTGTGATTTGTTAAAAGAAATGGGTAAAGGCATTCAGCTAGGAAAGTTAAAATTGCACCGAACGAAATGTTCTAAAATGATAGTTAATGTCATATCTCCAGGAATGTTAAGAGAACTTATCGAAGATGTCGGTGACGAATATTATTTCATCATTTTGGATGAATCAACAGATGTTTCGACAGTTAAATATATGGCCTACTGTATTCGTTATTACAGCAAGACATTAGACCAAATTTGTACTGACTTCCTTGGTTTCAACGAAGTTGGTTCAGCCACGGCTGTTAATCTTCATGAAAATTTTCTTAATTTCATTAAATCAATTGGATTAAAAATTGAAAACTTGGTAGGGATTGGAACGGACGGTGCATCAAATCTTTGTGGGGTAAATCAGAGTCTCTTTACTTTATTGAGGAAAGACTGCCCTAAACTACAATTGTTAAAGTGTAGTTGTCACTCCTTGAATTTATGTGCTTCTAAGGCTTGTAAAGAACTGCCTTCAAGCTTAGAATTCGTACTTCTCTAAAAAAAATATATTCATTCAACTGATGTATTTTATTTATTAGCAAAAGATGCAGATCGAGAGTTAATTGAAATGCAATGGCGTCAACTTGGAACGTTAAGAATTCAAGACATATCAATAGATTTCAATGATAACGTGGACATTACGCAATTTTGGATTGCAGTTTCAAAAATTGAAAATGCCAGCGGCGATAAATGTTTCAAAGATCTAGCTTCGTTCGCTATTCGTGCTCTTTCCTTGCCTATCAGCAATGCTACTGTAGAACGAGTCTTTAGCATAATGTCAGTAGTAAAAACTAAATTACGTAACCGTATGTGTCTACCAATGTTGATGGCTCTTATTCGCATCCGTGCTCACATGAGTACATTTAAACTTTGTTGTAAAAGTTACACTCCCTCCAAATATATGTTGCAATTCCCATACAAAGTCGCCGTTAATGGAAAAAATGCCGTAGATCGGCCGATGTCTGGCTGCCGTCACTCGGCCAAGCATTGGTAATTAGTAATGGCCCAAGCATGGTTAATTACCAGTAGCCCATGAACGGCTGAATATACAAATGATAACCCCGGCCCATTAATGGCGCTCGACCATCGGCCGATTAATGGCAGCCGGCAATCAGCCAAGCATGCAAATGAATTTAATTTAAAAAAATTTTTTTTTTATTAATCTAATAGAATTCATGATCAGTAACTATTTAAGTGGGGTAAATGATATGAAAAAAACTCGATGAAAATTCTGCTGGGCTCTGGGCGCGAACTGCCGTCCTTCTGGTTACTGGGTCCGAACGAAGGCTACTGGACGAAACTGCTAACGTTGAACTGACACTTTTGAATGATCTAGATATTCATTCTATTACAACCACTCGATTTTATAAAATATAAAGAGCAATTTAATTAATATTTTCGATTATTTAGAGAAAAAAAAAAAAAAAAAGAATTTCGTACTATTTTATTATAATTACTAATTTTTTTAGAATAAAACTTATTAAATTAAATTGATTATTTACCAAGAACCCAGTTGAATTATCTTGCTCTACCACCATTATTAAAAATGACATTTATTATAAAAATGTATGTATTATTTTTTTATTAAATTAATTTTTATAAATAAAGTTATAAAATTGCGGTTGTTAGTTACAAATAATAACGAACTAAACAATATTTTAATTGTTAGTTGTAAATAACTTTAATTAGAAAAATTAAAATATATTATTGATTAAAAATTAGTTTAAATCCAAAAAAAACATAATTATTAATTAAAGAAAACTATAATAATAAGTTATTTGTATAATTAATAATAGATTAGTAGATTTTTTTATTTGACAAAGTCATGGACCACTGATTCACTAACAGTATCCCAACGTTGCGAAACGATAATCGGCCAATCATAAGTAGCCATTCATTGGCCAGCCATCGGCAGTGTCGTTAAAAATATTAAACGGCTACTGGTAATTAACCATGCTTGGGCCATTACTAATTGCCAATGCTTGGCCGAGTGACGGCAGCCAGACATCGGCCGATCTACGGCATTTTTTCCATTAACGGCGACTTTGTATGGGTAAATAAACGAATACTTAACCTAACTTAAATACGTATCTTTATTTTAACGATACTATAGATTATTCAATTAATATGAAAGTATTCCTAAATTAAGTATACGAATCGTTATTCTGACAATACGGCATTTGAGGATACATTGGATAATTATTTTGGCGATATTTTTCTCTCCGTGTTGATTTAAATTTGAACTTTTGGTATCATTTAGCTAATTTTTGATGATTGATACATAAGAAAATAGAATTAACTTAAAATTTATGAACACATTTAAATTTCTATCGTCTTTTTGACCTCGATTTAATTTTTTTCAGAAATGAATGAATCACAATATAGTATTTTATCTATGTAGTATACATGAGGTGTGAAAATATAGATAAGCCACAGGCGAATATTCCAATTTACATATTATTTTAAGACTTCACTGATGGGTTATTTTATAAATATGTGATACAAAAAAAAAAGCCATTTGTGAATCCTGCTGTAATACCCGCATGGGAATATATATATAGTCATATATAGTCTGACTTAGATATTTTTACTATTATGACGAAATTTATATAAATATATATACCAAATTTAATTAACATATTTATTTTTTGAGCATATGTATATTCCATTAATTTGTCTCACATATACATCTCTTTGCGGGAGATTTGATTTTTTTTGAACTGTCATATTTTAAACTTACCAGCAATATTAAAATATTTTAAAATTCCTAAAAAAAATACAAAATTAGCTTTATTTACTATAACACATTATTTTTTTTTTTTTTTTTTTTTTTTTTTTATAAAACTCCCGAAAAATTTTATCAATATTTTGCTTCTCTCGAATTGATTATTATTTAAATCTGGATAATTTATGAAAATATATTTATATCTATGGTTCTTATTCAGGTTATTTTTTTATCTATTATTTTTTTTACACGAATAGGAATCACACATTTAATATAAGTGATACAGGAACTCAGGATTTTTCAGTTGGTGGCTTATAGTTGCATTGATCGTCGACGAAGGTTGCATCTCTATCCTCCAACGAAGGACAAGGCCGTCGACTGACATTGCAACCGGCTCTGTGAGACTTCGAACCCTGGCACCAAGGCTGAAGAAGGACGATGCGACACTTAAACGTGTTACAATTTGTCTTTTTTTGCCTATAAATTTAATTGATAGCCTGATGCACAGTATTTATTAATAATTTAAATAATTTGAATTTTATAATTAATTTTTGAATCAACTCATTATAAGTTTACTTAGAAAAAAATATGTACTACGAACTGACGTCAGTTTGTGGCACATGTTTTTTTTCTGTATTTGAGTAAACACGATAAGTCTTAATAACATAATAATAGTTTCAAATTAATAATTTATATAAATTATGAAAAAATATACTTCAATGAACAAGAATCACTCAGAAAAGACCCGGGTTGATAATAAAACTTGATTTACACTGAAAAAAAAATATTTTTCCTCCCGGAATCCAAAGTATTATCGATCCAGTATTCCTATAGTAAGTAAACGTATTGCTACTGTAAGAAACCTGGTATAATTCCCACAGCAATACCGAGTTTTCTTGTGGGACTAAAACTTTATACTATTTTACTATAGCAAATGCAGTGGTGTCTCCAGCGCTTACATAATTATCCTATAGCAATTTTTGTTTCCCGCACTTTTACCTCATATTATCATGAGATAGAAATAAGAGGGCAAGTGACAACAAATATTATAATAATGCGTGCAATATTCCTTTTTATAATTATAAAATTATTAATCAGTATTTATGCGTTTTTTGTCTCAATTGTTGACAGTACGTCTGTTATAATAAAAAATTCTTCTATTTACATACATTCAAGCATGTCAATAAAGTAGGGTTAAGTTTATTTTATTTTAATTGTGGTTTTATGCATACAGCAATACCGAGTTTTCTTACAGTCAGAATACGTATTGCCCCGTGAAATAAACTTTGGTATTCTTACCACAAGAATACTAATATTGCTACCAGAACAAAACATTTACCGGGAGGAAAAAAACTTTTTTTTCAGTGTAGGCTCGCTTTACTTTAATTTCTATTGAAGTTATCGATTTGCTGACGATTTTTCGATAAGGCCTCAACGTTTTCAAATTAAATTAAATTTTTGTCATTTAATTCGTCTTCACTTCGAGCACGGCAGTCATTTGCATTATTTTAAGTCGAAATTAATTTTTATTTTTGACCCAGAAATATTCTTCCGTCTCTTGGATTCGAACCAACGTACTTCAAATCAAAAAAAGGTGCACGTTCTGTTATCGTAAACGGTGCTACCTTCACGAAAAAAAGAGCAGTTGAAAAATTGAACTCATATCTGTATTTATTACAGTTTCGTATAGTAGTAAAGCGCTGCGACTGAAACTGTAAAAATTACATTTTTATCCAGGCATAACAAATATTACAGTTTCAAACTCGATATTGTCTAGCTCTCTATAGTAAACAGATTTTATAATTTCAAATTTTATTCTAAAATTAGTTAAAATTACATTTTCGATTGTTAATATTACTATTCTGTATAGTAGTGTTCTTCTTAAGATATACCCGGGAAAAAATGATCAGACCTGATCAGACATGAACAGGCATGAGTCTTCAGGCCTAATCAGGCATGTTCAGGTCTGATCAGGTATGTTCATGTCTGTTCATGCTCATCCGGGAAAAAAAATTATATATAAAAAATGGCCCTATATAATTATATATAATTATCTATAACTATATTATATTATGCATAATTATTGCTATAAAAATAAAAAAAAAAATAAAAAATTCGGGCGTGTGCAGGATTCGAACCGTGGACCTTGCGCTCGAAAATTTAACACGCTACCCACTGAGCTAAGAGATTTAATTGAAAAATAGGTTTCGTATGGACTTTAAATAATAAAAATCTTATATGTGATAGATTCTTGGTCAACAAAATTTTATATCTATGAGCAGACATGAACAGACATGAACAGGCATGATCAGGCCTGAGCGTATTTAACGCTTCAGACATGAACAGACATGAACAGCCATGACCAGCCATGAACAGGCATGATCAGGCCTGAGTGTATTTAACGCTTCAGATATGAACATCAGGCATGACCAGACATGACCAGGCATGAACAGGTATCATCAGGCCTGAGCGTATTTAACGCTTCAGACATGAACAGGCATGGACAGGTATGATCAGGCCTGATCATGTCTGATTTCAGGCCTGATCATACATGAACAGGCATAATCAGGTCTAATTTCAGGCCTGATTATACATGAACAGGCATGATCAGGTCTGATCATTTTTTCCCGGGTATAATTTAAAAATTACAGTGTGAGCTGTGATTTTTCTCAGATCATTCATCATTCTCGACAATTGATAACTCACAGTGTAATTTCTACGTTATCAATAAATAAGAGGTATTATTTCAGAAAGCAAAAAATACATAACCAATAAATCTTAATTTTTACACCTTCACCTATCAACTATTAATTTTTAAATAAAGCAACAATTCAAAATAAAAAGTAAATAATGCTTTAAAGATTTATTTAGCTAAAATTACATTTAAAACTGTAAAATTTGCTGCTTAAAATTGTATTAATTTTATTACTATAACAAATTTCTAAAATTACAGTTTAAGCTTTAATGTTTGAAGATTTTTGTCCCGAAGACCTGTTTTCACTGTAGAAACTAATTTTTCAACTGCTTTTTTTTCCGTGTTGGTGGACCTGAAGGAACCACATTGTCCATCTTACAGCTTGAAATAACTGAGATTTTCAAGTTTCATTCAACTATGCAAAATACATTAAAAACTGGAAAATTTGGTATCTATCATTGTAATTAGGCTACTTATATTACATACTTTACTACAAGAAGGAGTCTTCATTTTTGTACAAGGGTCCTGCTTTTGCACTAAAAACTGTAATTTTTCCCGTTTTTTTTCTGTGTTGTCTTCTATAAATTAAACTTTATTGATTATTAATAAAAAGAATGTTAACTATCTTTCATTGAAAGTGATATTAGTTATGTTTAATTATACAACACCATAACTTGCCCAATGAAATTAGCTTTGATCTAAAAAAAACGTGCTTCAAACAGATGACCCTGGGATAAGCTAGGGTGATACACGCGCTGGATTTCTTATCGCTCAATGTTTCCGGGTCTGGTAACTTCTTTCTTCGTATAATGCGTAGCTGGCCATCATTTTTTTTTATTTTTATAACTTAACGCGTACTGACGGTTTCGAAAAATTTTATGGAAAAAAATAAGTTAATTTTTGAATTGTTTAACACCGGATGAACCATTGCATCAAAATATATGTGTATATCTTAATGGAATTATAATTACTCCATTATATTTGTACGGTAATAGGTAGTACGCTTATATAGAAGAAGCGGGGCAAGACGGGCATTTTGAAATTTTTATAAATTTGAAACTACAAGAGGTGAAATTGTCTCTGAATTAAATAAAAATGACATTCCGCCTAGTCCAATGACGACACTAATTAGTATTTTTATTTTAATTAGACATACTAATTAGTAAATTAGTAAATTCAGTAGTAAGTGAAACATTAATACTTTGATTAATTTTGTTTTAAAAAATTCGATAATTGGTTGAACTTATAGACCAGTTTTTAAATTTTTCGTTTATTTACGAGCTCTTCAAATTTATTTTTTGTTTGACAAATAGGGGAGAGTGGGGTCAATTGAACCAAAAATACTTTAACATTTTTTTTTATATGAATAAAAGCAAAATGATAACTTTTTTTTTTACTAAATTATAATTTATTATATAAACTATCATTTCTCATAAGCACATAACTTAACAAATAATGAAAATTTTTAATAAATACGAAATTGTAAAACTGCATCAAATGGTTCAATCGTCCCCTTCATTACAGCTTAAAACTAAAATTACAACACTTCTAATAATATTGGTTATTTTATATAACATTATATGTTATAACAATCACTTTTAAAACTTCTGTCAATATAATTACTTTTTTTCTTGGTTAGTTTAGCTTGTTTTCTCATTCTGTCCAGATGCGCGCGCATGTCTGATGCTCACAGTGTGATTCGTGTGGTTCAACCGTCCCCGAGAGTACTGGTTCAATTGACCCCATATGATTTTATTTAAATAATTAGTTTAAAAAAAAATATTCAAGAACTATTTTACTAGAAGTAAAACGAGAAATTTATGACTAATATATGTAAGAAGGTATTGCAAAAAAAATTTTAAGATTTCATTTGAAAATTAAAAAATTATTTAACAATTTGTCAAGAGCTAAAAAAAAGTTCAGATGCCTAAAAACACAAAAACTTGAATTTTTTAAAATTAAATCATCATATTGGTTCGAAATTTTGGTCAGACTAAGGTTTAGTGTATTAAAATATAATTCCAAGAGGACGACTCATTTTTATATTTTTTTCGATTTTTTAAGCTTACTGGTTCAATTGCCCCATTGTTGCCAAAATTATTTTTGAGTCTGTAATCATACTCTGTCTCTGTAAAAAAACTGGGGTAAGTCTAGATGGTGTAGGCATTAAAATCTTTGGTGTTAAATTTCAACACCAAAATTTCAACACCGAACATAGTTTACCCCGCTTTTACACGGGTATTTTAACACCACCTAATTACACCATATACACTAGTGTTATTTCATTTTAACACCGCTCTGTTTACAGTGTACAATTAGTTTTTTATCTGATAAGGCTGGGTTTTACTTAAAAAAAATTTCTTTTATTATTTGAAAATATTTTTAAATAAACTTCGTATAATTTTTGTACACTGAGAAAATTAAATGATTGGAGTTATCATCTAGTGATGGTGAAATTTTTACTATCAATCTGATAGCAGTGAATATCATCGAGATGATTGTATAAATCATCTAGATTGTAACAGTAACCATATGGATGATAATTGTTACAATCTAGATGATATTCACTACTATCAGATTGATAGTAAAAATTTTACCATCACTAGATGATAACTCCAATCATTTAATTTCCTCATCAGTGTAGCTAATTGTAATCGTATTATCAGTTATCAATATATGCTGCATAATAACTTTTCTCGACTTTGATTTTTTATTTTTTTTGAGTTATTAAGTTCTATAATTAACCTAAGGTTAATGATATTTTGAATAATATTTTCAATGAATACAGAACTGAAAAAATAAATAAAAAAACATACACACAATATTTGAAGGTTAAGCGATTATTATCTCAACTGGACGATTCAGTATAGAGATCTACTTGTATTATATACATAAATACGTAAAACAACGATACTACAACCGTCGGGTTAGTGTCCTTGACACACTAAAAACCTTTTGGTGTATTACCTGAAGAGCTTATGCTCAGGGCCGTCACATGTGTGATTTAAATACATAACAAGGTAGAGATGAAAAGAATAAAAAAAAGAGAGAGGGAAATAAATATTAGGCGTTTAGAATTCTTATAATATTCAATCTCATCTCAACAAGTCTACGCAACACTTCCCATAAAAGTTAACTCTCTATTAGTTGGTGCGAGGCAGGCGTTACTTCATATATTTAGTTTGAGGTTTCTCGAGAATCAGTGGATCTTTCCCATCGCTTGTCTATACCGATTCTTACTAAGTGGCTAAACTTATTCAAGGTCGATTAAAAAAGAATTTTCTACAAATTCATTTTTAATGCAAATTTTTTAGTATTTATATATTAGGGTGCTTCGTTTGAAACGACTATTTTTTTTTTTCGCTCCCATCCCGAAATTTTTTTGGAAGTACTCCAAAAAAAATTCCCTGAGAGTTTGAGCCCTTAAAATTAATATTAAGTACTCGACCACAGCGTGTGAAGATTTCCCATTTAAAATACACGTAAACTTTGGTTTTTATTTTTTAAACTTCTATAACTCCGAGGCATTTTATGATATCATCTCGCCCAAAGTCGGGATTTTCTCAGAATTAAATGTTCTACAAAAGTGCCCATGGTTGCGAAGTTGTAACTCAGATGAGTGGGGTAGTACGGACTGCTAAACCGAGTTTTTTCATAGAATTCTTGTTTTTTCTCTCATTATCTCATAAACATTAAGACCTACAGAAAAAATGCAAATGACAATTTTATAGGAAATTTGATTTCCTACAAAAAAGGTCCTTAGCACCGAATCACTCAGATTGATATTTTTTGAGATATTAATTATTAAAGTTGAAGTAGCATTGAATTCCCATAAAATGTCAAATCAAATCTTAGAAAATATTGATTTTTTAGTTGACTAATATCTCAGAAAATATCAATCTGAGTGATTCGGTGCTAAGGACCTTTTTTGTAGGAAATTAAATTTCCTATAAAATTGTCGTTTGCATTTTTTCTGTAGGTCTTGTTGTTTATGAGATAATGAGATAAAAAACAAGAATTCTATGAAAAAACTCGGTTTAGCAGTCCGTACTACCCCACCCGTATAGCGGGAAGTTAAAAATAAGAATTGAAACAAAATATTTCGAATGTGCTTTTATTTTTTATTAGCTCGGACACTAAATTTATTTTTTGGAGCATTCAATATTTAATATCTTGGTTTAATTAACTAATTGAAATTTGTGATTCACAAAACATTTTTTTCGATACCACAGAGATTCGAGTTTGAATCTCATTTTGTTTTTTTAGAATCATGGTAAGTAATTTAGGAAAAAAATATACATATATACACGGAGAAAAAAAAACAGTAATTTTTCCTATGTTGGCATAGTAACTATTCCTATGTGCACATAGGAATTTTTCCTATGTAAACATAGGGAAATTCCCAATGAAAATATAGGAAAAAGTGCTATGTTACATGGGAACTTTTCCTATAATATATAGGAAAAGTTCCTATATTAACATAGGAATCATTCCTATGTTACATAGCATTTTTTCCTATGGTAATATAGTAAAATTTCCTATGTTACCACAGTAATTTTTCCTATGTTAACATAGGACATTTTACTATGTTACCATAGGAAAAATTACTGTGGTAACATAAGAATTATTCCTATGTTAACATAAGAAAAATTCTTCTGTTACAAAAATCATAAAAGGATGAGATTTGCTTTTCTTTTAAAAAATTCTAAAATTCAAACATTCAAATTCAAACAAAGTGGGTATGATTTAGACGTTCACCAAACGGAACGCCTTAAAATGAACCAATAATACGATTACTCCGATTTTCAAATATCTATGCGCAGTTAATGTGCACAGTAGCGCCACAATGTCATATGTATTTATCCCGTTTTCCGTAAACAAAAACATAACCTTTTGTCCCAGTGGCCCATTTTGCCTCAGTGATACATTTTGCCCCTCCTCCGCTCCAAACACTTTTCATGTTAAAAAGTTGGGGGCCCATTTTGCCCCCAAATATTTCGAGGCATCCAAAATTTTAGGGGGCCCGTCTTGCCCCCACTTCTCCTACATGTAAGGAAAAAAGTAAATTATATTTTTTTTATTTTTCTAGACATACACTGTAAAAAATCACCGGGGTAAGTCCAAGCGGTGTAGGTGTTAAAATCAGCGGTGTTAAATTTCAACACCGAAAGCGGTGTAAAAATAACGCCGCCGCCGGTGTAAATATTCTAAACCGGTGTTAAAACAAATTCTCCGGTGTTAAAATGACGCCGCCACCGGTGTAAATATTCTAGACTGGTGTTAAAATAACACCGCCGCCGGTGTAGATATTTTTTACCGATGTTAAAATATTTTACTTTGTGAATATTTTTACTTACTCGATCACTATACTTGTTAATAGATCATATTTTTTATTAATTTTCATAAAAAACTGACATTCTTTGTGTTTTATAATCTTTAAAGTTCAATCTCCAAGCAGACGCAGTTTACCCCGCTTCTACACCGGTTACCCTGCTTTTACACCGATATTACTCCGCTTTTACACCGGTTACCTCGCTTTTACACCGGTTCTACTCCGTTTTTACACCGGTTACCCCATTTTAACACCGGTATTTTTAACACCGGTGAATTACACCTCCTACACCGGTGTAATTTCATTTTTACACCGGGCGGAGTTAAAACGAGTCCATTTTTAACACCGCTCTTTTTACAGTGTAGGAATTGTTCCTATGTTAACATAGTAGAATTTCCTATATGCACATAGGGAAATTTACTATGTAGCATAGGAAAATTTACTATGCTAACATGGGAATAATTCCTATGTAACATAGGAAAATGTACTATGTTAACATAGGAGTAATTCCTATGTAACAAAGGAATTATTCCTATGTTGCATAGTAAATTTCCCTATGTTCGCATAGTAAAAATTCCTATGCGAACATAGGAAATATTACTATGTGACATAGGAAAATTACCTGTTTTTCTTTCTCCGTGTACATATTCCAGCAGTTATAATTTATTTTTGTTTTCTTTACAAATTCGAACACATGCGTTATGATTAGATTGTTTAAAATAATACTCTAATGAGTTCGCACTTCATCAGCGCCGTTATCACAATAATGATATGATACTTAAATAATTATTTACTGAGGATAGTTTTGAGAAAAAAAATTAATCGAATAGACAACGAATGGTGTTATCGCAATAATAATTAATTTTCCTTGAGTTTCAGCGACTTGCAACTCTTCAATTTCTTCATGATCTAGGTAATTTCTCAATTCATACTCAATTCCTGAATTGAGATCTAATTTATAAGTTTTAAGGTCTTCAATGTTTTCTACAGTGTAAATCCGAACATGACCTGTAAAAAAAACACAGTAACAACTGTACTTAACACAAAGACAAATTTAAAATTCAATATTGAGTACCCGTTTTGAATCCCAAAATCAAAAATTTTCCGTGTAATATGCCAGCAGTTATAACATCCCTGTCACCGAAGTTTTTAAATGGTTCATATATACTCCAGTTGGTATTTTGATTGTAAATTAAGAGATACGCGTTTTTATTGGCTACAACAAAACATAATTCTATGACATTACACTGAGAAAAAAATTCTCTTCGGACAATTAAATTGGTTTTGCTAAATTTTTTTGAATTAATATTTAATTGAGACAACTTAATTTTATTACGGCAACAAAATCTATTTTGTTATTTTTAACAAATGATTTAATAGAGTCTATTTGGTTGACGTTAATATTTCTTTTGCTACGATAATAAAATCATTTGGTAAAGTTAAGAAAATATTTATTTGATAGACAACTAAATTATTTTGCAGTACCAACAAACTCAAATATTAAAGCAAAATATCATTATGTAAACTCTAATAAATATTACTTAGACACAAAAAAATATATTCATTTAGATTAAATTTATATATTTGTTTGATGTTAATAAATATATATTAAAACCTAATGATTATTGATTTAAAAAGTTGTGGTGCTAGGCAGCAGTAGCGGGAGTAGTTCGGTGCTCGTCACTAGATCGCGCCAACTTTTTGTAGTGTCCCTGGTAAGACACTTATATCAGAGTTATTATATTCAAAACTTGAAGCATTTATGAAACGGGTTCTCCTCTGTTAATTAGCAGAGTAATGACCACCCTTTTTGATAGTAATATTAGGGTATCCTGTATTACACTGCACGGAGAGAAAAATATCGTCAGAATAACTATCCAATGTATCCTCAAATGCCGTATTGTCAGAATAACGATTCGTATACTTAATTTAGGAATACTCTCATATCAATTTAATAATCTATAGTATCGCTAAAATAAAGATACGTATTTAGGTTAGGATAAGTATTCGTTTATTTAGTTTGACAATACGACAAATAGCCGTTGTAACGATATGTAGTTTCGTTAATATAGGTATCTGTATAGCCAGCGTGAGGATCCGTATAGCTGAATTGGCTATACGTATCGTCGTTTTCGGTTTCCGTATGCCTAAATACAGAGTATGCGTAATAGTTATATCAACGATTCATGATATGCCTAAAATAAGGATACGGATCGTCATTTTGACGATCCACTCTGAGGATACTCCGTATAGCTGAATTAGCTATACGGCGTATCGTTAAGTAAGTTAACTGAAGTTAACTATACAGCGTATAGCCAGAATAACGATACGTATAGTTAATCTAGCGATATTTTTCTCTTCGTGTGGGACATTAATGTTTGATATTAATGTTTTCTTGAACAATTTTTGTCACAATACATAAAAAAAGTACTTGTCAAGGAAATAAATTATTTTTGTACGTATGCATTTATTTAATTGTTAGATAAATATTCTATCATTCTAAAATAATATTGAATTATTGTTAATAACTCATTCTCTAAGGCTCACTAATGTATTTCATCATGCCTACTTTATAAGCTCTACAGGTTATCAATTTGATTTTATGCTTACTACTTAACGCTTAATTATCTTTACTAAATATTTTATAGTTTCTAATAATTTGTTTTGTTGGTGGATTATAAAATATTTCGTTAAAACAACCAAATATATTATTGGCAATGGGCAATCAAATTATTTCGTTGTCATAACTAAAATTTAGTTGTCAGAAGAAAATTTTTTTCTCAGTGTACGTATTATCATAAAATTTATTATTTTAGTTATTAAATTTTTATAATAAAATCATGTCGAACCTGATCGCTCCAATATAACATTGGAAGTAAGAAATATAAACTGGAGATCCTCAAATAGAGGTATACCATAATCAGTACGAACAGGAAATTCTTGATGGTCCTCTTCAATAATATCAAAATTTCCATCAGATGTTTGATTTCGGAAATTGAATAAAGCTAAAGAATCTCCAAAAGTCGATACATAGATCATCTGTAATAAATTTAGTTGATAAAAAATTTTTAAGTTAGGAACGTTGGAGCACAATAAGAAATCGAATAATTTTGAGATTTTTGTGACAATAAATAGATTATTTATCTATCAGCCTTTTTTCAAAAAAGCATCATTTTCAATTTTGTTATCTAATTATGAGTTTGTCCCGAACTACAAATTTTTTAACTTCTTCCTGGATCTTATTCGACCCTGATCTTTACTATACTTGAAAAATTTTAATTGTTATTTTTTCAATATTTATATTTAATTACTAAATTTACTTTGTTGTTTTCCAGGAAGCATTTGATTTCAAGACCTTGTAATTGTAAGTTATCTCTATAATATGATTGTATACCATCTGTAGTATGTTTGTATTCATTGAATTTTCCGTTTTTCATAGTAAATAATATATTTGTTGAACCGGTGCTGAAAAATATAAATATGAGAAAAAAAAAATATGTTTATTAAGTCAAAATTGAGCCATACACAGTTAAAAGTTTTGGTGCCAAAATAAACTTCCCTCAAGAGCAAATTTTAATTCGAGGAAAATAAATTAATGTAAGGAATCATTCACTCTGGATTAGATCCGCGCTTACATCGAAAATTTTCCCCAGAGAATAGTTATTTGATTTAAAATCAAAATGTTTTTTTACCATAAACCGTCTGATTTTGTATCATCAGTACTATTGATACACTCTACTTCCGTCATAGCTAAAACATTCCAAAATTTAATGTTCCCAGGTATAATCATTGCAACTAAAAATAAGTCACCACTCGCTGAAATTATTGTAAATATTCATGTGAATGAAATAATCGTTGTTATCATAAATTATAGACAATAATAGTATATTGTGTGACAAGGAATGAAAAGAGGATTTCAGACAAGGGTGAAGTTGGCTGCCCGAGCCTTAGGCTGACATCACCCGCAGTCTAAAATCGTATTTTATTCTGAGTCACACACCATATTTTTCATGATTACCTGCATCGGAACTTCAAGTTTCAGTGTCAGCAGCCAGTAAGAAACAAGTTAATTTCAAGCCGATGATGCGGAGAACCGTTAGAGAATTGAAATCAGAAATCTGTGATTTACAGTCACTTATCACAAATCACTAAAAAATTTCTAAAATTTTTTTGTTCCTTTGATTTTTTGCGTTAGTGTATTTTCACTCATTTTTAAAATTTTATTTAGTTAATTGAAATTGTCACTTAAAAAATGAAATGAGTAAACTGAAGTGACAAGTAAACAAATGAGAGCATTAAGGAGGTTCATCGGATAATCACTTTTCTTACAATATCTTTCAATTTTTAAACACAAATACTTTTAAGTGTCCTGTATACGTGGGAATTTTTTAAAATAGTCCTTGCGGTACTAAATTTCGAAATATTAACAATTAAAAATCGTACATTTAACATGCATTCCCTATGTTGACCGTAGTTAGAGTGAGCATTTTATTAAATAACAATCATACTTTTCTTACAACATTTTTTTAAAAGCTGAAAATTATTAATTCAATTTATAACAAGTAATTTTTTTCAATAAAAACATAAACGAGCGGTATTCATTTTTTTGTAATCAATTTTTAAAGTTTGTTACTTTTAATGAGTTTCAAGCTTTCTCCCATAACCTGACGAGTGAGAGATAGTGACTTGGCAACGTTGCAGTGCGCGGGAAATTCAAAACACAGTAGAAGCCCAACAGATTTAAATAATTACAAATTATTTTTTAAATTTAGAATTTTTTAAATTTAGTCGTGAAGTCATTGTTATTTATTATTTATTATTTATTGTCTCCAACTACGTATAATCTTGAAATTATTCAAAACACTTTCTACAACACATGCTCAAGCGGAAAAATATTCTAAGTTAGAATGCAACGTAGCCAAGTCTGAGAAAAGACACAATGGGATCATTTTTATACTTCTGCGCATATAAGAGGATGCGCAAAAGTGTACTGTATCTCAACCACTTCTTATTGTAGTTAGAATGTTTTACACGGGAGAAATCTTTCTAAAAGTTGCGAACTACTGCTACCGATGAACCTCCTTAAGGCTGCAGATAAATATTCAAAACTATCACGGAGCCGAAATAATCGTATTTCTGTTTCGTGTTTCAGCTGTATGAAGGTATTTGTAAGTTACGAATTCTCTAGTAGTTTTGCTTGCATCATCGGCTCGAAATTAGCTTGTTTCAACTGACTGTAGAGACACTGAAGGTCTGAATTTCAATATTGGTATCATGAAAATAAATTTTATTATTAAATAGGATTAAAACTATACCAGGAGACCAAAACCTAATATTTTCTATAGGTTTTTCGAAAGTTATTGTATACAAAGGTTCATTTAATTGATTAAAATCAAAGAGATAAATTATATCTTTGGTAGTTCCAATAGCGAAATAATTACCTAGAAAGTACAGTACGATTATTATATTGTCATTCTATTAAAATAATAATTGAGTTTTTTAACATAATTCATACTTTACCGCAACTTGCAAAAGCAATAATTCCTTCGGAAAAATTTGATCTAGCAGCAAAATCATAAGAATCTTCGATTGAAACTTGAAATTTCGAGAGCATCATCCACTTTCTATACGAAATGTAAACAGTACGCCAAACTGTCAAGTCCTCAAGATCATGATAATTTTCAAAATAAAGCATCGGAAATAATTTTGTAATCATAGAGGGAATTGGTTCAGATGGAATTTCATTCAAACATGCCCTCTTCCATATATCCGGTGTTTCAAGAATTTTATCGATAGAATTTTTCCAAAAAACATGAACTCGTTTTAGTTTTTGTAATATTAACGGATCACTTGTATTTATGAAAATTAATTCACATATATTTGAGTATATAATTCCATCCATTTTAAATTAAAACTTTCTGATTAGACATTAATAAATTAATTATATTAATTATGTAGTTAAAGTTAACAGGCAAGTTAAAAAAATGACCAGACAATAAGCAAAAAATATAATGACTAACGACATTTACTGAGCATTTAATTATATATATCGAAACTTAGATTGAATGGTCATATTTTTTCTCGAACATTTACTATTACTGTAACAAATAGTTAAGCATATGATAATTGTCATTTTGTCGATAATTACACTGAGAGACAAATTTATTCCCCAGTAATAAAAACACGTATTAGAATTTTTTCTAAAACATTACTACATATTAATAAATTTTAATTACATATAAGTATGAATTTTATTTTATAATAATAAATTCGATTGCAGAGAGATAAATGAAAATTTTATCAAAAATAAAATTTTATTAGCATCTAATAAAATTTTATTAGTATTCAATGAAATTTTATTAGTATTTAATAAAATTTCATTAGATACAAATATGTGTTTACTAAAATCACCGCAAGCTTTGTTTTATGGCAGCCATCTTTAATTCGTATGAAAGTGTCAAATTTGACTGCTGTTAATTTGAAAAAAAAAAAAAAAAAAAAAGATTTGTGAAATGTGTACGAGAGACGTTTAATAATGGAAAATTTTCAATAAAAATAATGTTTTTTTCGATATGATTTGTGTGTTTATTATTTTTTCATGAACTTAACCTAACTTCAAAAATTCAAAATGTTGTTGTTTGACGAACTATACTGAAATTAATTTATAAACTTATAAAGAATAAAGTATTTATTAAAAAATTAAAATTATTTTATAATTTATGTGTTTTAAAAAAAAATATCCACGTCTCAAAAATCGCCCGAAGTTTAAAATTTAAAATTCTAACCTAGTTAATATTTTTTACTTCAAATCTAAAGATAACTTTTAATATTTTGATATTATTTACTGCTAATAAATAAATTTATCTGTAAAAAAATTTTTTACTTTCAATTCATCTATGGAATACAACGAATTTTTAGATTTCACATATCCATTTATTAATTATTCACAATATTAATTCATTTAGTATATAAGGGGCATTCCACGCCAAATCGGACAGTTTGAAAATTTTTATTTTTGATTTTCTTGATTTTTTAATATGTTTTTATACTCATTGAGAAAGGCTTCCTGGTAAGTTTTCAGATTTTTTTCATAATCCGTTCAAAAGATATGAATTATTTTAAAAAATCGCTCTTTTTTTGGTTTTTTGCCTATAACTTCGTCAAAAATGAATAAAATTAAGTTTTTTTTTTTTTGAAATTTTCGTTTTTTTATATAGTTTTCGGAAAAAAATACAAAAAAATTCTTTAAACTATTTTACTATATGAATTTCAAGTTCGAAAATTTTAAAGCTGATTTCTAAATTTCATGCACCCTTCGATTTTTTTGAAATTTTTCTATAATAAACTACTGTTCTTTCTGCAACTTTTACGACCCATCCGATAATGGGCCTTTCATAACTTCTATTTTTTTTTTTAATTTTTAAAATTAACAAAAATTCTTTTTCCTCTGTAAATCGTCATTAATGCTTATGTATTAACTGAATATTATTTTTCTTTTTATTTTTAAGTAATTTATATGACTTTTTACTGCGAATAGATAATTTAAATGAATAATTACTCTTCAAATCTGTGTACAAACAATGATATCAAATTTATTTATTTGTCTGTGTTATTGTCTCAAATAAAAGTCATATTTTGAAATTTTCTGTTCATAATGAAAAGTTTTTTGTCAATTTAACAATTTCATAAATAAATCTTATTTTGATTTTGAAAAAACGAGTCATTTCCTCACACGATGGCGCTACTGAATATTTCGTTATTACGACATTACCGACAATTCGATCTATCGTTTATTCATTTATAGAACTAAAATTTTCAAGTACTTATATTTATCATTTGAAACCTACTTGATTCTGTGTCTTGTATTTGAATTTGTTATTTTATACTAAACATCTAACTATGGAGTCCGAGTTGCGATTTAATAGATGTTGTAATCCATTAAAAATTGCAAATCATAAAAATAGATTGGGATTAAGACGAGCTTCTGTAAAATTACAAAACTCCTGGAATCTTAGCAGTTTTGATTATTTGTGTACAACGTGTAGAAAAAATTGTTATCTATAAAATCAGTTGCATCTACATCAACTAACTTTAGTAGTGACAGTAATGGAAGTGATAATGATAATAATGAGAATGTTGAAGATGATAATGATGATGAGAATGTTGAACATGATAATAGTGACACTGAAACAAATGAATATGAAAGATCTGAACCATTGTCTGGTGGTGTTTCATTTTGTTCAGGTATATTTTTCTGTTAATTTCAATTGAATTTTTTTTTTTATTATACGAGCAGTTATCATTAATTTTTTTATTTTAAGGATCACAATCAATATCAGGTGAAGAGATTACTCGAACTATATCACAGTTAAGTTTGAACACACAATTACCTGTAATAAACGATGTTTTGGCTTTATTAAATATTTCACCGTTAGATAGATTTGCAATAGATCGACCATCGTACTTAAGTGGAAAATATAATGAAATTTGTTCGACATTTGCTAAATTATTAGAGCTAGACAATGTATCTAATCATTACGAAAATTCTGTTAATTATCATGCAATTTTGGAGAATCTTAAAGATAAATTTAATGCAGAGAACACTACTCAAGTGCTAAAAGTACAAATTTTGACACTTCTGCCAAGTGATTGGAGTATTAACAAGATTTGTGACGTTATGGGCGCTACAAAACACATGGCAGTGTTATCAAAATCACTTAAAGAAAGAAAAGGAATTTTGTCAGAGCCAGAGAAAAAAAAAGGTACAGTTTTAAGTCGTCTATTGTTATCACAATTTATATTTTACTCCTATTGCAATATAGTCCAGCATTACAACGATATCTTAGCTTAGAAATTTTTAACTGATCTTTTTCATAATAATTGTTTTTAGGACGACCTTTATCCAGCGATATCAAATGCAAGGTCATTGAATTTTATAAAAGTGATGAAGTAAGTGTGAATTTGCCTGGCAAGAAAGATTTTGTTTCTATACGAAAAGAACAAGTCCAAAAAAAACTTATTTTATGCAATTTAACAGAATTGTATAAAAATTTTAAAGAACAACATCCAGATAACCGAATCGGATTTTCTAGTTTTGCATCATTGAGACCTTTAAATTGTGTACTCGCAGGATCTAGTGGTACTCATACTATTTGTGTGTGTGCTATTCATCAAAATGTGAAACTCATGATGATAGGTAAATTATATAAGATGTTTATTTTTTAATTGTAAGTTAATAATTTTATTTTTTGGTAGGGTCTAGTTTGGCAAAACTAACTAATGATTCAGCAATTTGTTTGACGGAATATAAAGATTGCTTCAAGCTCATTCTATGTTCCAATTCATCATCTGCTTGTTATTTTATGAAATGCCCGAATTGCCCAGGAATTCAAGTTCTCGAGAAGTTATTGGAAACGGTGTTCGATGAAAATGAAGTAGATGATGTCACGTATAAATATTGGATATCTAATCCTCGCTGTAGTCTCGAAAATATCATTAAGACTTCTCCGGAATTTATCGAAACATTTTGTCATCATATTGTTAGTCTCTTACCGCATGATTTCATTGCTAAAGAACAATCTGCTTTCATGAAAAGAACCAAAGAATCGTTGCAAGATAATGAATTTTTAGCAATTTGCGATTTTGCTGAAAATTACGCATTTGTACTTCAAAACGCAGCACCGGGATTCCATTGGAATAATAACCAAGCTACAATTTTTCCCGTGGTTATCTATTTCAAGCAAAACAGTGAAATAACTCATCGAAGTTTGGTTATTATTTCCGATAATAATAATCATGATGCAATAGCTGTTTATGTATACCTCAAAATAGTAACTGACTTTGTAAAAGAATCTTTTCCCACTGCAGTGAAAATGATTTATTTTTCTGATGGTGCTCCACAGCAATTCAAAAATTTCAAAAACTTTGTTAATATTTATTATCATAAAGATGACTTTCATTTAGATGCTGAATGGCACTATTTTGCCACAGCTCACGGCAAAGAACCCTGTGATGGAATTGGAGGAACAGTAAAAAGAATTGCGGCTAGATCTAGCCTCCAACGACCAGTCGATAATCAGATAACAACACCTCAAGAATTATATAGATGGGCAGCTGAATCAGGTTCTTTACCTAATATTGCTGTGAAGTTTTCACCTGAAAATGATTATTTGACTGCAAAAGAGAAATTGGATCTTCGGTACCATACAGCGAAGTCAATCACCGGGACGCAAAAAGTACACTCTATCGTACCTATGAGCGACGGAAATGTGAGAGTTAAAGAATATTCAAATTCTACGGAAGATCGTATATGTAAAATTTTTAAAAAAAATCGTAAATAAATAAATAAATTTGATATCATTGTTTGTACACAGATTTGAAGAGTAATTATTCATTTAAATTATCTATTCGCAGTAAAAAGTCATATAAATTACTTAAAAATAAAAAGAAAAATAATATTCAGTTAATACATAAGCATTAATGACGATTTACAGAGGAAAAAGAATTTTGTTAATTTTAAAAATTAAAAAAAAAATAGAAGTTATGAAAGGCCCATTATCGGATGGGTCGTAAAAGTTGCAGAAAGAACAGTAGTTTATTATAGAAAAATTTCAAAAAAATCGAAGGGTGCATGAAATTTAGAAATCAGCTTTAAAATTTTCGAACTTGAAATTCATATAGTAAAATAGTTTAAAGAATTTTTTTGTATTTTTTTCCGAAAACTATATAAAAACGAAAATTTCAAAAAAAAAAAAACTTAATTTTATTCATTTTTGACGAAGTTATAGGCAAAAAACCAAAAAAAGAGCGATTTTTTAAAATAATTCATATCTTTTGAACGGATTATGAAAAAAATCTGAAAACTTACCAGGAAGCCTTTCTCAATGAGTATAAAAACATATTAAAAAATCAAGAAAATCAAAAATAAAAATTTTCAAACTGTCCGATTTGGCGTGGAATGCCCCATAAATAAACACGTAGTCGATACTAATAAACACGTATTAAATAAACTTTTTATTTGCGCATGACCATAATACGTGTTTTACTAAATACAAATAAATTTTATTACTATGTAATAAAAATGTCTTTCAGTGTAGGTCGAAAGAACCTCAAAACGTCAAGATCTATGAACAATTAGATTTTCGAAAATCGGACTGAAGCCAGTAACTTCCCTTTTTTTAAAAAATTTCCAATATTCTCTGTGGGAATATAAGTTAAAAGTTACATATGGTTGTTTAGGAATTGACTACTTATCTTTTGGCCCCATAGAGCTTGAAAATCAAACTTTCGCAGCGGGTATAACAAAGAAAAAGTTATTTACGTTTCAAGGTCTTAGAAATAATTTCTGACTATTTTTGGAATGAACTAAGTGTATGTTCCGGGACTGATCGGCTGAACAATTTTAAAGTTATTTGAATAGAATAGGGGCCGATCTTATGAATGAACTCTAGATAAATTCCACAACCAATGTTACTTATATTCACTGCAATTAAAAAAAAATCTAATTAACGTCTCTATACTCCTTATTAATTAATTAATTTTCTCTCTTAATCAAACGAAGCGAATCATTTTCTTCGATACAAATATAACTTTTGTTGTTAAATTTTTATCAAAAAATACTTTACGGTCACTGGCACTATAATGACAAAACACGACAATCAACTATATAAATTTATAAGATAATATGCACCATTATCGTCCATTCACTTAACTCTTTCTTAAATTTTCTTACTGTATTTTTTTTTTATTGTCGTATTTACTAAAAATATCACGAAAAACACCTTACTTAAGTTTAGTATAGTTATATATTTGTCTGTGTATTGGATGTGGTGTATCATCGTTTACATTTAGGCTTGAGAACGCGATAAATTTTCTTTAAATGTCTTTCTTTTAGAATTTTTTTTTTGTTATTCACCAAGTTGAGTTGGAGAGCATTTTTGAAGGGCATGCGTGGGTGATTTCATGCCATCTATTTGACAATTTATGCAAGAAATTCCTTGCCTGATGAAGTTTCAGTGTCATTGACATTATAAAGTGACATTTTCAGTAGTAAAAATTAATAAGACTTTTTCATTAATTTAATCAATGAATTTATTTTTTGTAAATTATAGTTTTGTAGGAATGATTAAATTACATATTTTCGGACAGTAACTGAGACATCAAAAATGCGTAAAAATTAAAATTACAGCTATTAATGACAATTATTACGTGAATGTTATAAGTATTATTAAAGTATTAAAAATATTCTGTAACAGTTTTGGTGATCGTCATTGTATATGTTGATCTACAAAAGCGTCCTTGGTTTTGATTGTTACACGTAATCTATACACTCTGCCACATACTGCTGTATATTTAACCGTCAATCGAGGACCTTGGTTATGTCGGTTCTCTAAATTATTGCGGCTACAAAAGTCAAACGGTCGAGGCTTTTTGATTAATCAAGAGTATCGCGATAACGATTCTAACTAATACTCTCACACTCTACTTTATATTTCCTATGACTCAATACTGAAGCAATAATGCTCAGAAGTTGTAGCATTGATTTAGAATAACAAATAAAGATCAACAAAAATAAGGAAGTATATAATTCGTTATTTTTTTTTAATTAAGTTTGGGCATCTCAAAATGGTACACCCACTTTACTATTTTCTTAACTGTGACCCGTCGCTTCGTTTATAAGCAATCGGGTTACATTTGTTTTTTTATTCTTCTAATATATTATATCAAATTTTTAATAGTAGCAGAAATTAAATATTAATTTTTATTCAAGCTATAAACGATCTAAATGTTTTCTTTTGCCGCATTTAAATGGTTTATTAAGACTTAAAGTTTAAATTTAAAAATCGACTGATCAAGGAGCTTACAAATACAAGTATGATTATACTTATAAACTATTATTTCGATAACACGAAACTACTTAATAGATTAATTTTAATAGGAATCAGGTTTAAATTCTTAGAAATTTCTTATGGTTCCTGAGAGAATTATTTTATTTACTATTAAATTTAGTCAAGGAGTTTAATGTCAAAATATACATAAAATAAATATTTACTTTGAGGTTATGTTTGTATGTATTAACCTATCACCAATAAACACTTTCTTAAACTGAATCAGTAAAAATGTTACTGATTTTTCCAATAGTTACAAAATTTACTGAAAAATCAGTAGCTTTGAATCAATTTACTGACTAATCAGTGAATTTTGCTTCACAGCAGTAAATAGTGCCTACTTGGGAGCTTGTTCGTTAGACAGAAGTTGATTGCAGGTTACAATCAAATATTATTATTTACATTAGACTATTATTATGGTAAGTTTAAAGTTTTTTAACAAACAAAAGTTAATTGATAATTTATACACTGTAAAAAATCACCGGGGTAAGTCCAAGCGGTGTAGGTGTTAAAATCAGCGGTGTTAAATTTCAACACCGAAAGCGGTGTAAAAATAACGCCGCCACCGGTGTAAATATTCTAGATCGGTGTTAAATAACACCGCCGCCGGTGTAGATATTCTTTACCGATGTTAAAATATTTTACTTTGTGAATATTTTTACTTACTCGATCACTATACTTGTTAATAGATCATATTTTTTATTAATTTTCATAAAAAAACTGGCATTTTTTGTGTTTTATAATCTTTAAAGTTCATTCTCCAAGCAGACGCAGTTTACCCCGCTTCTACACCGGTTACCCTGCTTTTACACCGATATTACTCCGCTTTTACACCGGTTACCTCGTTTTTACACCGGTTACCCCACTTTAACACCGGCATTTTTAACACCGGTGAATTACTCCTCCTACACCGGTGTAATTTCATTTTTACACCGGGCGGAGTTAAAATGAGTCCATTTTTAACACCGCTCTTTTTACAGTGTATATGAAAGACACTTATTTATTTTTCTTAATTGAATATGAGTAGAATAATTCTGAAATGTATTAGTGTATGCACCCGACTAGAAATTGTAGTGAGGCGGTAGTTTGCTCCAAATGAGGCAAGCCGAATGTCAAACTTGTGGCAAGTGAGGCATCCAAACGAGGGCCATGTTTGGGATGTAACGCAGTTGCGAGACTCAGCCTTACTTGGCTTCCAAATTCGGTGGCAGTTTGGAAGCCACACTTGCTGCAAGGATCCTAAGCCTAAAGTGCCCTAAGCTTAGCATCCGAATTCGGTGGCAGTTTGGAAGCCAAACTTGTGGCAAGTAAGGTATCCAAACAAGGGCGATGTTTGGGATGTAACGCAGTTGCGAGACTCAGCCTTACTTGGCTTCCAAATTCGGCGGCAGTTTGGAAGCCACACTTGCTGCAAGGATCCTAAGCCTAAAGTGCCCTAAGCTTAGCATCCGAATTCGGTGGCAGTTTGGAAGCCAAACTTGTGGCAAGTAAGGTATCCAAACAAGGGCGATGTTTGGGATGTAACGCAGTTGCGAGACTCAGCCTTACTTGGCTTCCAAATTCGGTGGCAGTTTGGAAGCCAAACTTGTGGCAAGTAAGGTATCCAAACAAGGGCGATGTTTGGGATGTAACGCAGTTGCGAGACTCAGCCTTACTTGGCTTCCAAATTCGGCGGCAGTTTGGAAGCCACACTTGCTGCAAAGGTCCTAAGTGACTCTCAAGCGACCGAGTATAAAAATTTAAACTAAATTAAAAAAAAAAAATTACTCGATTTCTGATTTTTTTTTTTTTTTTTTTTTTTTTTTGAATAATTATTTTGGCTTTGCGGAAATCGTCAGTTATGTGATTAATTTGAGTCCTAATCTAGTAGAATTTTTTTATTTCGGGAAAAAACGCTATAAATATCAACTAACCGCGCACGCTTTAGTGGGATTCGAACCCGGGACCTAACGAACGAAAGACCGACGCATTAACGACTAGGCTACGCTACCGATAGTGACTACTAAGTTTATTTGTGCTACATGAGATTGAAAGAATACATCAGTTTTAAAACAGCAAAATATAATTGAATATCTATTATTAGTAATAACGAAAACATTTCTTATTTTTTTTGTCCACTATAAAATCTGGTATATCAATAATTGTAATATGTGTAATTTTGATTATAGTGTTATGTATAAAATTGTTAAAAAAGTATATAGGCTCTACCCCCATCAAAAAAGTATATAAAAAAAATTTATTATTAATTAAATATAAAAAATTAATCGAATAAAGTTGTCAATTAAATCGAAATTGTCCAGCAGTACTATTATGAGTAGATTAAAAGAAGGTTATGAGTACACGCTAAAGATTTACATTCAAGTACCGAAGTTCGGCTTGCCATAGATGTCCCTAGTTCCCCTTAAGCTTGGCAAGCCAACTTCTAGAAATCTTTGGAACGCCTAACTTGTAGGAAGGAACGGTAACCGAAGGTTTACCGAAGTTCGGCTTGCCATAGATGTCCCTAATTCCCCTTAAACTTGGCAAGTTAAACTTCGAGAAACCTTAGAAACACCTAACTTGCAGGAAATGACGGTAGCCAAAGGTTTACCGAAGTTCGGCTTGCCATGGATGTCCCTAGTTCCCCTTAAGCTTGGCAAGCCAACTTCTAAAAACCTTAGGAACACCTAACTTGCAGGAAATGACGGTAGCCAAAGGTTTACCGAAGTTCGGCTTGCCATAGATGTCCCTAGTTCCCCTCAAGCTTGGCAGGTTAAACTTCGAGAAACCTTAGGAACACCTTACTTGCAGGAAGTAACGGTAACCGAAGGTTTGCCGTAATTCGGCTTGCCATAGATGTCCCGAATTCCATCCATATTTGGCAAACCGATCTTCGCTTTGCCTAACATGGATGTAATTAGGCGCATATTAGGCTTGCCTAAGTTAGGCAATCCAAACTTGCCCCTCACTAATTCTTCGGCATTCCTCACTATAATTTCTAGTCGGGCAGTTGATTTACATGTCAGGTAATGCACAACCTAAAATTGTCTTATTAATTATTTTATGTTTATAAATAAATAAATAAATAAATATTAAGGGAGGAGGGGGCAAAGTGGGCTCCTCAAAATTTTCTATCCTTCCTCAAAACTGTTCATTAAATATAATTTATTAAGAAAGTTAAAGATAATAAAATCACGGGTTAAGGAGGTTTGACCGATACTAGTGAGTCAAAGTAGTGTTTGGATTTTTTTGTTTGCTAAATTCTCCTAATAGTTATGAAAATTCATTATTTTAACTTATAATAACATAACGAATTCATAAATTAATATTTATTACTTATTTAATTAAAGAAAGTATAATGAAATTACTTGATTATTTTTGACTCACATGATTTAATAAAAAGATGTGGCAACAGCGCGTTCTAACTTCTTACACATCGATATTCAAATTAACGAGGGAAAAATTTATTTGTAATCTCGTCACTCTTATTAATGCATTTCTATCTTTGTTTTTTCTCCCAGCTGCTTCTGCGACGTTGCTAAACCCTCAATAATATGTATCTCTGTCGATGAACGAGATCAAATAATAAAGTTTAACTTGAACTATTTAAATAATTACAACGGTAACACTATATTGTTAAAATCTTATCATATTCCAAAAATATTGAAGTTTATGGCATGTGGTTTTTTATTTCTGAAACTTGGGAGGTTAATAATGAAAATAATCGAATAAGTCATGACGGAAGCTTGTCCGCCGTAAGAGCCTGTGGATAAGAACTTTAAAAACGTCATTTTTAAATCTTTTTTTCTAAGAAACTAGACGGTGGATCATATTCAAATTTTGAGAATACATAGATAAAGTACTTCTTTACATGTATACTAAGTTTCAAATCTTATAGTTGGAAAATCCTTTTTACATTAGATTCGGTCGAACCTCCTTGAAGTTATATCGCAGCAGACTATTAAAATGATTTTTTATATTATTAGAATACAATTGTTTTATAGTTATTTGCAAATATCACACGTTTAAAGAATAAAAAATATCAAATCCGAAATTTTTTCGAGGGCGCCCTTATTAAAAAAAAAAAACGATTAGAAAAAAAAAATTCAAATACTTTTGAAAACTTTTGAATCACTCTTCTTATGGGCATTTAACATTGCAAATCTTTTCTTTTAATCAGAGGCCCACTTTACCTCTAATTTTCAATTTTTCATTTGCTTTCAGTTTGTAGCACTTCAGGGACCAAAATCGGTCCTAATTTAACATGGAAGCAAACTCTACTTTGAGCCTCCAAGTTCGAAATAGATTCGACTTTAGAAGGTTCAAAATGGACTCTAAATTTCGACGTTAATCAAAAAATTGAATTAGATTTTATTATGGCATGTATGTTATTAATAGTTTTTTTATTTATTTAAGGAAATATTTTTTCGATATTGGATAATTTATCAAATTATATCGCGTGGATAATAAATTTAATAAAAATGGAATGTTGTGATATGCAATTGAAATATTTAGGGTAATAAATTTGTAGTACAGAGTTTGTTGAAGCGATGCCAGCTAATAATTTTTTAGTTCCGATTAAGAAATTCCTATCGTTCGTAAATCTTTTTCTTGAACCGAGCGACATTTCTGGCGTGATAAAGAGACAAGAAAAAGTAATAAAGAGCAATCAGCCCACGTAAGTTGGTATTTAGAAAAAAAAAAAGTATGAAGATATACATGGTAAAAGTATTCTCCTCACTTTCTCTTGCAATCTATTGTCGTGTCACAGTCATCCGCTGAGAGCAGTCTCATTTCCATCTGACGATTTAACAATTCTAAAAAGTCAAATGTATAAAATGAATCTACTTGGCCCAGAAGCCTAGATAACGCTACTGCATCTCAATTTCACTTTATCTTAGTTTGCTTGCGGGGCAAAACGGTGCCTTTCAAAATTTTATTGGTTCATTTTCAAACTAATCGGTGCATTTTATCACGATCGACTTAAAAATTTCAAAGATTTTTTATAATTCATTTGATAAGTTTAGAAAATTTGAAAAAGGGGTATGACGGCCTCTTTTCAAAAATAAAAAAAAATTAATTTTTGTATTCTGCCGAGACTAAATTCATTAAAACAATTAAGCTGGCTGAGGTAAGTTGGATAGCTGAAAATAAAATTTTAAAAAATTATTTTTTTCCCATTTTCAAGTTTCCGATTTTCATGAATAATATTTGTATTGATACAAAAATCATACATACTAACTACTGGTGACTTGAATAACTTAACATTAAACTAAGTACTAATATTTGTTGTTAAAAAAAAATTTTGTTATGACTAAAAATAAAAATTGGAATTCACAAATTTTTCTTGGTAATTTTTTGACTTCCTCGAAATAGTTCCGATTATTTATAAGGCACAATCTGATTATTTTGCTTACAATTTTTTTTTTTTTTTGAATTCCTTGGAGGGAAGCCACAAAAATCAGGGCCGACTTGTCACCCTCCTCTAATTGTTATTAATTCTAAGTATTCACTATAAAAACTTAATCGATCATTTGAATTAAATTCAAATATAGGAAATGCATATTACTTTGATAAATGTAAGTGTTGACTCACTTTAATGTGATTCTCGTGAGATTGGAAAGTATGCAGACACTGCGCGTGGTCTTCCATACTTTCACAAAGTGACAGAAAAAAAAATATTTATAAATGTTCATGTTCAACTTCTATTAAAGTCAAAGATCTTATTTTTAGGAAAAAATTGCATGCATTAAAAATTTTTACTGTTCATATTTAACATATATTTACATTTATTATTAATGGTCGGTATACAGAGCGCTACCAAAAAATCAATTAAAAAGAGTGCTCTGTAATTATGTTCATTAATAATTTTTAAACTGAGTCTTAATCAATTTTTGAATTAGGCATAAACCAAAAAAATTTTGACATTTAATAAATAATTTTGTGAGTGAATAATTAATTATAAATTTCTTAATGAGGTTAAGAAATTTTTACGTGTAATAGACCAGACAAAGAATAAAAGTGAATTTGAGACTACATAACTATCGAAACAATAAGTAGGTTACAACGCTGTCTAACTCGTTAAACGCTTAGTATAAATATATATATGTAGCTACCAGTTATTATTATGTCAGAATACCCGGATATTTGAGTGCGTTTACTTCGGGGTTGTTGTCCTCATGTCGTAACACTCACTTTTCAATCTCGAGAATGGATTTATTTATATTTTTCCATCAACTATAGAAACAAATATTAAACAGTATTTGTTTAAAAATAAATTTACACGTCTAATTATTTATTAATTCATCATAAGTTCAAAAATTTATTATTGGTATAAAAATGATTCAATAGATACAAATTTGAGATACATTTTTTTCAAAAAAATACATTTGGTTAGAAAAAAAAAGCATTTAAGTCTTCCCTCAAAAATCAAAGGTAAAATTACATTTAATAAATTCCGTATTTAATTTTCCCATAGGAAATGTTTTTACTCAACTGTAATTTACATCGAAACTATTGATCTTACGGAAAAAATTCACTCATACATTTTTGTAGCCCATAAAAAGAGCTACAAATTTCTCCCCAGCTTTTTTAATCTAGCTTCATAATTTTCCGAGATATCTCTAATTTTTGTCTGAACCAGTTTTCAAATCGATCGGTAGCGAAATTAGAACTTTGGATGATTTTTCTGGCGAAACTATCAATTTTATGGAAAAAATATAAGAGATCATTTTTGTAGCCCATAGAAAAATCTACAGACTTTTGTTAAATTTTTTTGATCTAGCTCAATAATTTTCCAAGATATCTAAAATTTTCCCTCAAAGAGATTTTCAATTCAGCTGTAAATCGGTTGCAGTAGAATTTGAAATTTGGCTGAACGAATCCGTCACTAATACATCAAGAAATTTCTTTTTTCTATGTAACAAAAATAAAAATTTTCCAAACTGCGATGTGGCGCGCAACTTCCTGTGTATAGAAATCAATCTAGCATAAAAAATAATTAATTATAAAAATTGTATGAATCTTAATAGGTAATCGAAGTATGAGAAAGTTTAACCAATTAACCTGTTGGACAATATAAAGTGAAAAAAAAAAATACATAAACAGATGTTGTCTCACGATTGCAGTTTCAATAAAGCTGCCCCGGAAACGCCATCAAGAGCGTGACAGTGTTAACAGTTTACCAAATACAAACTGTTTAGTTAAATCTATATATACTTGCTATCTTACAAACTAGGGAGATGAAGAAAGTTTTGCCAGTCACTCTCATTTCTCATTCTTATACTCTCTCTTTATTTCTCTCCCTCTCTGTCTCGTCTGTTTATTTGCCCGTGTTCATGAGGTCGTAGTTTTTTATCTCGGGATCATCTACGTCTATGATAGACTTGACTTTTGCAGGCGTCACGTACTCACGTTTTATGATACTCTTTAATATTTTACAGCACTCAAAAAATCGCTGTCAATATTTTATATCTAATCAGTTCAACTGACACAGAGTACAAAAATAGACTTCTTAATTACATATTACCCATAATTACATTTTTATCAAAATTAATACACTTATCTCAAGGACTTATTTTTGATACGCTTACCTTAAATCGTATCTATACGTACGATAAAGTGCTATACGCATTTTATCTTTGTAAAGAGAATAATTCTTTAATAAAAAAATTGATGTAACCTTTGTGAAAAAAAATTTGTTAAAGAAATGTTCCAAAAAATTTAATAAGTGAACTTCCATTTGAGACAATTTTAAAGTTTCAGTTGATCATATTTAGAGCTTTGGAAAAATTCAAGTGAGAAAGTTTTTAACGTCCTGACCTCGTTCTTGAATATAGTTCTTATGAGTCAAAAACTGTTCATATCCGAGTCAAAATTTAAAACCTTGCTAGAACCTAGAAATTTTAGGATCAAGAAAGAAAAGGACTTACTAAGTACTTAATTTGTATGGAAAAACAACTCCTATATAAATCCTACAAATGTCAGTTACGGAAGAAAATAACATGTTTAGTTGTTATATAGGCGCTAAAATTTAAAATTATTAATACTTATCAGAGCTTAAACATACTATAAAAGCTCATTTAGGCCTATGAATTCAACACTATTTATTAGGACCTAGTATACCTATAGTTTTAACAGATTAATTTGAACCTATCAATTTAAATTTAAAAAGAAAGATGATATTTGCTGATATAGAATCATTATAAGTTATTAAGCGTATAGAGTGCTAATAGGACTTCGATAGGTCCACCGAAATATTTTAAATTAAAGAAAAAAATAAATTAGACTTTAAAGGACTAATGTAGGTTAGGAATCGGTCATACGTAGAATACTTAAGTTTTGATCAGGAATTTAAGAATTTATCCTACCAAATGAGAATTAATAGTTTTTATAGGTTCTAAAGAGATGTTAAATTTTGATTTTTTAGAATCCATAGCTAATAAGAGTATAAAGTATAAAAAATACTTATTTAGGTCCGCTTAAGAATGTCAAGTACTAAAATAGGTATATTCAAGTACATTGAGTACTTAAAGCGAAGCTAAATTTCGACAGTTAGTTTTCAAATTTTTTTAACGTTTTATGAGTCAGAAAAATTTATAAATCGAAGAATTTTTGCTTGAAAAATTTTGGAAAAAATGCCTAAGAAGTACAAGTTGAAAAAATATTTTTTAAGTTCCAAAAACATTCAACTCAAAGTTTAGAACATTCTCAAATTTAGAAGACCACGGTTATGAAATTTTTTGTAACCTTTTTTTGAACGGATTTTTTTTTTGCACCAGATTTCTATATATTATGTCCGGCGATTGATTTTAAATAGAGTAAATTGATATCTCTTTAGTAGCGAAGAAATATGGTCGGTCGGATGGAGGTCCGGACTAACGATATGGAAAATCACGGAAAGAAAATGAATCAGTTTTCGTTTAATTATTGATGTGGGTTCGTTTTCGACAAAGTATTTCAGAAGCCTTCGAAAAGAATATTTAATTATTGTTCTCTTGTCAATTACCATTATTTTGACTTACCTACTAAAATGCCAAATTTGGGCCTAGATGGTCACGATTTGGTTCTAAATCTGATTACATAATTAGTGATATCGGAATCTAAGCAAAATGTTTCTTGTCAAAAATAGATTTTATCCAGAATTGAGTTAGGGCTATGTTCCATTATCGAAATTTGAATACTTTTTACCCGAGATGACTTTTATCAAATTTTTCTATATAAATAAATACTATTATATTATAATTGGAAGAGAGTATTTACACAATTAACAAGGAAGCTATTAAACAGATGGAGCTACGTAAAATAATTGTAACGTGAAAATGAAAAGAATATTTAAATAGAATGGCAATTGTACTAGTGAAAGATACTTTTATGTATAGTTATTTTAGTGAAATTGAAAGTTATACTGGCGGTCTACTTTCCATAATAGCGAGACAAGTTATTGGATCGGACAAGTTTTTTATCTTTAGACTCTTTTAAAAAAAGCGTCATTCAAGTTTATATACGAGGGTGTTTCTAAGCAATTATTCGTTTCAAAAGCTGATAAATTAACGAACAGTTAAACTGTTAAACTTACTCTAATTCTAAAATGCATGTAATATTATCACCGATAAATTCATTAAACTCGTTCTTTATGCTGATCGTAACTTGTATTTAAATTTTGAATACGTAAATAAATAAACAATAATACATTTCGTTATATATTTAAATTAAGATAATTTATTAAAGGATATTAGCATAAATATCTCTCACGCGATTTCAATTGAACCTACTAGTAAATTGAGAGATCTTGCGACTCGATTAAAACTTGCTGCAAAATATATGTGCTGCCTGTTTTTATTTATACATATGTGTATATAAATATATGCAGTACAGCTAGTATAGAACGACAAATAACACTTTCTCCAGAAGTATAAGTAAAAGTTTTATTTTCAACTTCTTATATATGTCTTAAATTAGCTTCAATATACAATCGGAAACTAGCACAAGTTGCTGCAAAAATTGTTTTGTAATACTAGTACCAATACTATGGTACTATAACTTGAATCGTGAACTAGTTATACGCTTTGTATGACTTTCTCAGAGATATATTTTTTAAGATCTATCAACCAAATAAATCAATTGATTTTTATAGTTTAGTGATCATGTAGGAGACATTTATTTATAGAAATCGCCAACCTTTTATTTGAAAATTTTTTTGTCTTCGAGCATGTATAGAGAAACCCCGGGTAAAATGAAACACAATGAAAAGAATGGAGAGTTGAACAGCTTGGACAGTACGGCCGATTTCAAATTTTTGCAGAAATAGTTTTTGTTTTTAATGCTTGTAATTTGAATTTTTCTATGGAGGACTCGAAAAAGTTGACTCTGTGGTAAAATGAGCCATGCCTGAAATTTAATTTTGCCCCAAATTCTCTTATATATCAGTGATTAAAAAAAAACCGACTATTTTTTTTATTTTTAACAGTCAGTAGAAAGTGACTACATTTGATGAGAAAAAAATTCTTTCGATCTTGAAAATTTTTAGCACAACTTTAAGCAGTCGTGCAAATCAGTTTTAATTTTTCCCTTACTTTTGAATTCATTATAATTAATAATTTGTCAACGTAAATAATTTGCAAAATCGTTATGAAGCAACAGGTTTCTTTACACAGTTAAAAATTTTGCGTTAACAGGAGTTCGCACTTTTCTGTCTATTACACTCATCCACGAACGGTTTTATCTTTGTTGCACTTGTACAGTAAATGGAAACTTTGACCGAGTTTTTCTCTTAAACAAACGCTTGTTATGAAACAATTAAAGCGCACTTTGCTAGATTAGACAGTAATATGCATCCCCACACGGCAAAAGATATATCCGATAATATATGCCGGCAAAAAAGCATACATACGACAATACTAAAGATATAAGCCGGATATATACTATTTTGCCGGGATATATATTTTTTTGTGCGGGTCAAAGTACGGTCTGTAATTGTATTGAGAGATTTTGTTTCCGAAAAAAACCTAGCCAAAAATAACTGATAACTCCTGTTAAATTCAACACAAATCGTGTTTCAAACGGTCTACACACATTTTTGTATTAATTCAACACATTGCGTTTCTGTTGATCTTTAACACAAATTTTATGTTGAATAATTGAATACAAAATTTGTTATTTTGACAGAAAATTTGTGGAAATTTAACAGACTTTTCGTGTTAAAATTAACTAATAAATATAAGCACATAACCTAACCAACTCAAGTAAACTGATGTAGCCTTAGTACAACTTTTGTCAATTTAGCAAACAATTAGTTCGATTTTTGGTGATTCTTCTAAAAAACGGAGCTATGAATTATCCTCCCGTAAAATGAGAATAAAAAAATCGGTCTGTCGGATGACCCTGTGGGCCAGCCCCAAAACTTCCCGCCCATTTCGAGCTCCTTGAGCTCGAAAAATTGTTATGGATACATTTTCGAGCTCTTCGAGCTCGAAAATACTTTTGTATGCGTTTATTTTCAAAAAATAACGTTTTTACCATTTTTTCTACAACGATATCTCTCGAACGAATAAACCGATTGAGACGTTTAAGGTGGCAATCGACGCGTTTTATTGAGTTCTACAACTCATCAAATTTTGAAATTGATTTATCGACTCGTTTTTGAGAAATTTTCAAAATACTAAAAAAAAATTTTTTTTTTAATTCTTTCGTTAACGGTTTCTCTCGAACAAATAAACCGATTTTGATTTTTTAGGCGGCATTCGACGCGGCTTACAAAGTTTAAGAGCTGATTAGATTTTGGGATCAATCCATTTAGCGAATTAAAAGTTATTCAAAAAAAAACATTTTTGAAAAAATTTTATTTTTGAAATATCTCCGAACGTACCCGACTGATTAAGCTCAAATTTTCAGCGTTTATAGTAAATAAAAAGCCGCGTCGAATGACACCTTAAAGTTCAAAATCGGTTCATCCGTTCAAAAGTTACAGAATATTTACATACATACGTACATACATACACTCGGACATCATCGTGAAATTAGTCAGAATAGCTTCCTAGGACCTCAAAACGTCGACATCTGTTGGAATTTCGATTTTCACAAATCGGACTGAAACCAATAACTTCCCGAATTTTTGAAAATTTGCAATTTTCTTAGCGGGAAGTTAAAAATCATTGAACCTGATGATAAAAATGTTAAAGTTATCTATGATTATATTTAATAAATCAATTATAATCCAAATTCCCTCGCAGACAATGCTGCTACAATGCTTTTCTTGGTTATAGTAATGAAGAAACGCGCGGGAGTTTAGTTGAACAACACAAATTTTGTGTTAATTTTCGAATAACAGAAATGTGTTTCATTACAGATTTTCTAATCATTTAAGGTAGTACTATCGGTTATAGAATTGACGTTCAGAATTTAATGAAACTTGGTATATTGGCACATTATTATAAGATAATGAACCAGTTCAATTTTTAAAGGTCTACAGAGAACTAAAAAAAAAGATATTAATATTAAAAGATATTTGTCTTTAGCATTGATCCTTATGGGAAATCACATAGTTTATTTTATTTCACAAAATCTGACGTTCAGATTTCAATGAAAGTGGTATCAAAGGAAAGAAAAAAATGCGTAGAATACTTTGCTTTATTAAAATACGAGCTTCAGAGCTTGTGATAAGAGTAATTAGTAAATAATTAAGAGAAATTTGGCATGTTACTTTCATGTGGCAACGCTGCTAAAAAGGTTATGACGCGCGCGAAATTTAAACATGCATCAAATGCGGTATGTGGGGATATCAGTGTTTTACCCATTTTTTATTACAAAACATACGATATAGTTTTTATTAATATAGTTGCATTATTAAATAATGCAACATATTACAAAATATGTAATATTGCATGAATAAACTTTAATATTACACATTTTTTAAATATTTTTTTCTTTAGTTTCAAAGTAATTAAAAATTTTTTCTAAAATTATTGACGTTAGTCGTAGGGTTAGGAGACGTGAACTTTCCATGTTTCTCATTTAATTTATTTGTTCATGCTACTTGTTACAGATTTTTTTTATACTTTTTATTCTGTGACTCTTTTCTTTTCAATGAAATATTTTTTTTTATTATTTAATAATTTTGAATTAGAAATTTTAGTAAACAAACATGTAAAGCCAATAACTTGTATAATAGATGTTTGCGCAATAGATTTTACGCATGATCTCATATTTTGAGTGAAACAGAGTTACTCTAAGCATACTTCTATCTCATTTACTTTTAAGCAACGTTGCCAAATATAAATACTACAGTAGTCAAATTAGCCAAAGCACACATTTGACTCTTGTGGTATCGATAGTACTACCTTAACATAAAAAATCAATTAAAGTAAAATAACACAAACGGTTTGTGTTTCAACAGATTTCTGTATGGAAAATCAACTCAAAAAATTTAACCAAATAATTTTTTAACACAAATACACAAAATTTCTAACTGTATGCATTAATTTTTTAAACCTTGAAAACATCTCTAGTATTCAAAAATTTGGATTTTCTCTGAAACTCATTCAGGTTTTAATGGGTTCAAAATTTTGTTTACAAGTTTACAATATTCAGTTAACCTGAAAATGAAATTTTTTTTCAAGAATTTACGTCTGGTTTTGTTAGAATTAGAAAACTAGTTTCGCGACTTGTTAAAATTTAGCTAAAAGTTCACAACTCCCAGGATCATTTTTTCATTAAATACTAGAATTTTTTGCCTATTGCCAAGAAAAAAAGTAAATTTTCTTTAATTATCCAAATATATGTATAAATATAAAGTTTTTTATAAAACAAAATTTACAAGTTATAAAATAGAATAATAAAAACCTAGAGATCTCTCTTTGTGTGTAGGGAGGATGTAGGGTAAAAAATAAATAACGACGAAGATGGCTGTGTCTCAAGGTCAGGTAAACACAATACAAGGGCAGCTCAGAATAGTACCACACTATACAACACGTCGATTCTAGTCTTTTTTAACTTAACTCGACGCAGCCGCGCCCTTCAACCTCATGCCGTCTCACTCCTACACACCTTTATTTTTCTTTCCATCGGATATTATATTTAATAATGTGTGTCCTGAAATAACCTTCAAACGACTAATGTAAGTGATCCAATTGCATCGTTATAAAAACTTTTACAAAAGTCTCTCATATTAATTTTTTATAATCCTTTTTTTTCTTCTGATATTCAAATAAATTTTCTGTAGTGAATCTCATAGGATCCAAGGCTACACTAAAAATAATTAAATTAAACTCTAAATTGATTTGACCATCACTCGCAGTCTAAATATTTTTTTTTTTTTTTCCAGTCGTCTTAATTTAAAAGAATAAATCCATTCAAAATCAATAAAAGAATACGCTGTTGTCATTATTGTATTAAAAGATATAAAAGAAAAATATCTTAGATGGCGGCTTATTTATAGTAAATACCGTGGACATACGTTTTATCACGTACTTGGATTGGGGTTCATGGTCAGTGCGATACAAAAGATAAAGAACGGTTAAAAGTCATCTCTCAGTTACTTGAGACTCTTAGTTTTTTATCATCATCATTGTCGTTGTCATCTTGTTTAAAGATTATTTCTATCGTTATTTCACTGCGAGGGTCTAAGTACACAATGTAAATCAGTTTTTCGTTTACTCCCAACTGAGACTCTTCACATCTCGAGGTCACCATATGAACCAAGTCGAAGACTTAGTCTGCTTGGTTATATGTCGAAGGACATTGCCCGTCATACAGTTGCAATGCACGCCTATTATCCGGCCATGTGTTTGTAAAAAAGTACATCAGTATACATATATACATATATATTTTGTGTTGCAGTCTTTTGTACACTCATAACGAGATTTCAAAGGGCGGTGAACTCATTTCAAGATAACATTGTTACTCGACAAATGTTTATGGTTAAACAAGTTAATCAATTTATTTTTTAAAAATATTTATGTTTATAATTATACTTTTAAGTTATTTTATTATTTACATTTAATACAAAAAAAGGATTTTTTTGCGCAACAAAAATTTTTCATGATGAAATGAAAAAAAAAATTTTTTTAGGACTGCCTTAACAAAATTTTCGTTTTCAATTCATAACACAAAAAATTTCTTAGGGTAAGTAAAAATTTTCTTAAAGCGAGTAAAAATTTTTCGCACCACGAAATCTTTTTTTTTTTTGTGAATAAATAATCAAAACCTGTATAAGAAATATTTGTTCCAAAAATGTTCTGAAAACGTTCATGACAGTGACCTTAAAAAATTGAGACAATTTTGAACTTTAAGTTGAATATTTTTGGAATTTTGAAAAAGTAAAAATAATTTGATTTGACAATTTTTTAGGTTCGAAGAACAAAAAAAAAAGAATTAATTAGGAATTATGAATATTTTCGACTCTTATCAGAACTATTCAGGTATGAGGCAAAAAAAAAAAATAAAAATGATTTGAAAATATTTTTTGACTTTTATTAGAACATTTGGGAAGGTCAGTTTTTTTTTACTTTTTGAAGTGTTCAAAAGTAGTCCAAAAATAAGTGATTGGACCCAACCATGAACTTCAAATCATCATTATGAACTTACAAATTTGTCAATTCAAATCAATTTTGTTTAAAAAAATAAAAAAAAAAAAAAAACTCTAACAAAAAAAGTCCATACTGGTTAAAAGTTGTTTACACTTCTATTTTAAAGTTCCAAAAATGTTTAACTAAAAGTTTAAAACGGTCTCAATTTTGGAAGTTCACAGTCAAAAAGGAACGTTTTTGGAACAAATTTTTTTTTACATGGACACGTAATTTAAATTTAATTTTATTGACTTGAATTTTTTATGACGACAGTTTTTTAAAATTGAATTTAGAGATATCATATATATGCAATTTTGAAGGGTAGAAAGATAAATATAAAACAAAAAGTTGGCAATAAAAGTGGTTGGATGGATGTGAAGAGTGAAGGTCTGAGGAAAGAGAATAAAGAAAAAGTAATGAAATATCGAGCGAGAAAAAGGGATAGGGCGTCCGCGAAAGAGGGATAGATATGCCCTCTTAAGCATGTTCGTCGGGGTTAATGTACGATGGTAGACGCAAAAATCCCTTCAAGGTCAATACATCCCTGTTCGCCCGACTGTTTCACTCTCCTACTTTATTCTCTGTGTCCTTCTATCCTCTATATTGCAATCTCAACCGTCGATCCCTCCCACTTTTAATCTTCTTTTCTGCTTCTGCTTCTTTTCGCTCTTTTCTGTTTCAATTCACCCACGCGACCAATCCGCGGGCTTCTCACAATTCAGCACCGGTGCATCTTCAGTATGCATACACTAACCCACAACAGTATTTACTGTCTACGTTATTTTATTTTGTGAATATATGCGATTATGAGAAAAAACATTTGCAAAATAAAAAAAAAATATGGCATCTAAAGACCAGAATGAAGGGTAGATTTTTTAAAACTTATTAGGAAAATCGAAACATTTCTATTGTTAAAAAATAATTAAGGCATAGAAAATTTGAATTTTTGAAATTTTTTGAATTTCTAATTCAATGTAAGATTCAATCAGAGTCAATGTGAAATTCAAAACAATAAATAAAATTGAAGCTCGTCGCCTAACTTTGATACATTTTTAACCAAAAAATTATTTACGAACAAAATCATCAAAATCGAAATTTTGTTTTAGAGACAAAAATTTCGTCGCCTTAATTAAAAAAAAAAAAGATGAAGCATTATTCAAAATTGATGTATAACTTCCGCTAAAAAAGTCATATTAAAATTAAATTCAAAATTAGCTCTTTTGGAATTTTTAATTGCTACTGTTTCAAAACCAATCGACCGATATCGTTCATTTTCGATCTGCAAACTGTGAGTACTATTTAATAGAATATATGATGAGAAAATTTTTTTAAATTTGCATGAGATTTTCTGCAAAAAATGTTTTTAAGAAATTTTCCTAAAAACATGTCTGTAGACCGATTGTAAAAACGGTTTGATAAAATTTATTATTGAAAAGGAACTACGTTTTGAGAAATAGTAGTAAGTTTTGTAACACGTGGAGAAAGTGATGACTTATTTGTCAATCATGACATTTATAGCAGGGTTTCAAGATTTAAGTGGCAATTGAATGGGGATAAGTGTGAAATTACTCGCTTTTGTTATTGAATTTGAAAAATATCAAAAAAATTACTGTATTTAATTTTATGATCGCGTTTGATGTTGAAAATATCCAAACCATCAACGGGCTGGATATTTAACTAAAAAATAAACTAAAAGTTTCGTTAAAGAAAAAAAAAATAATCTGAAAAATTAGAGAGAATTATAGGGCTTGCATGTTTACGTGCAAGCAACATTTTGGCTGTCGAGCAATGAAGGCCCTCGCAAAAAGGTTGAACGACCGCCCATGCATCCAGACTGCAGACATCCAATAAAAATATCTTATATCGTCCTCTTGGACTCAGACTTGAGTATTTTTTAACCATATCAAATACATGTACTGAGTAAGTCTAATAAATCTCAATCCGACAATATTTTATTTATTTTTATCCTTATAATTTATTATTTAAATACAAACCGTTATCGAGTAATGAAAAAAAAGTGATGTATCTTGTCCTTGAGTGATTACATTGACATATGAACAAATGGCAATGAGAATAGATCGACGGACTGACTATGTTGATCTCCACTATCTCTTTATTGTTGAAGGCGTTGTAAGTACAGGGCAACGCACCCGAGCTTGTCAGCAGACTTAAAAATACAATCAAACAAGTTCCACTATGTTATTAAGATATTATATTTACTTATAAAATTTACTTTGCTTTTTTTTAACCTTCTGTAGTTTAAATACAAATATCATGATAACAGTTTATTTTACTTACAATTTTATAATTTAGCAGATCTAATTTTTAAATTAATTATTTGTTTGTTTTCCTCTTTCTGTATGTCAAAGATCAAAAATTTTTTATTTTGATTAGTATTTTGAAATGTTAGCCTTTTCCTTATAATTATTTTCAAGATTCTCCTATTAGGCAATTTAAAAAATTGAGCAAAAAAATTTTCATTAATTTTTTCAAATTTTGCACACAGAAAAAAACATTTATTGACATTGAAAATTTCCACTTGTCGCAAGAAAATTTTTACTTGCCCCAACAAATTTTTTGCATTATGAAATAAAAACATGATCTGGAAGTTAACAGACAATTAACAATTTTTTGATTTTTTTTTTTCAAATTTAATTACAAAAATAAGAAAAACTAAAAATATACACACATGTGGAAATTTTAAAAACTACAAGTGCAATTTTTTGAAATATTTTTTTTTTATAATTTATCATTTATAACTTTAGTATCATAATAAAAACGGAATTTTCTTGAGACGAAGAAAAATTATCTTGAGACTGAAAAAAATTTTTCGCGCAAAGAAATGTTGAAAAGCGAATTCGCCTTGGTTTAGACTTAACTGGCTTACTTACCCTCTTAAAATGAATCGTGACAAATACTCTAAACAGTGAATATTCAGCGCATAAGTAGTCCCAAGTATATCACTGATTCAATCAGTGATATACTTGGGACTGATTCGCAGAATATTCACTGATTTGCGAACTTTTTACTGATTCCTTTTAAGAGAGTTGTCACGGTTTAAGATGAACAGGTCTAAATCAAGTTTGACTTTTGACCCGGGTCAAAAATAAAACTTGATTCGGGCTCGCTTCACCTTAATTGATTTTCAAGTTCTCGATTTGCCGACAATTTTCCGATAAGATCTCGACTTCTTCGATTTAAGTTAAATTTTATTCAATTTTTAGAACTTTTTTGATCTTAGTTCGAACGAATTCGTCTTCACTTCAAGCACGACAGTCATTCACCTTAATTTGGATTTGCTGAACCAAGTCTAAAAAAAAGCAATTTATTCGCCTTACTATATAAAAATCATTTCACCTTAATTTTGACTTTTCACCTTATAATTTAAGTTGAATAAGTCTACATCAAGTCAGTTTTGACTTGATTGAGACTTTTTCGCCTTAAATCGTGACTAAGCCAGTTATGTCTAAATCAAGGCAAAAACTGAATGTATTTTATATCTCCGTAAAAAAGTCGAGTTTGTCTTGTGAAAAACAGCTCTAAATTTCGACTTGGTAAACTAAGTCTAAATCAAATAAAGTTTTATTTTTGACCCGGGATTAAAATGTAAAGATGGGAATAGTTACTTCGATAAGATGGGAAGTCTTACTTTTTTTTTCAACTTGTGATATCACGTCTTATAGTCATATCGAATTTCGCAAAATCCGTTATCTGCATGAACTTGCGTAAATTAGAAGAAAGTGTATCATACACAGCTGATTAAAAGATTAAATTGTAGCTATCAGCAGCATTAAAAACCGTGGTCATTATAATAATTATTATTGTTTTCTATCTCTTATTATAAATTATTGATTACTGCCTAATAGTAATTATTTGTTATTTAATTTTAACCAAATCGAATTATTAATTTTATGAAATGCCTTCTAAAGGAGAAATCTTCTAATTCGTAATTTATAATTTAATTTTGCTTCAGGTCAAAAATAAATGGTATTTTTTTGATATTGTTAAAAAATTTTTCACTATTCAATGGAAACTTGAAAAAAATAAAATTAACAATAATCGGTAAGCAAAACAGAGATAAACGACTGACCTTAAAATAAACATTAACGGCTTTTTTACTGCTATAGTTACCAATTATCAACCTCACGAGAACCCTTTTGTTTCTCGACTCTGTAAAACGGTGTCGAGGCGATCGCTCATATTTAACAAACAAATGAATTGATTTCATATTAGCCTTGACTAAATATACATTCATGCATAATCATCATATATATATATATAGATTTATATATATTAACTATAACTATATACGGTATTTGAAAGTTTAATTTTTTAAATAAAAATAACGTTAATTAGTAGTTTTATTTTTTTATAATAAATATAAATTTAGATCAAATATCGCGTTACTAATGTCAAAAAGGTGTATCTCAAAATATACGATCTTTTAGCTTTAAGAAAAAAAACTTTTAAAGCCAAAATAGCGTATCGTTTTTTCTTTTTTATTATTATCCATTTTTTGCGAAAAAAATCACAAGAGTGATAAAATAAATGACTTTACAATTCAATCGATTTGAAAATAATTTTATTTAAATGAAAAAAAAACATTCCCAAGTTGATTAGAGCAAAACATTTTCAACTTCTCAGTGAGAAAATTCAAAATTTTCAAAAATTCGGGAAGTATTGGTTTCGGCCCGATTTTCGAACATCGAATTTCTATCAGATCTTGACGTTTTGAGGTTTTAGGAAGCTATTCTAACTAGTTTTTTTTTTCGGGTAATCTCCCACTTCTTTGAATTTTATTTTACTAGTCATTCAATGCCAACGTTACTGCTTACATAAAAACTTCATTTGTAAAAATGAGAAACAGCTTTGTTTGTATTTCTTAATTTTTTTTTAATTCAAATAATAGATGAAGGGGGGGGGGGCAAAATGAGCCCCTAAGCGGTTGGGATCCATTTTGCCCCCAAATCATTCGAGGCACTCAAAATTTTAAGGGGCCCATGTTGCCCTCCCCCCTTCCTCTATATGTTCTTCAAATTGGGAAGTAAAATTTCTGAGAAATGAATTTATTAATTTTGACAGTTAAATTTAAATAAATTTGTATGAATTATTTTTATTTAAAAATTTTAAGCATATTTGTACACTTTGGTATCATTTATTTTACATTTTCTTTTCAATTTATTCAAAAGAAACAGTGGTGTGAAAATAGATTACAGAGATAATTTAACTATAATTATTTTTTAGGATGTTACTGATTGGCTATTTTTTTTTCCGTGTTGAAGCTTGAATGATTTTTTCTAAATCATTATTTGACAAGTAGCAATACAATTCTTTAATAAAAGTACCCGGCAATTGTAATTCATAAAAAATATTATAAATAACTTCCTGAGAATCTTTTATGTAATTAACTCTTTTAAAAACTCTTTTCAATTTGAAATATATTTTAAATTGATATATTGGATACTTTAAACATCGAAATTCACGTTCAACTGTATTCTCGAAGTCAACAGACTTCAAATAAGGTGCCAAGTATTGCACACTGTTATGCAAAATTTCTATGTATGTGATATTACTACCGTCTAATTTATTTTTTTTCAATTTTTCGATCTCTAAAAGACATTTAGCTAAATAATCGTCGAATCCTTTCAGATTACGAACAGCTGTAATATTTCGATCACATACGTAAACACCCGCTGCCATCGATCGTACAATATAGTGCATAATAATTGAAATACCCAATGGATGATACTTTGATGCGGATTCCTGCTCGAAAGCTAATTTACCATTAGAATCCAAGGCATTAACATCAAGACCAACTTCAAGCAGAAGCATAATAATCTCATCACGACCCCTTATTATCGAGAAAGCGTAATGAAGTAACAGTTGGGATTCAAAGAACGAAAAGAAACTATTATTATTATCATCACGCGTATCAGCAAGTATAAATAGCCAATCAAACAAAAATTTCCAGTTAGGACCTGAAATAGCTGCATGAAATATCGTTGCTCTGCAACGATATTCTTCATATGTACAAAAAAGATCAGGTCCATATTCCATCAATGCATCCATGGCATCATGGTTGTTAGCTTCAACAGCTCTGATAATAGGAGTGATTCCTTTTATATTCTTAGCATTAATGTTGGCATTGTTATCTAATAATAATTTTATAATTTCCTTTGTTCCTGCTGCCGCGGCCAGGTGCAATGCAGTTTCTCCAGTAGTGGAATCAGAATTTTCCAACGCGACATTAACATCTACGCCATTATCTATGAGATACTTGATGATATCATAATTCAAAGATTCCATGGCGCTGTGTAATATTGTTTGTTGAGTTTTTGAATGTTGTGTGTGTATATCAGCACCTTTTTTTATCAACTTTATAAATATTTCATAATTTCCGAATTTCGCAGCCACGTGTAAAGGAGTTACGAAATATGATAGGTAATCGACGTTAATATTGACATCTTCGGTAGTGACATTATCTATGTAATCATTGTCTTGAGATTCTATAGCGCAGAGGAGATAATAGAGTCTGTATAAACGATTTTCGTAATTAAATTGACGTATTCTTGATTTGTGAATTTTTAATTCTCGCATTTTTGATTTTTGCATTCTTAATTTTTGCTTTGTTGATTTACGCATTCTTGATTTTTGTATTTTTGATGACTTGTGACACGTGTTGGAATATACCCCTTTTCACAATAGATAAATGAATTTTTTTCACTTTATGAATTCTAGAAAAGACAAAAAATGGATACAAGTTTAATTCTATTTCAAGTCAAAAATTTCACTGCAATTTATTGAGTTTACTAAATTCAAATATTATTGGAGTAGAATCATACACTGAGTGAAGAAATTGAAGGATGTAAAACCAACCCATAAATTATTAGGTGAAATTTTAGAAAAGCTGTTATTAAGTATGTAAAAAAATAGCGGTAATGCAACATAACTATAGAGCGCGCATCTTATGCATAATCGATCACTTTTGAATCTGAATCTTTTTAAATTTGCTGCACAGTTAGAAATTTTGTGTTAAATTCAACACAAATCGTGTGTTGCAAACTGTCTACACAAATTTTTGTGTTAATTCATCACATTTTCTGTTGATCTTTAACACAAATTTTATGTTAATTAAAATTGAACACATAAAATCTGTTCTTTTGACAGAAAATTTGTGTACGTTTAACAGAACATTTGTCTAAATTTAACACATTCTTCGTGTTAAAATCAACTAATAAACATAAGCACATAACCTTTAGCTAACCTACTAAAGTATACTGATCTACCCTTAGTAGCTTATGTCAATTTAGCGAACAATTGAACCGGTTCAAAAAGATATGAAAGTTATCTAAATTTTATTGTAAAATGTATGCATTTAATTGTAAATAAATTATAATCGAAATTTCCCTGCAGACAATGCTTTGCTTGGTTATAGTAATGAAGAGTTGCGCACGAACGTTTAGTCAAACAACACAAATTTTGTGTTAATTTTCGAATAACACAAGAAATGTATTACATTCTGCATTTTCTAATCATTTAACATAAAAAATCAGTTAAAGTAAAATAACACTAGCGGCTTGTGTTGAATTAACAAATTTCTATGTTGAAAATCAAAAAATTTAACCAAATAATTTTTTAACACAAATTCACAAAATTTCAAACTGTGGCAGTATATAGAAAAATTATATAATTTATAATTAATAAGAATACTTAATACAAAAAGTTGTTTACCTCAGATGTATAGTGATAAATTAGCGTTAAAAATATTTAATTTATGAATTTACAATTCAAAATTGAGTTTTAAAACACGTGTTTAGATAGATGCCCTTCAATCGACGAAGCACGAGAAACTGTTCAAAGTTTTGCTGACTAAATTCAAGTCCTTAATGGTATCCTACACGTGGCACCTCAGTAATTACATCTTTCACCCATATTGTACATTTTCTTTACTTTAATCCTCTCAACAATGGTATCATTTCTGAAGATAAAGGAAATGTACAGTTTGAGTAAAAATTGTAATTACTTGGGTACTCCAGGTAGGATTCCATTAAGGACTTGAATTTCTCCAGACTAAATTCGAACAGTTTTTCTTGCCCCGTCTGTTTAAAGATTGTCTATCGAAACACGTGCTTAAAAAATTAGTTATAAATCGTAAATTTATAAATTCTATATTTTAAACGATAATTCGTTACAATTGAATTCATCTAAGATAGGTAAATTTTTGAGGTGAAACTTCTTTAGGCCCATGAGATTAAAATTCGAACGCACTCATCACGAAAAGGACAGAAAATGAGTATTTGGCCGCAGAAAATAAAGAAAAGACTATACTGTATATGTTGCCTGAATCAAAGTTTGACATGTGGATTTGCCCTTCATATTCTAAATTAGGTTGTTGAGGCTGACATTATGGTTATAAGAGGGTATTGGGGGTAAAATCACATTCGAGCAATAAAGCAAGATATTGAGCAGAACTGTAAATCTGACCTATTTTTGGGAGTTTTGTTCGCTTTTACCAAATAACTCGTTGAGCTCGAAAATAACGGAAAGTTTTGGGGCTGGCCCGCAGGGTCAACCGATTTACAGATTTTTCTTTTACAGCGTATATGTGATGCATATTTATAAGACATATATTTTCCATATGTGCTCTGTATATGATTCATTTATCATGGATAATGACGGAAATCGTTTTTTAGAATATTTTTTCATTGTAATTTGCCATGTAATTCATTGAAAAAAATTGTGTTATTCGTTAAAACTTATAGTTATATAGTTATAAAAATCCATATGCATATTTGCATAAAATCTTGATACAGTGTAATCTTACTTTTTACCAAATGCTTATTAATTACATGGATTCATTTAATGTTTTGAAAAAACGCTCATTAACTTTTAGAATAATGATATCGAAGTTTATGGAAGTGAGAATCCGTAGCGCTAACTTTTGCCTAGCGGTCACTCTGAGAAACTCCATCTTATGACCATCACACTTTTCTTGTTTATTGCGATATTTCACTGTAAAAAATTCGCGGAGTGAATGAGGATTAAATCCGGAGTGAATGCGGGGTGAATGAATTTTTAATTATTCACTCCACTCGGAGTGAAATTCACTCCGAAGGGGAGTTTTCGCGGAGTAGATAATTTTTTATTAATTTAATTCCTCCGGAGTGAAATTCACTCCGGAAAGGAGTTTTAAGAATATAATTAATAAAATATAACTCCACTTAATATAAGCGAAGTAAAAACTCGTGTATAAAATTACTGATCAGCTGATACGCACGCACACACCCACACGCATATTCGGACTCACATACGCACACACAATCACGCACTCGCACATACGCGCACGAACACATTGGCACACATACACACACGCGCACACATTTGTACACACGCACACATTTGCACACTCGCACACATTCGCACATGTGCACACACGCACACACGCACACATTTGTACACATGCACTTATTTGCACATGCTCACATACTCCTGCACGCACATATTTGCACACCCGAACACACACACTGTTTAACGGTTTAATATAAATTAAAATAAATTTATTTAAGTACTAAAACTCGGGACTGGAGTGAATTGGGAGTGAAATAAAACCCGCGTCACTCCGCCAAAAAAAAACTCCCCATTCATTCCGCATGCGGAGTGATTTTTTGTAAAACTCCGGAACTCCGAGTGGCGGAGTGAATTCGGATTTAATTTCACTCCGAATTCACTCCCGATTTTTTACAGTGCTGCTTCCCATTGTTTTGAACATTTACATTTTCTTATGTTCAATCGACAATTGATAATTTCACAAATTTTTAATTATAACCAATAGTCAAAAATACAAATAAATGCATTTTGACAGAAATTCATCGATATGTAAGCAATGAATAAAACATATTTTAATAAAATAAAAATCTCATACCCATATAATAAAAAGAAAATATATAATGAATTTAATTTTAACTTGTGACTCTTACATATGATGTTGATCTTACGCACACTGCATGTCTGCATGCCAATGCAATATTATTTTTGTGAGCCGAGGGAGTAGAGTGGCGACCACAGTAAATCGTCGCCATGACTCATTGGCAATAATTTGAATACATCGTTGCGTACGTTGACACGTTTAAGGTTAAGGCCATGGTGGTTATATTCATGCATTTAATTGATATTCAAGCCGTTGGAAGCTTTAATTAATTATAATCTAACTCATACCAGATTTTAGTATAATCAAGTCCAATGATTTTCAAATTTCATTGGAAATAGTCAAAAAAAAAAAAGAGGTTTTGCTTAGATAATTCAGACCTACTAGATCTATCAATCTCAAATTTAAATACAATCGAACTATAAAAATCCTCTAAACTGCTGCGAATTTAAATTGAATCAAACTACAGATTTTACTGACAAATATTCTTGAAAAAATCGGTCTGTTGGTTAACCCTGCAGGCCAGCTCCAAAACTTCCCGCTGTTTCCAAGCGCCTTGAGCTCGAAAACATTGTTGTGATTACATTTACGAGCTTTTCGAGCTCGAAAATACTTCTGTATGCCATTGTTTTTAAAAAAAAAAACGTTTTTTAGCATTTCTTTCTCCCATGATATCTTGCAAAAGAATTAACCGATTGAAATGGCTAAGACGTCAATCGACGCGTTTTATTAAGTTCTAGAGCTGATTAGATTTTGAAGTTGATTGTTTAAGTCGTTTCTGAGAAATCAATAAAAAACTAAAAAAAAATAATTTTTTTTTTTCGTAATTCGCCAATAGTGTTGAATGTACTTAATCAAATGATTTGAAACTTCTAGGAAAGTTGATGGCCAATAAGCTCCCAGACCCTTGGACATCATTTTGAAAATCGTCAAAATAGCTTCCAAGGACCTCAAAACGTCGACATCTGATGAAAACTCGATTTTCGAAAATCGGGGTGAAAACAATAACTTCAAATTTTTAGTAAAAATTTTTTTAATTAATAGGAATAAGAATTTTCTCCAGCCCCTGATATCCGCGTCTAAATATTCGAATACCTCAAAATTTTTGAGGATATTTCAGAAATTTAAAAAAAAAAGAAAAGATAGAAAAAAGATTTAAAATTTATAAAAATTTTAATAAAAACACAAATAAAAATAGTAGTAATATTCCAAATATAAATGGTATGATTTCATGATAAAATTTTCTTTACTTATAACTAAACTTTGAGGGTCACCTATAGACACAACGCAGAAAACTCTTTTAACTAAAAAAAAAAAAAAACTCTCTTTAATGAAATTCAAATGATATATTCATTTGTAAACATCTGTCGAATGTCCTGATGATAAGTAACGCATGAAACATGTAAAAAAAAAAAAAAAAAAGTTGAAGAATCCAAAAGTGACACTTTAATCGCTCATTTTTTTTTTTATCATTATTTTTGATGAAATCAAAATTTTAATAATTTGAAGCTTTTTTTTTATAATAAAATATAAAAAATGATAATAATTTATATATTTAAAAATTTTTTGATTTATCGCAATTTTTAGTAGATTCCTTCGTCGTAGATTTTAAATTTTCGGACAAAAAATTGCTAATTTAATGTCTTCGGACTACCCGTTACGAAACCGATTTTATATTAAACATACAAAACTATATGATATATGTGTGCATAAATCAGATCATAGATCATACAAACACTGAAACGAGAAAAGTATTTTTGTTTTTTTTTATATTTCTATAACGAATATTATGAAATTCTAAGTAACTTTTTACCATCTAAATTAAAGGATGGTTGTGGAAAATTATTTTATTTAGCGCTAAGTAATTTCAGTCAGTGAGCGCGAAAATGCAAAAATGCTGCTACAAAATGACCCAGTCTAGTATATACATTGACCTCATGCATGTCTGAAGGTAAATATTCATGTTCCTAAAGCTTTAAAAGCCTTTTTGAAAAATATTAAATTATCAGTGACCCTTTCAAACCCATTTACCGACGATATACACTTTGATAACTACGTAAATTCGTTTTATATCAACACGTGTTACTCGACACTGAAAGCGTGTCAACATTTCTATCTCATATTAAAATCGATAAGCCTTGGCAATGAAAATGTTAAAGAAACATCAAGTGATAATAATTATTTATATATAGACTTTATAATACTCTGTCGTTTTTCATTATCGAACATATGATATTAGTGAATAGTGACTTATGAATAAAAAAAACTATGTTTCATTTAAGTCAATGATGTATCTAAAAATAATGTATATGAAATTGAATAAAAATTATTAGAAAGTTTTACGTAGCTCGGAAAAGGGGTCGCACCTGTCTTCGGGGTCGTTTTATAGATATAAACATAAGCCATAAACCAATTTTTATTGACAGAAGGATTCGAGGTTAACGTATTATATTATAGTTAGCCATGAAGTAAAAAGGACGCGTGCCGTCATATGATGTTATCCATACTTGTTCTCAAACGTAGGTGTGAACGCAATCCTTGGAATATGTGGTTACTACAAAAAATAAATAAAAGAGAATAAAGGTAAGAGAGCAGCTGGTAAGTCCGGCGGGTGTGTACTCATTTTCGGATTCGTATCACCTGCTTACTTATCAGGGTCTTAGAGTAACGGTTAATTAATATTTTTTACCTGCATTACTTTTCATTATTTTAAAATAAAAATCTTTTTCTTCCAATCATTAAAAATTATCTTGGGTAAAAGTACCGTTTTTGGTCATTTTAGAGTCGTTTTGGTCACTTGAAAAGTTTAAAATAAAATAATTTGTAAAAAACGCAATGACATAATTAATTTTTTTAATGTGTTCGAAGATACTTTTATCACTCCCCAGGTCAAAAAAATTCCTAGTTTAGTCCTTAATAGCCTCAATTCTGTTGATCTTTTATTTGCCGCCCAAAAAGTAACTCTACTTTAGTATTCAAAATCTTCAATGAGAACTATGAGGTCTAAATTTTGAATTATAAGATCTCAAAATCCAACGAATGAAAAGTTATACTTTGAACGTTTAAAAATTTCAAATAGAAAAGGGAGGGGAAAGAATACGTCGAATAAGACTTTTGAGATTCAAATATGGATTAAATTATTCCTTTATATTTTGAGTATTTTGAAACTAATCCAGATTACATTATTCCAATTTAGTCCTTAAAGTGGTTAAATTGGTTGTAACTACTACTATGAGGTTTAACCTAGGATAACTTTCTATACTGTTGTCAATCTTAAATTTTTAAATTAATCTTCAAAAACCTCATTGAGAACTTTAAGACTTCCGAATTTGTTTTTTGACTCGGGACTATTACAATGAAATTTTTTTTAATAAGCTTTTATTGATTAAAATAAAGTATTAAAAGCCCAAAAATGGAGCAATATCACATGATAAAAAATTTCAAATAATAATAATATAATTTATTTAAAGCCGTAAGATGAACGGTGGCGTCTGAAGGTTCACCTAAAGTTTACAAGTTCAATGATATTCATGCTTGTAAACTTTGCTACTTGAAATTGGTTATTTGTAAGTTTTCTGGCATCTCGCCTAAAAGTGTCTGGGAAGTGTCTTTCGGAGCACTTTCGATGCACTTTTGGAACACTTTCGGATACTTTCGGAACACTTTCGAGCACTTTCAAGCAGATAGATATACATTCATCATTGAGTGAATCGTTTTGTTTAATCAGGGTAGCCACAAATGGTACTTCTACCCTATACCAATGTAAAAAAAAATTATGTGAACCAATGGATAGACCCTGAATCAAAAAAATAACTTCCCTTATTAAAAAAAATGATTTGAAACGATTCGAAAAAAAAAATTTGAAATACTTTTTAATGCTTTTAAATACGTTAAATACTTTTGAATCGCCATTCTTATGGAAGCTTAACATTGCAAATCGTTTCGAATCGTTTCTTTTAATCAGGGTTGATTTGGACTTTTTTGACTTAATTACTTTGATTTTGGCTATATCATTGTAAATCGAAGTGTTTCAATTTAAACCACCTGTGCTTAATTGCTATTTAAATACATTTTAGTCACTTTCTAAACGTTTGCAAGTGTGTAGAAAGTGACTACAATGTATTTAAAGGCCGACAAAACAGGTGTTTAAAATTTAGACGCTTCGATTTACAGTGTACTTACTTTTTTTAACTTCAAGATTACTTTTTTAACTTAAGAATTCAAGCCAACTTAGTCAAATTCAAATCAAGTTTGACTTACTTGACTTAAAAATTTCAGTTAGCCAACTCAAATTAAAATCACGATGACTTAGATTTGACAAATTCAAGTCAACTAAGTAAAATTCAAGACAACGTGATTTTAATTTGACTTGATTGGCGTGAATCGGTATTGAGGAAGACAACTTAGTTAAAACAAAATATGGTTTCATATCTTAAAATGTCTTTTTCATTTATGAAAAAAAGAACTTAACTTGCTTTATTCTTAATTTTTAAAAGCACGCCTAAATCAAGTTATTTTTTTGAACCAGGACGATTTTGTATTTTAAAGTTCTTTTGTAAATTGTAACGATTTCGATGTTTCTTTGGGCGATTGTTAGAATTTTGTTAAAATTTAAATTCAATGTTATGTTCAAAGCAATCACTTGAGTATACAGAGGTCACCGAATTAATTTACATAGTTTTTAGTACCAATTCAGAGAACTTCTGATTGAAAAAGAAAATCAAGTTTGAAATAAATTATCTATCAATTAACAAAAAAAGAAAAAAAAAGTAATAAAAATCGGTCTGTCGGTTGACCCTGCGGGCCAGCCCCAAAACTTCCCGCTGTTTTCGAGCTCAAGGAAATCGAAAATATTAATGAGACTATATTTTCGAGCTCGAAAATCTAATTGCATGCGATTGTTTTTTTATGAGTTTTTCAAACTCTAACAAGTTATGCTTTATGCTAAAGCTTAAAAGTTTAAGAATCGAAAATCATTAATGGACAAGCGGTTTTTAAATTTTAATTCCCGATTATGCTAAATAAAATAAATATGTTGATGCAGAAATCAATGTCAGTGATCAAAATCAAGATTCGAATGAGTTTTGGCTTAGGTCAGAGCAATTATATATAAAATATCGGAGAAATTCATTAAAAACTGTGTTTTTTCAATTTTTTCGTTGATAATATGGTTCAAACTAAAGAACAAGTTTGACGGCATTATACGATGATCAAAAGAAACCATAAAAAGCAAAAGTTTGTAAGATTTTAGACACACTTTAATACAGTACATTTTGATTTATCTGGAAAAAATAACATAGAATGTTATTTTTTTAACTTTTCAACACTGATATCTTCTGAACTAATTAATCAATTTTGACGTTTGAGGTGGCAATAGTCGCGTTTCATTGAATCCTAGAGCTGATTAAAATTTGAAAGCGATCGATTCAGCCGTCTTGAAGATATTTGAAAAAAACCGTTTTTTACCATTTCTTTCTCCAACGATATCTCTCGAACAAATTAACCGATTGAGATGTTTAAGGCGGCATTCGACGCGTTTTATTGAGTTCTAGAGCTGATTAGATTTTGAAGTCGATCGTTCAATTCGTTTCTGAGAAATCAATAAAAAACTAAAAAAATAAATTTTTTTTTTTTCGTAATTCGCCAATATTTTCGAGTCTACTTGATCAAACGATCTGAAATTTTCAGGAAAGTTGACGGCCAACAAGCTCTTTCAATCGCCGCCTTAAACATCCGAATCGATTCATTAGTTAAAAAGTTATAGACCATTCACACACATACATACACACACACACACACACACACACACACACACACACACACACACACACACACACACACACACACATACATACAGACACTCGGACATCATTCTGAAAATAGTCAGAATAGCTTCCTAGGACCTCAAAACGTCGACATTTGATGAAAACTCGATTTTCGAAAATCGGGGTGAAAACAATAACTTCCCGAAATTTTTGAAAATCATCGATTTTCTAAGCGGGAAGTTAATAAATAACCTAAATACAGTAAAACAACTGTAACCATGTGTCAAATACAATCTACCCAGTTTATGAATACAGGGTGTCCGTGTACTGTGACGACCTAGAAAGCGTTTTGGGATCCGGCATTCGGCTTAGGGTGCACCTGGCAATTCGTTTAAACTTCCAAAGTGCATAAACCAGCGCTATATGCCATACGCTGTTATGTAGTTACGTATTTTATTACATTACACCCATTTGTACGACAGCTTCAACTAAAGCAGAACAAGGACACATATGTATATTGCATTTATAATCATAAATATGATGCAAGAAATATTACCATCCCAAAATGACAGCTGCTACTTATGTTAAAAAAATAAATCAATTGCAAAAAATGTCCACGTTTGGTCGAATGAGGTTATTGTCCTATCTCCCAGAAGATGGCAGGTGGTTTTAAGCTACTGGTTGTTGGCACAAGACACGATAAGTGCTGGGCTATCCAACATTAAGTGGCTATTGATTTTTTATCAAGATGTTGTTGAAAATATGGACTTGGAATGAAAATGTATGCATACTGAGTATATGAGAAATAAGGAACAATTGACCACATGAAATCACTTAAAATTTGTAATCCCCCTTCAAGGGTTTCTATGGTAAATAATGTATAATGAAATATTACATGATCCTGATAAAAAAAAGCTGAAATGTATGTGAAGGCTTTTTTCCAAACACCTGATGAGTTTATGGTTAATAACAGCGTAAACATATTTACACATTAAGGTCATTTTCAAACAGTGTCCCCTATTTTTTTAAAATTTTCCATGACTTTCAACTGTCATACACGAAAGAAAATGATGCTCAAAATTTTAATAGTTTGTGGTTTATTTTTGACTTAAAATTAGTATATTTGTATACTAATATCAAATCAGGATCGTTATATGTTACAAAATGGCTATCTTATATTAAAATTTGATACACATAGAAGAGCAAAATTTGTAATTTCGTATATTAAAATTAATATGAAAAAGAATCGATAAATTGGTATCTACAGTTATTTATTACTATTCAAATAAACATAGAAAAATTAAAAAAATTTACCACTTATTCGATTTGTGTATATAATAAATTAATTTATAATAACGAATAAATAACATTTTATATTAATTATTAATCAATGGGACAGAATTTATTAAATAAGAGTTAAAAGTTTTCGGTATTTTTATGAGCAACAAAATCAGTATCTAGTATACTAATTTTTCATTTTATTATTTACCACTTATTCGATTTATGTATATTGTAAATTAATTTATAATGATGAATAAATGATATTTTAAGCTAATAATTGATCAGTGATATCGAATTTATAAAATGAAGGTTAGTAACTTTTGCAATTTGTCGGCTGGAAAAGTCAGTATCTAAGATAGCAATTCTTAATTTGACCAATCATTACTTTTTAATATATGTATGCCATACATTAATTAATTTTCACTAATAAGTCACGTATTAATACCTAAAAGTAATAATATTTACTTACTTTTTGAAATAATTGATAGTAGTTTTTTAAATTAGTAAACTACTTTGCATTAAGTACATAATAGTACTAATTATTGATAACAGATTTCACTTTTTACTATTATTTATTAATTTTTAATATTCTGTTTTTCCACTTACAAGCGTATCAAAATTTAAATCAATTAATTTTTAAAAAAAACTATATTATAAATTTAGTACCGCAAAAGCGATTTTGCAAAATTTCTACGCATAAAGGATACTTAAAAGTATGGGTTTTAAAAATTGCAGGAAGATTGTAAGAAAAGTGATTTCAGTGGGAACGTCCTTAATATCAATGATATTGTTTTAGTCTCATACTTTTTTCGATGAAATCGCAAAATAAACAAAAATATGGAAATGTGTTATCGTAAAATTATCAGATAATACATTAAAATTATTACAGTCATGATGAAAGATATTATGTATAAAAATATTTATCAAAAGTGTTCGCAATAGCCTTCGATGATAGATTAAACACATAGTCAATAGAATAACATGGCTACAAACACATTGTCAGTGACGCAATTATTATCCTTCCATATCCTCATTAGAATCAAACAGTTACTTGCACATAAATCATTTGCATCATTGTCGGACAAAGGAAGCTAATAATACCCAAAGGCTAAACGTACCATCAAAGTGTTAAGTGCATCTCGTTTAATAGAACAATAAACAAAATCTTGGTAGCAATAGAGTTTATTTTTGTTAATCATCATATTTATCCAGGCAATTACAATAAACAAATCAAATAATGTAAATTATGTATAAACTACTTAGTTATTTTCCATGAAAGCGAGGATTTCATTCTAGTTAAATCAACAGGTAACATGACGACGTTTCACCGCGTGGTTCAAAAGTAATGTATCTGGCACAAACATCGAGTTAAGAATTCCAACCGTTTAGTTAATACATATATTTTAACTTGTGTGTTTGTGTTCTTGAGGGTGCGCTTTGACGTTGCAAAATGACGTAATATCACGTGGTTAAAAAGTCTAGACTCACCCCGAGCTGTCCTAGCTCTGACATTGACTCTCTAGCATCATCGATTTACCCTCGACACTGCATGACCGTGGCGCACTACATTCAACATTCAAGATTATTATCCCTATTACTGTACCATCAACTTTTAAATTGACCTTATTGCTACGAGAAAGTAGACAGCTACTTGGAGTAATAACAACCCACTCCTTATCTTAAGTTCAAACCTGAAGGCATTTGTTTGTTTGTTTGTTTTCTATGTAATGTTGGTACATATGATATATATACCAACACTTTCAAGGACGTTGATAATTTTGTCATACTAATACCTAATAGATTAATGAATAAATCTGATGAGGGTCGCAAACAGAATTCGATATGACAAATTTGCAAATGTACTTTTATAATTGGAATCGATTTATTAATAGTATACTTAGTGATGTAAAATTATAAGTGCTGGAGAAGACAAGTGTTAACTTCATTCACCTTCAACGTGTTTTCTTTTTCCATTATCTTGTTGACGAAAGCTATCCTTGGGGTTGTACGTGAACTTAAAAACTCACGGTCGAGCTACAAGGGTAGAGCTGGTGCATTATATTCTAGAGGTCAGGGTCGCGAAAATGTACCGAGAAGGCGAGAGGGTTAAGGTCACTTGTTCACTTAGAAAAACTGCAATACCTTTTTTTTTTGGTATCATCAATTTTTTTTCAACTTACATGTATTTATGAAATATTATCCTATGAAGAAAATGTTACAATAAAAAATGCAATAATTTTTTGTTAAAAATAAAAAATTATAAAATACAGAAAAAGGGTCGAGTATATATATATATCGGGGTACCTAAAATTTTGGTGAATATTTTTTTTTCTAATATCTGGTCATAAAGCATTGACCCTAAATTTAAAACATGACCAACTTGTGTTTAAAAATCTCATTAAAACGTGAAATATAGAGGCGGGAGGAGGGGGCAAAATGGGCCTCTTAAGAAAACAATTTTCAAATCCTGTTTTTTTTAACTTGTTTTACTTTTTTTACTCCTTTGCCAAGTATTTGACCTTAATTTTTTCTGTCCATTAAAAATAAAAAATTCAAAAATGTGGGGAAAATGGGCCCCCTCAAAAAATTTTTATACTGTAAGTTTTTCAGCTTGTTTCATTTTTTTTTCCGTCTGCTGAGTTTTTGGTGTTAATTTGCTAAGTCTATCAAAATTTAAAAATCCTAAAAAGTTGGGTAAAACGGACCCCCCACAAAACTTAATGTATGCTTCTCGTTTGTTTGATGTTTTGAAACTTTTTGCTATGTATTTAGTATAAAAAAGAGTTGATAGTGAAGTTTTGGACCTTAAAATAACTTTTAATTTAAAGTTTTTAATCGCTCGTTGTAACAACTAATAATTTCACTACTTGATTACTTATATTTGAATTATTTTCGTTTATAGAGAATATATTGTTTTTGAAAAAATTATAGTTAGTAATGCTGTTGAACTCGTGACCTAGTTTGTCCCTTATCATCATTCTTTAATCATTTCTGTTAAAAAAGTTTTAGGAACCCGTTTGGCTAAAAAATATTCGTAGGTTTTCAAAGTCTATAGGCAGCCTATTTTACCCCCCCCCACACTTTTCATGTTAAAAATTTTGGGAGGGCCATTCTCCCCACCCCTCTTTCCCCTATGGATCGGTAGAAGTCTCTTCTACTCCTATCCAAAATTTCATAAACCTAAAAAATATTTTACCTGGCATATAAACAATTGAAGGTTGAAAAACGTGGTTTTGGGGGGGGGGGGTACAAAGTCAAACATCAACTTTGATTGTTTATAACTTCGTAAATAATTATTCTGATGCTACGTTGATTTTTTTGGTGTACAATAGACACTTTCCGATAGTGCTTGCTATTTGAATTATTCAATTGAGAACTGGAAAAATCTGACTGAGGTAAAATGAGCCACGATTGTAAAAAAATTTTTTTTACTAAAAATTAAAAAATCCTAAAGCTTCATTTTCTAGGCTGATCAACTTATTATTATTCAAAAATCCTAGCTAAAAATTTTTGAAGAAAAAACAATTCTTTTTTGTCTAAAAAATTCAGTTTCATTTTATCCCGCGTTCCCTACATCGAGGGCAGGAAAAAATAAGCCAAGTCAATAATGTTCAGTTAAAATAATTTGTGAGCTTAACACAGATTGTACTACAAGTACTCCAGTTACCTCAATTCTTCCACTTTCAGATTTATTTACAGAATTATTGCTTGATATTATGAAAAAAAAAAAATTTGTATTATGGATTTGGCCTCGATTTAAACGGAAATTAATTGTTAACCTCATCAATTGACTTCATACACGATTATAAAGCTTCTTCCTTCCTCATATTAGATGTGACCTTCGTTATTTTTATAATTATGCAAAAATTAAGCAAACATTTATTTTTTGAATAAGAAAAAATTTTTGAGTTATTAATTATTATAATAACTCACGTAATTAAATATTCTGGCACATAAAAGTACGTTATATTATATATTTAGACCTAAACATTTCCGTATTAACTGACGTTTATTTTAATTAAAGAAGGACACTGGCTAGACCGTAAACTTATTAAATATGCCTGTCGTCGTATATCAATAAACCTTCGTAATTAATTTGATCCCTCTGAGTCACAGCTAAAGCTCTCCAACTTGTGACAAACAGTTAATTAGGGGAGGGTGGGGCAAGGTGGCCCCTGGGGCAAAAAGGCCCTCTTGAAATTTCGATAAAAAAAACGAATTTTTTTTTTGTTTTATTACTATTAATCTGATATATTTGCGCATTTTAGCCATACACATGACACCTGGGGCAAAATGGACCAGCCGAAAATAATGAAAAAATGATTTTTTCATATTTTTATCGTCAAATTATAAAAAATTGAATATACTTATCCATTTTTGGCTGATTCTCTATAGCTGGGGTAAATTTGGCCACTAAAAATATTCGAAAATAATATTTTTTTTTAGTTGATAAAATTTTTACAATAAAGCAAAATTATCTGTAATTAAAAAAATTAAAAAACACGTTTGTTGGGTTAAAAATAATGACAGATAAAAAATATAGAATTTTTTCCCTGGCGGATCCGATTCCACTGAATTCCCTGAAATCCCACCGTGTAAATGTGAAAAAATTCCACACAACATACACTTAAATTACACTGTACTCCTCCGGGTTACACGATTTTTACCTGCTATTCCCACCGGAGTTTCAATAGAAGAAGGAGTACACTAAAACTACACTCATTTTACACCACGGCCGATTCAGTGGAAATTAAAATTTTACGCTTAAATTACATCGTATTCCACGATTTTTACCCGCTATTCCCACCAGAGCTTCAATAGACAAAAGATTACACTAAAACTACACTCATTTTACACCACGGCCGATTCAGTGGAAATTAAAATTTTACGCTTAAATTACATCGTATTCCACGATTTTTACCCGCTATTCCCACCAGAGCTTCAATAGACAAAAGATTACACTAAAACTACACTTATTTTACACCACGGCCGATTCAGTGGAAATTTAAATTTCACGCTTAAATTACATCGTACTACACAATTTTTACCCGCTATTCCCACTGGAGCTTCGATGAAAGAAAGATTACACTAAAACTACACTAATTTTACACCATGGCCGAATTATTAGAAATTTAAATTGTACGCTTAAATTACATCCTATACAACGTATTAAATAAATTGTAAATTATTGTTCATAAAGTAGAGACTCAATACTTCTTATTAAAATAATTTTTTTTTGTAAGTCCAAGTAACATTAAAGCCCAAGTTTAATTTCTAAGAATAATTATTCATGGAAACATTGATAATGAATATTTTTGTCATTATGTAATATAGGATGTACTATATTACCATCAAAAAAGGTACTTATCACTCTGTCAAATAACGGAGGAATACCCGGGCCAGAATAGTCTCAAGTTTGGAATTTAACACTTCTGAAATAAGTTTCTTACCAGGGACACCACAACTGGTGGGCGCGATCTCGTGGCGAGAATCGAACTACTTCCGATGCTGCTTATAGCACCGGTGACTTCCCTCCCCTACATATATACTAGGGTGTTTAAAAAAAAAAAAAAATTTTTTTTTTATGGCATCCAAAAATTAAAAGTAAAACTGAAAATAAAAATTTTGGTACCAATCCGAGCTCTCAATAATGATATTAAGGTTTGCCTCAATCCATTTTTCTATTTTCTATTTAAATATCACAAAAAAAAATTTTTTTTTTTTAATTTTCTAGCTCACAAACCAATCAACAGATTTTTATGCACTATAAATTTTTTTTGTAGAAAATTGAAAGCTCTACAAAAAAGTCTCTTATCATTTTTTGATGAATCCTACTGTTCAAAAGTTATTTAAGCTTCAAGTCGTTTATAGTAAATTTTGAGATTTTTTTACTTTTCCGGCGAAAGTATCAGTCTTATCAAAAAATGTCGTAAGAACTTTTTTGTAGATAATTTTATTTCCTATAAATTATTACGAATAAAGTTGTTCGAAATTCCGCATTGTTAACAAGTTATTTTCATTTCAATGTCAAGCTCTTAAAAAAATAGATTCCTGATTGATTTTTAGAGCTTCTTATGATATTTTTTGATAAGACTGATACTTTCGCTGAAAAAATAAAAAAATCTCAAAATTTACTATAAACGACTTGAAGCTTATATAACTTTTGAACAGTAGGATTCACCAGAAAATGATAAGAGACTTTTTTTGTAGAGCGCTCAATTTCCTACAAAAACATTTATAGTGCATAAAAATCCACTGATTAGTTTGTGAGCTAGAAAATTAAAAAAAAAAAAAAAAAAATTTTCCGTGTTATTTAAATGGAAAATAGAAAAATGGATTGCGGCAAACCTTAATATCATTATTAAGAGCTTGAACTGGTACCAAAATTTTCATTTTTAGTTATACTTTCGATTTTTGGATACCATTAAAGAAAAAAAATTTGTTTTTTTTTTTTAAACACCCTAATACATACATATATATCTTTACTCCCAACTTATTTTTCTCTTAGTGTAAGCATTTTTTTTTTTGGTTGGAGCATACAAAAATTTTTGCGTTTAAGAAATAGCACTTATTCCGAGAAAATTTATTGTCTTTAAACCAAAAAATGTTATATTGTTTCAAAAAACTAACACATCTTTCTTACAAAAAATATTTCTCATATTTAGAAAAAAAGAACTCTTGAAACAAGTAAAAATTTTTTTTGTTCAAGCATAAAAATATGTTAACGAGGAAAAAAATATTTTGATTCAAGATAATTATTTATTAGGTGCAAGAAAATTTTAATTTTCTAAATCGTTAAAACAAATTTTTTGTATCAAGATTAATTTTCTTGGTTCTAGTGAACTGTATTACTTTGTGAAAAATAAATTGTATGAAGTGAAATGATTTACATAAAAGACTCTATCACATTTCAAGATAAGTCTGATAGTTTCGCCGAAAAAGTAAAAAATCTCGAGATAATTTAATGTGAGTGAATGAGTCAAAAAATTTAGAGCGATCATAAAGCACCCTCAGCGATTTCGCGCTTGAGATGTGCAACAATACTAAAATTTACTATGAATCCAACTTTGACTTCGAATATTTTTCAAAAAATTATAAGAGACCTTTTTTGTGTAACGTTCAATGTTTAACACAAGTATTCATTGATTTTTCCAATACACTGATTCCCTGGTGAGTGATAAAATTTTAAACTGTAAAAAAAAATTTTCCTATTTTATTTAAATGGGAAACCGAAAAATACGATGGGCTACCTCTAAAACTTGAATTTAAGAGCCAAGCTTCTGACATAATTTTTATTTTGTCATATTCCATCAATATCTGGTGGTGCCCGAAAAAAAAAATGTTTTTTTGCAGCACACCCTAATTCTTATATTATAAAATAATTCCAACTTTTAGTATTAATTACAAATACATTTTACAATCATCTGATTATCTTGCACCAAGTAAATAATTATCTTGATATTTTTATCTTAAGTCAACATTTTTTTTAATCGACATATTTTTATGCTGAAATTAAAAAATTTTTAATTGCTTCAAGTGTTTTTATTTCTTAGTATGAGAGATATTTTTTTGAAGAAAGTTTTTCGTTAAAAGTGAAAATGAATTGTATTTTTTAATCAAACAATTGAAAACAGAACATAGTTAAATGACGAGTTATTTAAAAATTCAAGTTGTAGTAAAACACAGGTATCTATTATGGAATCTGTAGATTGCTTGTTAATTATATATAACCATATATAATTATGTAAGATTATATATAACCATGTGATTTTTTATTGCCATTATATATAATTATACGCAATTATATAAAATCATATATAAACATTAGGGTGTGCCATTTTGAGGCGACTTTTTTTTCAACAATAAAATAAGCTGAAAATTTGCAGGAAGGTGAGAAAAGAAGCCTGTTCAAAGAGGAGCTCTTAATATTAATATTTAGTGACTATTTCTAATTTGTCATTTCCCATTTAAATATCATGGTAAAAAATTTGTTTATTTTTTTAGCTCAGCATTCGCACCTCATATAAATAAGTCCATAGGATATTCTTTAAGGTAGTTGTTGCGTGGATTAATTTAATGTAGGATTTTTATAAAAATTTACCTGATTGTTCTTTGATTGACTACGAATCACATGAGACTAATCTGAGTAACATTGACCATCCCAATTTTATGAAAAACGATTTCAAAATATTGCTATTTTAACACAGGCTCTTATGGAGAATAGCGATTTACGGGCAATGTTTTTTTAATAAAATCGAAACGCAATGTAGGATCATTCTAAAAATTTTTTGTGTTATCGAAACTAAAATTATAAACCATATAAAAAAAAATGAAAATTATTGACCACGTCGTTTCTGAAATATAATTCATTAAACCTTGAAACTTTTTAAAAATTTCAAAGATGTACCAAAACAGTAGTGCGATGTGGCAACAGCGCTTATATTATAGCCAAATAGGCGCGGGAAAATACAAACAGGCACATAATAAAAAAAGCTAACCAATGAATAAAATTAATTAATTATTCTACTATTCAAAAAAAATTAATCAATAATATTAAATTTTTGTAAATTTATGAAAGGCAATCGTTTTTATAAATTTATTTTTTCAAACAAAATAAAAATAATTTAACATTTATTTTTTATTTATTCTAAAAATAAATAAATTGTTCGACATACAAATGCTCTCTTACTTAAAGATTTCGTTTATTGATAACTTTTCAGCGTTTATTATAAATTAAATAGAAAAATAATAAAAGTTATTAATTAATAATAAGTAAACGTTCATACATTTCTAATAATTTAATAATAAATAGCTTAGTTTATTTCGACGGTTAATTTGGTTATGTCTTACGACTACATTAATAAAAATATTACGGAACACAAAAAAGATGCACAGTAACAGTGAACGGCGTTGCCACGATCACTTCTCGAATATTATGGATGTATGTGTATATAAACGTATTGATACTACTTGGATGTATGTAAGAGCATATGACTGTACTTTTACAAAAGTTTCCAATGAGCGGCGTCCAACTAACCGCTTCAGTTATGCTGTTCTTTTAATTCGGTATGCTATACTTTTGAACGTGACTACCTCGAAACAACTACCTTAAGAGAATTTAACGCTCTACAAAAAAGGTCTCTCATCATTTTTTATAAATTCATCTATTCGAAAGTTATTGGAGCAGGAAGTCAAATCTATAATAAATTTCCAGATCATTATTTTTTTCAGCTAAACTATCAGACTTATTAAAAAATGTCATAGGACTTTTTTGATAGACAATTTTATTTCCTACAAATTATTAATAATGGTTTATTTAATTTCCGCATTGTTTACTAGTTATTTTCATTTTAATGCCAAGCCCGTAAAAATAATAGTCTTCCAATCTATTCTGAGAACTTAACATTAAAATAAATATAACTCAAAAACAATGCGGAATTTCAACGAACTTCATTACGAATAATTTGTAGGGAATAAAATTGTCTACAAGAAAGGAACTATGGCATTTTTTAATAAGTCTCATAATTTAGCTGTAAAAAGTAAAAGATCTGAAAATTTAGTATTGATTTAACTTCCAGCTCCAATAACTTTGAATAGATGGCTGTATCAAAAAAAGGCAAGCGACCTTTTTTTTTAGAGTGTGAAATTCTCTACAAGAATATCGTATGGACTTATTTATATGAGGTGCGAATGCCGAGCTAAAAAAATTTAAAAAAATAAAATTTTTTTATTATGTTATTTAAATGGAAAATGGAAAATTAGAAATAGGCACCTCGAAATATTAATATTAATAGCTCCACTTTAAACAGGCATCTTTTCTCACTTTCCTGCAAGTTTTCAGCCTGTTTTTTTGTTGACAAAAAAACAGGCTGAATTTTTTTTGTGGCATTATATATGATTATATATTAGGGTGCTTCGTTTCCGGCGAAAGTATTTTTTTCGAAAAATTCGAAAAATAAAATAGCAATTGCCTTTTTTTTTTTAATATTATATTTTTTTAATTATTAAAACTCCTATAACTCGGAAACTATGGAGTTTAGCGACTTGACTCATAGGACTTTTTTTGAAGGGAATAAAATTTCCTATAAAATTGCTATATACATTTTTGGTGTGCATTCATTGGTTTACGTTCTGCAAACCAATAAAGGTCAATTTGCCACCAAAACTGAGTCGATATCATAAACTGCAGCTGAGTATTAGAAAATTAAAAAAAAAGTAATTTAATTTACGTGTATTTTAAATGGGAAATCTTTGAAATCAAATGGAAAGTACTTAGAATTGGAATTAAGAGCTCAAACTTGGCAGGAATTTTTATTTCAGCATAAAGAACAATATTTTGCTTGATGAGCAACAAAGAAAATACTTTTGCCGGAAACGAAGCACCCTATTATATATAATTCTGTATGGTTACATATAATTCTGTATGGTTATATATAATTCTGTATAATTATGTATAACTCGATATGATTCATATATAATTATATATAACTATTTAAAATTATATATAGTTTTTTTTTTAACCGGGCGCTTATATACTACATCGTATTACACGATTTTTACAAGCTATTTCCACCGGAACTTCGATGAAAGAAAGGGTACACCAAAACTACACTGATTTTACACGGCGGCTGTTTTAGTGGGAAATTCAATTTTATGCTTAAATTACATCATATTATACCGTTTTTTTTTTCAGTGCAAGTTCTCCTTTAACGTAAAAATAATTATTATACAAACTAATTACACCAAAATTTTAAAATATTAAAAATACGCTAGAAAACGCAGACAAAACGTCGTAAAAACTCTGAGAAAACACAGTTGAATCTTCGTGTCATCATGGCAGACAAAACACCGCTTTTCACCGGAAAACACCGTCGAAACTCCGTTGATACGCCGAGTTTTTAGCGAATTTGTACGGTGGCGCTTGAACTACTTGGATATACAGTGGAAATTCAATGGTAATAGAGTGTAAAACGAGTGTCAGTAGATTAGTGTGAAACAAGTGTAAACTGAAAGTGAAATTTTCACAAACCCACCGTTTGATACACGTGAAATTCCGGTGTATTTTCAGTGTAATTCGAATTACACTAAGTTAACACTGAAACTCACGGTGGAAACGGATCCGCCAGGGTTTTATTAAATAATAATTAGTAATTAATCTAATCGTGGGGGAACGATTTATTACACCTTAAAAAAATTTTTCTTAGTAATATAAAAGTAAAAATAGTTGTCAAGAGAATGAAATACATTATTAACGATGGAAAAAATTGAAAAAAAAATTTCATCAGTTTTTGAAATGGGGCCTCCTTATGTATTTTTGTCTTTAACATTGATACTTATCCGAGCCTTGTAAATCAGATGTACAAAATTGATCCAAATGGTATAATATCTTGCTAATTTTCAAAAATAAATTTTTTCTAATGTATAATTAAATTTTTAACTAAGGGTTACAATAATTTTTGAACTCTTGTAATAATGAAAAATTGGCATATTTCTGTTGTTTCAATATTTTTACGGTGTGCAACAGCTCACCTTTGGTTGCAAGTAGTTTGGACGATATCCGCCTCCCTTAGCTAGTGCAGTGTCTGGCTGAAGCCCACAACACGGTTTTACGCCGGCGCGTACTAGTATAAGATGTAGTCTAAGGCAAGAGTGCAATAACATAGCCTTAATGACAAGTCCATTAACGTACTCAGGACAAAACTACATATATTGTAGCAAAAAGGCATATACCTCAAGTTTTTGGTGGTTGACTTTAGATTCAATGCATAGAATAATAAGAAAATTATGTCAAACAGTGCAGTACAGCACGGAACTATAAAAACTTCAAAATAATTTCAAATTAATCATATTTATAACAATTGCGAAAACACTTGACCATAGACGCTTTTTGTAATTACAATTAAACAAATTTACCTTCAATCCGCCGAAAAATAATGGCGGTTGAAATTGGTTACAAAGCGATGCGTCTTAAATTGAATTTTTGCTATTTGAAACAGGTGTAAGCCCCTCTTCTAATAAACAAAAATCATGCGTTACTCAGTTGTAGTAATGAAGAAACGCGCGGGAGAGTTTAGCTAAACAACAAAAATTTTGTGTTAATTCTCGAATAACACAAGCGAAGTGTTACATAAAAAGTCTGTTAAAGTAAAATAACACAAACGGTTTGTGTTTTAACAGATTTCTGTGTTGAAAATCAATACAAAAAATTAACCAAATAATTTTTTAACACAAATCCACAAAATTTCTAATTGTGAGCTTATAATTTTATCAATAACATGCAAGTTAATAATCAAAGTAAGCAAATTTAAATGACGAAGATAATCTTTGAAATCTGATAAAAGTGGAAATCACTCAAAATTTCACGGTCGCTTGACAGTAATCAGATTTGCTAGTGGAGTGAACTTTGATATCCCTGCGGGGAGTTTGTCGTCAATGTATACATGCTATATATCGTATATAATATATATCGAGAGTTGAGAAAGATGAGAGAATCAGAGTAGTAGAGGAAATGACGTGGCTGGCGATGAAAGGTCATCATGTCCTCGGTGGATTCTTTCTACTTGTCACAAGGACGCGAGAGGTCAGTGCGTGGGTTGTTGTACCACGGGCATTGCAGTATAAATCGATGCAGCTTGCACCGGGAGGTTCATACAACTCAGTCTCGGCAACCGGCGTTCTTTGTTATTTATTTTTTACTCTCTTTTTTTATTCTCCATAACACATATCATGAGTCTGTATATCAATTACTTATAATTGTCACAGCTTTATTAGTGTTCAATTATTTTCATTGACTTGAAATATTTTTTTCTTTTACGGTTCAATACCCTTAATCTCAATAAAAAAAAAAATTAAGTATCTAGATCAATCTTGTAAATTAGAAAAATTTAATTCATTTAATTTACAATTAATTTTTAAAGGACGTGTAAGCTTGTATAAGTGTAAAATGTTTTAAATTTATATTGTGGTGTTAATAATTTTAATTTTATTTTATTATTTAGTTTTATGGAAATTCTATAAGACAAATTTAGGTGAAACCAAGGCAAGATGGCTACCCACAAAATTTAGAAAAAAAATAAAATTTGTAGTCGAAAGTTCTGTTGTAATTCGGAGTTTATTAACAATTTAGAAGCAAAACAAAGTACGAAAATTGTCTGATGATTGTTGGGACAATTGACGTCAATTGACCAGCGAAAAATTGACCAATGGTCATTTTTTAAATTTAATTGTAGTTCCCGCGCTAATTTTGAAACTGCCCAGAATATTATTTTATAAAAAATTGGACGAAAAGTTAACTGAATCATTTTTGACGTCAATTGACGACCAATTTTTCGTGATGTGACCGAACCTAAAAATGACGGTCACTTCGCATTACTAATTTGGGGTAAAATGAGCCATTAAAAAATATTTCAAATAATAAAGTTATTTTTTATGAAACAAAAATTTTTATTTTATAATTTTTTTGAAAAAATCAAAAAAATATTGACCCATAATTGGAAATCCGTTTAATACAAGTGAGACTTCAGTATGTAGGGTAATTTAAATCAATAAAAAGAAACTATGTAACCAAAATTATTTCAAGGAACAAGTCAAAAATTTTTTTTCACTAAAATGATTGAAAAATACTGACAAATTTGTTTGAATGAATAGATGAACATAATTCGTATCCGGCGCTCAAAAACACAAAAAATAATTACTTTCTTAGACGGATCGTTTTGCCCCGATCTTCTTTGTAAAATCTTTTTATTTTAAATTTTAACCTATTTAGTTCAAACAAGGAAGTTTTCCAATGTCATGAATATTTATTTGTAATGATTGATGTTGTTATATGTGTATAAATTATTCATAATCGTTAATGACAGCAATATGTCATTCAATTAACGACATGGGAGATATCTAGCCAGAGAATAACTGTCATTATATTGGAACAAGAAATCGTATGGTATGAAAGCGTAAGAGTTCATGAGAGGGAAAGAAAGCATGGGGGATGATTGAAATGACTGAGTCGGGTCAGGGCCATATGTAGTCAAGGGTGAGGTTTCCCAGAGTCGCGTGGGCAACTAAATATTTCGTTCCACACTTTCCTATTATAGAGTACACAGGGGAAAAAAACGTTCTCGTTTAGATCCATTAGCAAGAGGGTGAGAGATGAAGTCTCGTATACTTTGACCTCGAAATCACTCTGAGAACATCCATGTGAGTGGGAACTTTATACTTATACTTAATACTTGCTAGACAAGAGTACAACAAGCTTCGATATATTGCGTTTAAAAACTCAATCTTTCATCAGAAAATGCAGAGTTTTTATTAAATAATTTTTTAACTAATGCTAAGTGTTTATCGGTGATCTGTTTGAGAAAAAACTGATTAGACGTAAATGAATCCTTAAATGACACACGTCTTTCAAATGACGTATGCCATATGGTGACTTTTTAATCCCAGTGTGAAAAAATGACCAATATTCCAAAAGTTTTCAAAATTTATCTTTAAATAAACTCTGGAATATTTTTCTTTATAAAGAAATATCAACCTTGATTATGCTGGATTTTTATTGAAAAATAAGCCCCATTTTTTAAATTTTCAATATTTAAAAATTAAATCAGAGTTTTACGTCAAAGATAGACTACTTTAAGATAGTTTTGGTCATGTAAAAGAATTTTTCTAAAAAGAATTTTATTTTTACGGATGAATGGTCTCAATTGTCGGTAGATAGTGCGGCAAGTCCCGTTTCCACTGAAAAAATTTGAAAAAAGTCGATGGAAAATCATCTAGAGTCAAAATAGCACCTGGTATCTTTGAAGTGTTAACTTGCCCCGACCATTTTTACAAACTGTAACTTACAATTTTTAGACAAAAAGCATTTTGCCCCGGTCTTCTACATAGGTTTTCAATGAATATGATTTTTGATTTTCTATAGGAGAAGGAGGTGCGAAACGGGGTTTAAGGAAATTCCAAGTTTTTGAGGACTCAAATACACTGTCTTTTTTTTTAAGATATTCAAAGTAAATAGAAAAAATTTTCAGTTACCGTTAGAAAAAAATTTTCATTTTTGCAGGCAAAATGGGGTACACGGAAAGAAAATTATGGGAATGGTTCCTATAATTTTGTGAAATTTCATCCTATACCAGTATAGGAATGACGACCATAAATTATGGGAACACGTCCTATAGATATAGGAATATTACCCATAATTATAGGAACAGTTCCTATAATTATAGGAATGGTTCCTATAATTTATGGAAATGGTTCCTATAATATTATAGGAATGGTTCCTATAATATTATAGGAGTGGTTTCTATACTATTATAGGAATAGTTCCTATAATAGTATAGGAATAGTTACTATACTATTATAGGAATGGTTCTTATAATATTATAGGAACCATTCCCATGAATTATAGGAACCATCCCTATAATTATAGGAGCTATTTCCATTTTCATAATGTTATAGAAATGGTTCCTATAATTATAGGAATAGTTCCTATAATATTATAGGAATAGTTCGTATACTATTATAGGAATAGTTCGTATACTATTATAGGAATAGTTCCTATAAAGGTATAGGAGTGGTTCCTATACTATTATAGGAATACTTCCTATAATAGTATAGGAATGATTCCCATAATGGTATAGGGGTGGTTCCTATAATATATAGGAACCATTCCTATAATAGTATCGGTACAATTCCTATACCATTATAGGAACCATTCCTATAATGCATAGGAATACTCCCTAAAATTTTCTTTCCGTGTACCCTCTAAAAAAGATAAAAAAACAAAATTCTGGATTTTGAATGAATTTGATTGAGTTAAACTTTTTGCAAGTAATTTACATGGAGAAAAATTATATTTTGTATGATTATTAGATATAAAAGAAGAAAAACAAATTTTTAATAGTTTCTATCATAAAACGTCATTAATATTTTTTAACTGACAATTGATTTTTGAAAAAGTTTAACAAAAAAAAATTCAAAATAATGCTCAATTATATTTACAAAAGTGATTTTGGAATGTTTAAAAACCATTTAAAATATCAAATTTTCGGGGTTTCCCGTTTTGCCTACCATAGCCTCCCCCCCTCTTTAACCCGTCCTCTTCCCCTATATAGTTACAAATATATTTCTTTATCTGAAAATAAATAATTTCATAAGATATAAACGCATGAAAACCAAATAATATTATAAAAATTAAAATAAAATATTAATAATTACTATTTATACAAAACCAAAAAGCAATAATATCACATGTGTAAATATATGTATATTCGTCATATATACATATATTTAACATCGTAAAGTGTGAAGATGAGACTAGTTGTCCTTCGAGCACAATCAAGTCAAGTGTCTTTAGTAACATGTTTTTCACAAAAAAATTATTTCAATGTCAAATATTTTACTCAATCCGATAAAAATAATGTCTTAACCCTGAACTGTTTCCGGGAATATTTCATATACATATATATTTTGTCAATATATTAAACATTCTTAATTATTTACATATTTATCCATATTATTTTTTTTTAAATTTAGTGTATTACTTCTCGTATAAAAAAAAAATTAAATTAAAAAACAATCAATTAAAATTTTAATTGGCATTGAAAAAAAATTTTTCGAAAAAATATCAAAGAATATATTAACGACGTAAAAATACACCCAACGAATCATGATTTTACTTTGACCTTGTATTACAAGGGCAAGAAAATATATGTATTTATATATATACATGTATGCACATTTATGTATTAATATATATGTCAAAGTATTCACCGCTCTACCTATAATCATCTCTTTTTACACTTACTGAGTCCGTTATCAATCGCGTGGCATATGATAATGTATGTGAGTATATGTATACAGCTGTAATACACATACATTTATGAGCCAAGTTCAAGGATATGAAAAACGTGACTGCTATCTGTCCTCGCATTTTAATGTGAATAAAAAATAATAATAAAAATTATTGAAACATCCAAGTAATAAGAATGTTTATCTTAGTTTAAATGCAACCACGTGTGTGGTGCTGTTGATAAAAAATAATTAACTATCAAATATATATACTATATTGTGTGCCCATACATTCATACATATTATATTTTAACACGCGTGTCATATTTATATTAATAAATTTTCAAGCAATAATGATATTAATTATAGAAGTTGTGTACCTTAGGGTGCATAAAATAAATATCAACTAATTAGTTTTCCTTTTTATAAATAACAATCTTTTGATAACTAGAGGCTGTGCATATTAATTTTTTGTTTCATATTAAAAAGCCTGGAAAATTTCTGTTATGTTCTGATTTTTATTTTTCATAAGCAGTCAGACTGATCGGAAATTTTATAAGTTATTTTGTTAGGAAATTTACCACTGTAAAAAAGATATGAGATAAAATTTGCATACGTCATGCTATTTCAATGACATTGAGCGTTAAATGCTGACCTATGTAAAATGATATCAATCATTTTTTAACAACGTTTTAAAATTATTTTATGATAATTGCTTAATTTTTATTGACCATCAAAAACTTTTTATACTTGTAAAAATACACATAATAATGTTGACTACAAAAAATTAAGAAAATTTTAATTTAATACTTTCGATTTCATTATGATTAATGCGAAAAAATAGATACAATTTTTGAAAAGTCAATACTTGATGCTCAAAGTCATAGAAATAGTGCAATGTACGCAAATTTTATCTGGGATATTTTTTGTAGAGTGCAAAATTTTCTACCAAAATAATTTTAAATATTTCTATTCGGGATAACCACTTATGAGATATAAAAATCAGAACAACACTGAATTTCATTCTAATGTTTTTTCATTCGAGAACACAAAAAATTTCACAGTAGAGCCCAAACAAACGCTTCGCGGTCGAGATGAACAATTATTGCGATGCGCAAGCTCTAAATATCCCCGTGAAAATTGAATCATACATGGCCATATATATATTAGACTGGGCCAAAAAAATGGACTATTTTTTTTTTTCGTAGCTATATCGAAAATATTTTTCAGAATGAGGAAAAAAAAATTTCATGAAAGTTTGAGCCCTTAATATTACACGGAGAAAAAAAAATAATTCTAATTCCTATGTAGAATGGTAACCATTACTATGTTACATAGAAACGCGGATTTTTTAGCGTCGAGAGTCACCGGGCAGAGTAATCCCCCCCATTCTATATAGTAACGGCGACTATGCTAGCATAGGACTGATTACCATTCTACATTGACGAGAGAACTATGTAAATGGACACCACTGCAATGTTACCTAGTAACGTTTACGATCTTTTATTTATTTTATTTTTAGTAAATAAGGTTATGACAAAACAAATAACTCTGGTTACTATAAATAGATATATGTAGAAATTGAATTAATCTATTGAAATAATTAAGATATTGCTCAAAAAGAAATATCATTTTTTGATAACAGATAAATAATAATTAAATAAATTAAAATATTTAATAATATACATCGCACATATACATGCATACTCATACACATAAGTTACTGCGCAAACGTCCGCGCATGTTTACTTCCTTGTCTCACTTATTAAACTGTAAGGACAGCTATTCCAGCATAGGACTCAGTACCATTCTACATAGCCCTGATTCCTATGCTAGATGGCGATTTTTACTATTTTAGTTGTTTCAATGTAGCATAGTAATCATTGCCAGAAAAATGGTAATGAGTCCTATTCTACATAGCATTATTTACTATTTTACAAAAAATTAGTCTGGTTACTATGTAACATAGTAATCATTACTATTTTTTTCTCTCCGTGTAATTTTAAGAGGTCTATCATCGCTATTTTCAATTTCAATTCATAATTTGATGTTTTACGTCAGAACTGCTAAAACATGGGGGTAAAAAAAATTAATTTCCACTTATTCCTATGTAAAATTAAATTCCCTACAAAAAAGGTGTGATTGAAAATTTTCGTCAGACAAGCCGTTTCCGATCAATTAAGCTTAATAAATAGCTAAAATTTTTCGATTTAACATCTTTATTTTTGAATTTTGTAACTGACGAATCAATAAATATCTAAAGAAGACCATGGAAGGTTTTTGAAGGAAATTTAACGCTCTACAAAAAAGGTTTCTTAATATTTTTTGCTAAAGTCACTCCTTCGAAAGTTATTTAAAGTTGAAGTTGAGTCAAAACGATTTTAATAACCTGAATAACTTTCGAAGGAGTGACTTTAGCAAAAAATATTAAGAAACCTTTTTTGTAGAGCGTTAAATTTCCTTCAAAAACCTTCCATGGTATTCTTTAGATATTTATTGATTCGTCAGTTACAAAATTCAAAAATAAAGATGTTAAATCGAAAAATTTTAGCTATTTATTAAGCTTAATTGATCGGAAACGGCTTGGCTGACGAAAATTTTCAATCACACCTTCTTTGTAGGGAATTTAATTTTACATGGGAATAACTGGAAATTAATTTTTCTTACCCCCATGTTTTAGCAGTTCTGACGTAAAACATCAAATTATGAATTGAAATTGAAAATAGCGATGATAGACCTCTTAAAATTAATATTAAGGGCTCAAACTTTCATGAAATTTTTTTTTTGTCATTCTGAAAAATATTTTCGATATAGCTAAGAAAAAAAAAATAGTCAATTTTTTTGGCCCAGTCTAATATATATATATATATTAGAGTGTTTCAAAAAATCGACTTTTTTTTTCTCGAAGAACATTGAAAAATCGACAGAGTATCTCTAGACAAAGACCCTGTTAAAATATGGGACCTTAATATTAATGTTTAAAGTTGGCGATTCACGATTTTCTATTTTCCATTTAAATAACATGGGAAAAAAAGAATTTTAAGTTTGGAATTTTATACCTCGGCGATCGCTTATTGAACAGATAAGTTCAGGACATAATTTGTCGAGAACTAAACGCTCTACAAAAAAAGTCTTTTATCATTTTTTGATAAATCCATCCGTTCAAAAGTTGTCTAAGTTCGAAATCAAGTTAGAGTAAATTTCAAGATCATTTTATTTTTCCGGCGAAACTATCGGACTTATTATAAAATGTCTTAAAATCTTTTTTGTAGACAATTTTATTTCCTACAAATTAGTATTGATTAATTTTTTTTTAATTCTGCATTGTTTTCTAGTTATTTCCATTTTAATGCCAAGTTTTTAAAATCGATCATAACACTATTTTTTTAGGTCTTGAAATTTCGAGGTTTTTCATAAAAAAAGAAAAAGTCAAAATCTATTTGGCAACAGCATACATATAATCTATACAATGAAGCAAAAGTTAAAAAAATTTTTTTTTTAATTTAATAAATTTTACGACCATAATTGTAATGTATATTACAATTTCTTAATGTCGTTAGGCAAAAGCAATATGTATTAAATTTCATAATATAAATAGAATTAGATAAATGTAATTTATCGAGACTAATTGTCTCTTCAAACGAAGTATACATATTGTTCAATTTAATACAGTGCTTTAGACCAACTTGGCATTAAAAGAATTATTTTTTTAAGTTGAAAAGTCGGTATATTCAAAAAATTCAGAATTTAATTGACGTGTCAGTGGTCAATTATAAACATCTTGTTATTGGATCATAATTACTTATTGTGCAATGAACAAAATAGTAATCATGCAGCGTTCAATAACAAAATAATTATCGGGGTATAAAAATTTTTCCAAAGTCATTGGCTTTTATAAATGATAATTAGAAGAATAGTTTTTGTAATTAAAAAACTATTTAATTTTGTGGTTACATGATTAAACGACTTGTAGTTTAATTATTTCAAAATTTAAGCAATTATGAAATTTTATATTGCAATTTGACTTTTACATACAAAAATATATAAAAGCAATAAAACGTTTTTCGAAAAACAGTTGAACAAAATTTTTTACTTAAAAAAATAAACGTTTCTTGAATATATGATCTTAACAAAAAAATCGCTTATAATATTGTATTTCTTATTTGAAATTTAAAATTTTAGCGAGAAGCCGTGAGTTAAAAATAAAAAAATTTCAATGTGTAATCAATACACTGATATCAACATGTATTTAACCCTGACAACAATTAACGGATAAACCGAAATTTAATACTGCTTATTTATTTTAATTGTTTTGTTTTCAATTCCAACAAATGTTTTATATCTGTTATCTGTAAGTCAATGACTTTGATTGATAAAAATTTTTATTGGTGTGACCTTCAATATAATTTTATAAAATTTTCTACAAAGTTACATTTTAATTATTATCAAGGTTATTTTTGCCCTCATTTCTTAAGAGGCCCATTTTGCCCCCTTTCCCCTAAATCTAATTTTTTAATGCAAACGAAAAAAAAATCAAATAAATTTTACCCTAAATTACATTTCTGGTTTAGAGTAGAGGTACCGGTTTTGTTCACTAGGTCATTTTTGAACACTTGAAAAATTTAAACAAAATACTTTGTAGAGACATAATTTATTCCTTAAACGTGTAAAAAAATACTTTTATCACAATATTAAAATAGAAATTTTATTCCGTATTTTTTCATTAATTAAAATGAAGTATTAAATGTCCAAAAATGAAGCAGAGACCACGAATTGTACTTCTACCCTAATATAATTGTCATACATTACCTCACATTTTCATAATTAAAATGATACATAAAGACTGTAAACTGACATTAATTAAATTTTGTAACATTATGTACTAGTACGTACTATAAATTACGAACTATGATTGCATTGATTACCAACGTTTTGGATCAAGAGTTAAATAATTTTTATTATTTTTTTAAATCTAGTTCGAACACACTGATATATTGAAATAGGCTTATAGCAATCAAATAATTTAATTAAAACTTAGAGATATAGATTTTCAATTCTATAACTTTAAGCCAATGAAATTAGCAGACTGCTAACTATTTGAATAATCTAATTCGAGAAAAAAATTGTTTTTAAGATTATATAACCTCCAAATTATTTAGAAATTAATCTCGTTGCAAGTCACATCAAAACGCCATAAAAGCAATCTGTAAATATTCAATACATCATGATAGGTGTCTTAAATGCGGTTACAAAAAACGACACGCAGAGAAATTTTTAGTAAAAATTATCCAAAAAGTTTGATACTGAGAGGACATATGGTAAATATTTAAGCCTCCCATGCACGTTGCAAAATATACTACACGGAAAGAAAATTATAGGGAGTATTCCTATGCATTATAGGAATGGTTCCTATAATGGTATAGGAATTGTACCCATACTATTATAAGAATGGTTCCTATATATTATAGGAACCACCCCTCCACTATTATGGGAACCATTCCCATAAATTATAGGAACCATTCCTATATTATTATAGGAACCATTCCTATAATATTATGAAAATGGGATTAGTTCCTATAATTATAGGAATGGTTCCTATAATTATAGGAATGGTCCCTATAATATTATAGGAACCATTCCTAGAATATTATGAAAATGGGATCTATTCCCATAATGGTATAGGTATCATTCCCATAATTATAGGAACTATTCCTATAATTATGGGTAATATTGCTACACTGAGAAAATTAAATGATTGTGTTTATTATTCTAAATTTTTAGCCCCAATCATCTAAGATGATAAGGACGATTTTAAATGCAAAGATAGTTAAAGTTATAATTTTTGTTAATAGGATTAACAATCATTGGATGATAACAGTTACCATCAGAATGATTACAGCTACCATCAGGATGATTACAGTTACTATCAGGGATGGTAATTATTATTATGAAAAAGTTGATCGAAAATCCAATAAATTTAAAGTAGGGGAAGGGAGGGCAAAATGGGCCCCCTGAAATTTCGGATGCCTCGAAATATTTGGGGGCAAAATGGGCCGCCCAAAATTTTTAACGTGAAAAGTGTTTGAGGCGGAGGGGTGGGGCAAAATGGGTCACTCAAAAAAATTGTAACGAAAAAATTAAATAGGCGGAAAATAAAAAAAAATCATTTTTTCGTTACAATTTTGTTTTTCGAGAGGTTCATTTTGCCCCACATATCACATATTGACCTGAAATATAATAGAAACATTATAGAGGTCAGAATTTGACGGAAAGCGAAAAAAAAAATTTATTTTAGAGTGATCCATTTTACCCCACATACCACATATTGGCCTAAAAATATAATAAAAACAATATAGAGGTCATGACGGAAAATGAAAATAAAACTTTTTTAGTTAATTTTTGAAAGGGTCCTTCGTGCCCCAGGCTCCCCTATTAACATTTAGTATTTTTTTACCCTCGTAAAATGATGGTTTCATTATAATCGAATTAATTGTTATTCTAATTATCTTTGATGGTAACTATTACAATTTCTGATGGTACCAGTTACCATCAGAAATTATAAATATAACTATTTAGGATAATAATCCTAATTAACTCGAGTTAACATCCATGATCGTAATACTTATCATCCAGATGGTAACCATTACAATCTAGATGATTTACACAATCATCTAGATGATATTCATTACTATCAGATTGATAGTAAAAATTTTACCATCACTAGATGATAACTCCAATCATTTAATTTTCTCAGTGTATATCTATAGGACGTGTTCCCATAATTTATGGTCGTCATTCCTATACTGGTATAGGATGAAATTTCACAAAATTATAGGAACCATTCCCATAATTTTCTTTCCGTGTATATAATACACTGAGAAAAAAAAAGTACTATTTTCCAAACATGAATTTCTTGGTTCAAGAAATCCGTTCAAAATATTTATTTTATTATTATTAATTATCGATTTCTTGAGAAAAGAGCATCAAAATAATTTTCCTTCAATCCTATGAATTCTTGAAACAAAATTATATATTCTTGAAAATTATCAAGAATCAATGTTCTTATATCGAGTAAATATTCTTAATAAAAGTATTTTTTTTTCTCAGTGTAGTATATTCGATAGCATGTAAATGAAGTGCAATTTCTACTAATAGCACGGTAAAAATTTAGTTACTAGCTAGATTGTCCTTATAGTGCCAAAATTCATGGATAATTTTTATTCAAAAATTCTCTTCGTGTATAGTTTTGCTTATTGCCTAGACGACTTCCTAATTTCAAAACACATAGTAACACAAAAATAAAATTTTTGAACTATGAATTGAATCATGTTCACAAGACTCTTCTGAACCTAAAAGTACTAAAAAATCGATTTCGCAAAATTTTTCCCTTACTGTGTTTGAAATTAGACAGCCACAGAACATGGAACCCATTTAATGTGTATTAAAATAATACGCTTTATGTGCAATGAGAAGAATTTTATAAGACTAATTATTTTTTAGGTTAATATCAATGATTCACCTGTATGTTTTTGACTTCAACTTAAACTTTGTAGGGTTATCACAAAAAATGCTATTAAATGAAAATTTTTGTGATAGCAAGAATATTAACTATTTTCAATTTATTAACAACAATTTTGTAAGAAACGTCTAATAAAATTTTCATTAAAGTTCTTATGCTTCGCATTTGAGGTGCGCAAAAAAATTATTTAAAAAGAAAATTCATTCCTGAATAATGCATTGCACTATTGCCCATCTGGAATCGTCAAGAAAATGAATCAAAGAATTGAGAAAAGAGAGAACAAACTTTATACCAGACAACATATTTAATTTCAAGGACTTTTGTAAATTCCTTAGAATGATTGATTTTTATTTAAAAATTTTACAAATATAAACGATGCATATTAAATAATTTTCTTTTTTAATTTTTTAATTAAAATAATTTGAATAATCCTAGTTGTTTATTAAAATTGTTTAAAATTTTTTATTTAAGATTTATTATTAACTCTTGACAATATTTTCGTTTTGTTTATCTTTTTAATTTTCGCAGAGTCCTTGTATTGATAAGATAATATATGATGAACAATAAATATTTATTAAAAAATAAATCTGTCATCATAAGTAATTAATCTTTGGGGAGTCCCATGCAAAACATAAAATAAAAAGTATAAAAATTAGACTAAATAATACCATGTTATTTTTGTGTACATAAACTTAGTGACGCATTTGATTGACGTCACTCTTAAGTTCCGAACATCTAAAAATGTTTGTATAGAACTATAAATAATTCCTTAAGGAAGTTAAAATGTCTTCAGCTAATCGTTTCAACAATGCTCGTTTGTTAATGATTGATAACTATATAAGAAACCACACATGAGATCTAAGAAAAGATTAATAGTGCATGCGTGACTGCACATTACGCGACATTAATATAAACACTTTAAACATTATTTGTTAAAATATTTTATGTCAAGGTAAAAAATATTTAAAGCCTTCTTTTGATCATAATAAAGAAAAATATTAAAGATGAAAAGTAACGCATGCGCCATTTTTCTTGCAAACAGAAAATAATATTTAAATGTTCAGAAGTACATTTGATGAAAAAGTAATACTACGCAGGAAAAAACGTACATGGAAAAAATTATTGATGCTAAAATAATATTACTATAGTATCAGTATACTGATATTAAAATAGTATCCTTAGTGTGGTGCAAATCTAGAACTACAGCGATACAAATTTTGTATGTTTTCGCGCATGCTTAAACCAACCTTAAAATGTAAACAATGATAGCTAAATTATAGTAGATTTTTTATTTTCAGATTGACCACTTTTATTTTCAATGTTATTTATTTTAAAAAACTGAACTTTTTTGAAATTTGATAAACAACAAAATGAAGAACGTTTTAATTCTATATATAATGTAACAACAGAATTATAAAAATTTGTGGGTTATAGCTGTATTAATGTATATACTCTATTCGCTCTGAGTGAAGCCATCGTAAGGGAAATTAAATCGACTGAACCGTTTGTAGTGGTTACTTTCGAAGTTACGGGAAAGTATTATTACTAAAATTGTAAGCAAGCACACGTGAAAGCATTTAGTTTGTTATTATTTAATTATTTATTTTTCATTTTGATATTTTTCTTAGTTTCATTTTTTGACTTTGATATGAATTTCAAACAACTTAACCTAAATGTTTACTGCATTCTTTTTTATTTTTATCATTATACTTACTTGTTGTTGATTTGCTTGACTAAAAAACAAAACTGTAATTACTATAAAACTGTCACATTTTTTTTATACCTTTTTTTTTTACTATTATTTATAATATTTATTTATTTTTATGTTTCTTGCTATTGACATACGTATAAAAATATACTCTGACAACCTCCCGTAGTTCATATTTTGTCTGGCGCTACAGTCACACTCAGCGAATTGCGATGTACTGAACTATGTACACTTTAAAAAATTTTTGGTATAAACACGAATTAAATCCGGAGTGAATGCGGAACGAATGATTTTTTTATTTATTCAATTTAATTTTATTATTGAAATTCACTCCGGAGGTTAGCTCACTTTAACCTCAAAATTTCGAATCGGAAAAGATGCGAATTGTAATAAAGTTTACATCTTTCTGAAATCACAGAGTACTTTCTTACTTTGATATGAAATTTACTATTTTTCTGGGTAACGTGACCAATTCTTCTCAAGACATGAAAAATATCTGAATATTTTTTTCTTTATGCAGTAAAAAATATTGTATAAAAATCAAAACAATCTGTGTGGGAAATGATTCACACAAATTTTCTTATTTTTTAAAACAGAATAAATGTTAATTTTCCTTTAATTTTTTTATGAAATTGTGTTATAAACTAAATTAGTTGAATCTCACTGATTCACAGGAACATTTTACAAATTGAAACAATTAGAAGTGAGTCACTTGGAATTGATCAATTTATTTATTTATTATCATTGTTTAAGTAAATTAGTACTTTTGAAGTGACTAAACTATTTGAACTCGTTAATTTTGAGTGACTTTCTCTTATTATTAATTAATCATTTATTGCACTTATTATTTATATTGCACTTATTATATATATGCACAAATTAATATTGATGTCACTTTTTATTATTAAAGTCATAACATTCATGATTTAGTAAAGTTAACATCAATTGTTCGAATTATAAAAATTAGATACTCAAAATATAAATGAAACCAGTTACTATAGCCGAAGGGTAAATAGGCATCGCCCAAACTTGGTAACTGACCAGGCATGGGTTCGAATCCTAATGGCAGTCGCTTCTTTGAGATTTGACCTAACGTCAACCTTACGGAAACCCCTAAGTCCCAACGTACTACTCCCAACAGTTTATAGTCGCTAATGACCCCAGCAGAAAAAAAAGCGACAAAAAAAAAGTAATTGAAATGTTCAAAAAAATAAATACATTGGAAATATTTTTTCAAAAAAAAATAACAAAGTAACTAGAAATGTCCTAGAATATAAAATTGAAATATACTTCAACTAAAATTATTTATTTTTTCATGCGTAAGCCAGAAGCTAAGAACGATTTGTCTCTTTTGAATATGAATTGCTTCAATTTAATTTACCTTTCTTGTAGACTAGGCTTTTATTCGTCCGTTGATTGGTCCGATTAACTGACCATCAAATTGCAAGCTCTAAATCTTATTCTATGAATTTTATTAAAAATGAATCTTAATACTTTTCAAGGACACGATAAATTTATCACTCATTTAAAAATTTTTGATATTCATATACGAACCATTTTTAAGAATTATGATTCATCATCAAGCTCATCAAATTAAATGAAATGATAATTCAATGACTAGTTGTAATGAGTATTAATTTCAGTAATTTAATAAATTATCTGTAAGATTGAATTGCAAGGCCATCGAAGGACACTGACGGCGAGAGGCGATAGCGGTAAATGTTCTTCGTCATCAAGAACCGTTTAATGGTTTAATTCTCTTAACTTTGAGAGAACCTCGAGCAAGGTCATATAAAGGGAGAAAGAGAAAGGATAAATAAATTATTTATTTATTTATTAATATTATCGATCCTTGGATACTCGACATTATCAATGACCCTTTTAATACATTGATTATCAATATATATATTCTTGTACATATACTCGAGGCCATTTCTATCAATTGTTGATAGGCTCAGAATCAGAACAGGGTCTTTTGATTGCCATTGTCAGGTCAACGATAATATCCAAGGTATCCTGTAACAGTGGATCTTTATAATTTCATTTTTAATAACTTATCAATTATGTGGATTGACTTTTTGTCATTGACAATTTATCTTATTTTACAAGGAAATGATAGAAGTAACATTGGCTCTTTTTATTTTAGAATTTTATTTATAAATTTTAAATAAGCTTATATTTTTGACATGAATGGCTTATATAATATGATCTTATGTTTATATATATGTGGGTATTAAAAGAATGAGATCAATTCATTTATTACAGCAATCTACAGAATACTTTTGCATTTATGAATGGATAAAAAAAGTTAATATTGATACAAACAAATATTTAACTGTCGGTACTATACGACTTAGATTTGTTATTTAATGACATAAAAATAAAGTTGACTTCATTTTTGTTTTACAAGTCAAACAAATTTTCTCGTTCATACATTTATTTTTTTTTAATTTTGCTAGAGCTTTTAGAGATGAAAATGCTGGATCAGCCGCTTTAGAAATATACCACTTTCAAACCACTATTACAATTTTTTTTCGAAAAAATCAAAAAATATTTTTTTTTCGAAATTGATTTGATTTGGAAATTTGTCTAAAAATTAAATATTTTTTGGAGACAGATAAAAATTTTTTTGAAAAAAAAATAAAAATGCAAGTTCACAAAATCTTTGAAAAAAAAATTACTACTATTCCGATACAGTTTCAGTAAAATTATCAAACTATTTTTTTTATGACTATACTTTATTACATAAAATTTTAGCTAATGAGTAATAGATAATTTAATTTATTTATTTAATTTTTATCTAAAATATTTAAAAAATTTATCATTTTCATTGAAAAATAATTAGCATTGTTAGAAAAGTAGATAATTTAAAATTCATTACTATGATGAAAATTAGAGGAATTACTCACTGCAATTTAACTAGATTGGATCGTAAATTAGATTAGTAGGACAAGGTTTTAGAATTGAAAATATAGTCTATTTAATTACTAATAAAGTATAATACAATCAGAATAAATAGAATACTTAATTTTAAACCCATTCATTTTTTTTTTGTTTTAATAGGTAATTATGCATGTTTAATATATTATATGTAAATCTATATATATACATGTCCAACATAATACATTAATGAATGTACTCAATCAAGATTACGTAACAGAAGTTGATGTAGAACTGGAATAGCAGGAACTGGTTTGATGCCAATAATTACTCTGAAATAGTTGTACATGACACGTAATCTTTATAATCATCTCTAACGTCTTTCACCAATGTAAACAAGAAAAAGAAAAGTCAATTGTCTGCGTCACGATGACGATACGTTTAATTAATGTCAATAACCTTGGGGTTCATAAAAGAATTTACTACCATGGTATCTGGTAACACGAGAGACTGTTTTGTCTAATTATTTTAATCAGTTCATAGTCGTAAAACTAATAATTATTCTTTTAAAACCTTCATAAATAATTATATGACTCAAAAACCTACATATAAAATTATTTCATACAGAAAGATCATAACCAACTTATAAGTTCTGTTTAAAAATTTTAGATGTACATTAATATCAATAAATCTATTTGATTTACGACTGTGAGAAAAAGAATAAATCTGACGAGATATAGTCAGATTTAGTCAGATATTGAATTTGGACTGAAATATATCTCGTCATATCTTGTTATATCTGAAATTTTTTTTTTTTTATAATTTTGTTAAGATTTTTATATAAAGGAAAGGAGGGGGGGGGGCAAACAGGGTACCCCCAAAATCTTATAGTTTAAATGATTTTTAAAAATTCCAAAATCACTTTTGTAAATATAATTGAGCGTTATTTTGAATTTTTTTTGTTAAACTATTTCAAAAATCAATTGCTGGTTGAAAAATATTAATGACTTTTGTTTTACACATAAAAAATTGACATTTTTTGTGTTTTATAATCTTTAAAGTTGATTCTCCAAGCAGACGCAGTTTACCCCGCTTCTACACCGGTTACCTTGCTTTTACACCGATATTACTCCGCTTTTACACCGGTTACCTCGCTTTTACACCGGTTCTACTCCATTTTTACACCGGTTATCCCACTTTAACACCGGTGAATTACTCCTCCTACACCGGTGTAATTTCATTTTTACACCGGGCGGAGTTAAAATGAGTCCATTTTTAACACCGCTCTTTTTACAGTGTACGATAAAAAGTATTTAAAATTTGTTTTTCTTCTTAAGTATCCAATAATCATGTAAAATATAATTTTTCTCCATGTAAATTACTTGCAAAAAAGTTTAACTTAATCAAATTCACGTAAAAAATCATTAAAAAAAAAGATTTAGTGTATTTGAGTCCTCGAAAACTTGGTATTTCCTTTACCCCGTATAGTGTCTCTCCCTCCCTTATGTTCAAATCTGACGAGGTATGGTCATATTTGTCCAGATCTAAAGATATGTAAAAAGAACTAAGACGGTATAAAAAAAAAAATTTGCAGATCTGACGAGATATCTTCAGATATGATCAGGTTCAAATTTAATATCTGACCAAATACGACTATATCGTATCAAATCTAATTTTTTTCTACAAGTGTAGAGCTTCTTACATTTAAAATTTTTTTTTTCAGCCTCCAAAATCTCTTTCAGTATAAAAAATTTGTACATTTATATTTTAATAATTTGCTTTTCTTAGATTCAATTTACTTAGATCTTTATAAATTTACATACATCTTATTTTTTTTCAGTTTGACTTGAACACTTAGTAACTTTTGCTGAATTCTTAGTGATCAAACTCAGTTTCTGAAACATTTAACTCTTCATGCTTCAACTTCGTCGATGATGTTGTCACAAATATATTTAATCAGCATAAATAAAAAACGAAATAGAATCCATAGTATTATTCCGTTTCTAACCAGTTTAATCTCTCACACCTTAAAAATTTTTTCTTTGATCCAACTTAGGACTTCCGGTTAGTATAAGCATTTAAGTATTAACTGGTAATGAAAATGCTAATTTTTCGAAGGTTAACAAATTTTAACCTGTTTCTTTCGGATTGTATTTTTATTGGTCTGGCTGTCTTTGCTATTGTACAGCCTTTGCCGATTCTCTGTCTCACCGGATGGGTGCGGATTCCACCCATACGATGATGACGCTTGGTCAGTTGTCCCTGACTTTATTTATGTTTCCCCATAGTCGTGTAAAGTCACCCATCGCCACCAATGAAGGACTGTCTACGGATATTTGTGACGGTCATCCTTTCCATCTCTCTTTTTTTTCTCTCTTATTCTTTATTCTCTTTTTGTTCACTCCTTTGTCTTTGCTCTACTCGTTCAGTCGACCGTTGCTGCTCGTCCGGTTTGCCCAGACTTTATTCAATCGTCTGGCAATCAATTTTTATTTTTATACCAATTTACCAAGGTCATTTATGATACTAATTTTTTATGTATTCAAATATATTATCAATAGACTTATAACGAGTTGCCGAACCCTAATTCATTAAATAAATATTTATTTTATTGTTTAATTAATTAATCATTTATTGTTTGAAATACATTTTTTTTTTATAAACAATTAAATAACTTAGAATTAAAATTTATTTGATACACTGATAGAGTAAGTGAGAGTTTATTAATTTCACTACTGACCTCGAAGAAAACCAACACAAGAGACATTCACTTTCCCATTCGAACATCAAATAAAACTCGTTGTCCTGGAAATCAGGTCGCCAGGAATCAAGAGTAGATCTTCACCGGAGAAAGTGAGAGTTATTATTATATGCTGAGAGGGTCAGTAGGTTATTAAATAAAATTGCTCGAAAATATAAGATGAAATAAATATATAAATATATATATATATTATTTATACAAATTTAGAAAAAACTAGGATCACAAATTATGGCTGTTGCAGAGTGATTATTAGCTGAATTATTTCATTAAAAAATGAAACAAACTGACTGAGGTAAAATGGGTCACCACTGAAAAAAAAAAATTTATTGTCTGCTCTCTCCAGGCTAATCGTTTTACCCCATCCTTTTCTACAAATCGTAACTGAGCATTTTTTAGCAAAAAATTTTTTTTCCTCAGAAATTTTGCCCCAGGTAAAATGTTTAATTAATTTGACTATTTCTTAGTATATACAAATATATAAGGATGCTATGAAATAAAATCGGGGTTTTATTTTTATTAGGTAGGAACTAAAATTTTTGTACTGATGTAAAAAACGTTGAGAATAAGATTGGCGGTAGATTCAAAGATTTGGGGGTGCCTTATCGGTCTTTAAGCTTTTTAGCATCTTTTTAAACCAATCTGATGTACAAATTAATTATAAAAGGATCCGACTAGCATAGATCGATAGAGAATCAAATTCTCTACGAAAATAAAAAAAAAAAAAAAAAAAATACATATTAATAATCAAATTTTAATATAGAAAATAATTTATCCTTCATATAAATTTCATTAATTTAAAAGTATAATTGAACCGATAACAAAATCGTACTCTGTAGTAAAATGAAGAGTAGTTTTAATTATTTTATCTTGCACATAATTATTGTCATCAAAACATCCGGAAATAAATAAAAATATTTTACAAAATCTGTAATACATGTACAAATTTTTTTTTATTTAATAATAATTTACCCATTCTCCTTAAAAAAATTATTCTGATCTTCAAAGATCTAAATCCAAGACTGTAACGTGGGGGGGGGGGGGCAAAATGGGGTGACATTTATATTACATATAAGCCCTCATTTCTTAAGGGGTCCATTTTGCCCCCCCCCTTCTACCCCTACAACAAATTTTTTCATTACTTAGATCTATAGGTCGATCAAAACCAAAAAAAGCGAATTTCAATTTTTAAAAAAATTTTTGGGTGCTACCCGACTAGAAATTATCCCCAAGCATACATTGGGACCCCATTGGGTACTGATGGGGCAAGCCCGATAGGGTTATCCCTATTGGGATTTGATTGGGAACATATAGGGTAAGCCCAACATTAAAATAAAAAATTGCGATTGGGTTTACCCAATTGGGATAGGATTGGGAACATGTTGGGTCAACCCAATGCTAAAATTAATGACTCGGCAATGGGTTTGCTCGATTGGGATATTTTTGGGAACGTGTTGGGGCCACCCAACGTCAAAATTAATAATTTGCTGTTGGGCTTACTCGATTGGGAAATAATTGGGAACCTGTTGGGAAAACCCAATGCTAAAATTAATGATTCGACAATGGGTTTGCCCGATTGGGAAATAATTGGGAACTTGTTAGGATAACCCAACGTCAAAATTAATAACTAGCTGTTGGTCTTACCCATTTGGGGAATAATTGGGATCACGTTAGGAAAACTAAACATGAAATTTATAAAAAAAAAATTTTTACTTCTAAAAATTAAAAATAATTTTTAAATGCAAAATATTTACGTTTTATTCTGTATTTTAACATGAAAACGAAAAAAAAAAAAAACTGATTAAACTTTAATAATAAAGAAAAAAACTTAACAATAGTAAAACGTATTTTTAATCACTTGCAGATTATAAATTTAATTATAAACTTAAAAAAAAAACTAAAACTTTAAGGGAAAAACAATCCATATGAAATATCTACTAACTTTCATATGCTCATATATTATTATATGTAAAGATAAAAATCGAATAGTTGTGTATGTTAACACCAATGATGCACGTGGCGACAAAATCTTGTGACTATAATACAAGCGTAGACAAGTTCAGACAGGTCAGCGCATAAAACAAATAACTAGTGGACAAAATCCCATATACACGTGACTCTTGCATTGGAAAACGTTCTAAGTAACTTATCAAGGCGTAATTTTTTGACATCTTTACAGTTACAATACCGTGCAATATAATTGATAGAATTAATAATAAAGAAAGTGCTAGTGCAGTGCAATATAATTGATCAAAATAATATTAAAGTGCTAGTATAGTGAATATAGGTTATAAAAATTGTGTCTCGTGCAAAGTGAGAATTTGTGAAATAATTAATTTTTTTTGTGAGCTAACACTATTGTAAATTAACAGTCATAACGAAAATTGAATAAATAAAAAAAAATTGTACTAGAATGAGAGGATTTAAATAAAATTTATTTAACCAAATTTTTCTTATGTTGGGATTTTAGTGGGATTTTATTGGGTTGGCCTAAAGTTTCTGTAGGGTGAACCCAATTGAAACCCTATAGAGTGTGCCTAATTGGGAAACAGTTGGGTATACCCAATTGGGACCCAATAGGGATGACCCGATTGGGATCATCTTGGGCTATGCGTTACAACCCAACGTTGGGTTCCCAATTGGGAACCCAATTGGATTCCAATAGGTCTTACAACTTTTTTTCTAGTCGGGTATAACAGAAAAAATGTTTAAATTGTCGATCGCCATTAATTCAAACAGATCAAAAATTAAAAAGAAAATAGACCTTAGATTTAAACTATTTTTATCCGGGTAAGTATAAAAAAAAGTTTTATGATATTAAGTCAACACATATGCCCTCATAAATGACAAAAATTTTGCATCAATGGCACTTGCAATTTGTAGTCATATTCACTAAGCAACTATGACCTCGTATAAAATAATACATGTTATAGAAACACGAAAGACTTGTTATAACCTTTGACCTGAGTGACGAGAATCACGCCAGAACTAGAATATAATACATCCGCACGCAAGTAAACTCATCAATTGGCCTGTATGATATTTTTGGGTCATGGCACACTTCTTATTTGCCCTACTAAAATGTAAAGAAATGAACTTGGAAAGTGTTTGCTCCAATACTTGAACACGTATGTAGTTAAATTTTTATTTTTTTTGTATACACGGAGAGAAAATTATACGAACAATTTCCATACACTTATGGAAACGTATCCCATAATATATAAGATCTTTATATTATTTTCCAGCATATTGTCAAGCTTGATAATAAGTACAATCTTCAGCGTCTGTTATTAAATTTCTAAAATTGGGTTGCGTTTTTTTGGAACCAAGGGTGCGATATGTCTATAAAAACTGTCCCTGTAATATCATGGGGATCATTTCAACATATTGTGAGAACAGTCCCCATGAGAAAATAATTCCCAAAATGTAGAGGGTTTCCCCTACTCTGAAACAAAATGAAACCCTCAGACTCCTCTATAAAAATGGTTCCTATTTCATATATGAAATAGTTACCATAATTTCTTGGAACCGTTCCATGAATTTTTCCATACACAAAAAAAGGATTTCTTGGCGCAAAAAATTTTCACTCATCCCAATAAAATTTTTATTTGCCTTAAGAAATTTTTTGCTTTATAAATTGAAAACGAAAATTTTCTTGGGGTGAAGAAAAGGTTTTTCGAGCCTAGAAAAAAATTTTGTGAGGCAAGAAATTTTTTCTAGTCCTGAGAAAATTTTTGCTTTTATTTCATAATGCAAAATTTTTTGTGCTTCCATAATTTTTTAAACTTTTATTAAAAAAAAATTAACAATACCAAAAGGTTCTTATCACCCGATGATATTTAATCACATATATTCAAACGCAATCAAATTGTTGTATGTATATATTTCACCTGAAGCTGCATTGATAAATTTAAGATTTGTAAAGACTGTATTTCCGTTTTGTACCTATAAGCGTGGCCCTCGCGTGCCTCTTTTATTTTTGTTCAAAGAATACCGTACTTATAATCCCGTTAAGTTGTAGTTCTTCAAGGGTTTTATTCGTTTATGATTATTGCCGGCCCACGACGAGTCATTGCTACAATTTAAATTAGTGCAAGGTAAGTTGAGAAAGCCCCTTCTCTGCCTTTTTCTCTTTAATTTTATAACTCTGAAGATCCTCAAAAGAAATTCAAAAAGTTCTAAGCGTGCGTCCCTACTATATACAATACTTCATTTTAAAAGGACAAAATTTTCAGGTAATATTGCGAGTTGCACGTGGCATTTATTGAGTATAAATTTTGTTTATACTTCAAGATGTCATTGAGAAAGCGATAAAAATTTTTTTTTAAATTGATATTGTGGAGGTTTGTTTTTTTTTTTTTTTCTTCAATAACAGAGAGAAGAAAAATCTTTGAAAATATAATTTAAAGCCTTCTTTTTTAACGATAAAAAAACTCGGGTAAAAATATTTGGCCGAAAAATTTGTATTCATAATGAAGGCTGATATTTGGCGGACACTCAAACCCATACAAAAAAAAAGAATCGGCCCATTACTGGGTCATGAATGGCTGCCAATTTTCAAGCGTCGACCGAAGATCGGCTAAATATCGGATGATAACGGTATACCAAGCATGGCAGTCACAAGCATTGGCCAATCGTGGCAATCAATCATCGGCCAAAGCTTGGTATCAAGAGCACTCAATCAAACCGTTGGCCAACAAACGGCGGTTAATCGTGCGCCGTTTTTATAAGCAAAAAGACGGCTACCAATGACTCACCATGCACGTGCCAGTATAGTTAGCCATTTATTGGCCAATCATTAGAAAACCAGGCATCGGCCGATCTGTGGGAAAATTTCGAAGCTCGGCGACTTTGTATGGGCAGTAGTTTTTTTTTTTAAATAAAATTATGGGACTTAGAAAAATTTTATGAAACGTAAAATAGAACTTAGAAAATTTTCAAATTGTGGGACTTTGAAATATGTCAAAATTTTGAAAAAAAAAATATAGTCAGTGATCTAAGTGATTAAACACGACTAGTGAATTAACTTTATTAAAAATATATATATATACCCAATTATAAGATTTATATGACCAGAAATATATTATTATTACTCTTCATATTAATTTTTTTCTTTTATAATATATCTCAACCAAAGAATATGCCATCTTTTCACCAATAATAGATAATTATCTCAAAATTATGTATTTTTGGTTAAGGACGAAATAGTAAATTTTGTATGAAATTAATTTGAATGTATTTGTACACTTGATTTAAAATTCGAAATTTTAGTTATGATTAATTATTTTGCAAAAAAATTCAAAACAATGGTAAGTTTTTTAAAAATATCGTTAAAAATTTGTTTTTTATATAAAGTAACGGAAGTAGGATAGTGTTGCGAAAAGTATGAGATAAATATATATTTATTGAGAAGGTAGAATGAGAGACAAAGTTGTCGGCCCTGAATTATAACGATGGATTCACACAAGGGAACGGGAGTGTTCTTTGTTATTCTCTACGGCCTAGAAACCTCAATTTGCCACTATAGTTACGTGGATGTGAGAGTGTCTTATGAGAGAAAGTAATGTGGTTGGAAAAAGTGAAAGCCACTTCCGGGGTAACCGTCCGGATTTTATTAAATATAAATTAATAGGAAATATATATAAACAATAAAAATTACTAGCGAATTTAAAAATTTTTTGATTGAAAAATAAAAATATTTTTAAGAAATATATATGGATATTTAAATAATAGGTATTTGAGATAAAAACACCAGGTAAAGAAAAAGTAGAACAGGGCCAGTATCCCAGTGACTCCGCATGGCACACATTCGCCTTTCGAATGAAAGTGAAAACCATCTTTGTGTGTCAAAAATTTATGAGCAAGTATATGAATAATTTCATAAAAAATTTATTTAAGTTAAATATTACTTAAACTTAGAGCCGAATGGTTTTCTTTTTTTCAATGGATGAATTTAAAAAAAAAAAAATTCCATTTTTGGCAAAATAAAAAGTAGAGTTATCAAAATTAATGAAGTTAAGAAAAAATAAATTTTAAAAATAAAATTATATGGCGAAAATTTAATTCAAAATAAAAGTCATAAAAATTATGATTTTTGAAATTTTTCATACATACTCTATAATATATAATTACAAAAAATTGTTAAAACAAAATATACGGCTGCCCAATTTCAAAACACAGTAACTGACAAAAAAAAATTTTTTGAAATATGCATCGAATCAAGTTCACGAAACTCCATTAGAACTAAAAATACAAAAAAGTCGATTTTGAAAAATTTTTCAGTTACTGTGTTTTGAAATTGGGCAGCCGTATATATGTGAAGTTCATCACATAAATTTGACACATTTGAATAAATTTAATTAATTATTATTTTTTACTAAAAAGTAAGTCAAAAATAAAATCTACACAAATCGTGTGTTGCAAGCGGTTTACACAAATTTTGTGTTAAATAAAATTGAACACATAAAATGTGTTCTTTTGACAGAAAATTTGTATACATTTAACAGAACGTTTGTGTAAATTTAACACATTTTTCGTGTTAAAGTCAACTAATAAATATAAGCACATAACCTAACCAACTCAAGTATACTGATCTACCCTTAGTAGAACTTATGTCAATTTAGCGAACAATTGAACTGGTTCAAAAAGGTATGAAAGTTATATAAATTCAATTGTAAAATGAATATATTTAATTGTAAATAAATTATAATCCAAATTTTCCTGCAGACAATGCTTTGCTTGGTTATAGTAATGAAGAATTTCGCGGGAACGTTTATTATAGTCAAACAATACAAATTTTGTGTCAATTTTTGAATAACACAAGAAATGAGTTACATTACAGATTTTCTAATCATTTAACAAATAATTTTTTAACACAATACACAGAATTTTTAACTGTGTAAATTAAAAATTTGTCATACAAAAAAATTTGATTACTTATGTAAAACAATTTTTTAAACAATTAAATAAAAACGAAAATTCGATCTTATTAATAAAACTTTTTGCAAAATGTTAAATTTCGCTGAAATCTATTTGAAAATTTGCTAACAAATTGTTGCATTTCCGTGTTGGTATTTTTTAGCCTCGTGACAATTTGTGATCAAAGCTTCAAATAATTTCAGCAAAAAAAGTGATTTATAATTGTCGGAATAATGACTTACTCTTATATAGGTACAAATTTTTTCATAACCCATCGTTGAATTCACTTTTCACACACATGTAAAAGTTTGAAAAAGGAGTACATATTTAGTAACTAATTTGGCAATGATAGAAAAAATAAAAAAATGCGTTTTTTTAATGTTATCTTAAACAAACGGAAACCTAAAAATTACAAATGTCAAATTATATGCATACAAAAGTCTTTTGAAAGCATGTATTCAGTTATAACTGTATATGACAGACAAGGTCAAAGGAAAAAAGTATCTTTATGAAAGAGGAGGAAACGATCAATTGATGAAAACGTTTACCAATTTTAAATATGCCGCTTTAAATATCGATAAAAAAATTAAATATAAAACTACCCATACGAAGTCGCCGATGCTCGAAAAAAATCTACGATCGACCGAGGCTCGGCAACCAATGCTCGGTCGAGCGTCGGTGCACTATCATCAGCCTATGGTTGTCACACCATCGGTAACCGAACTATATTCATAACAATGACATCCGATCATCGGCCGTTCCTCGGTCGATGATATGATAAATTTTCTTTTGCGCATGCGCGGTAAATATCACGTCAGCTATTTTTAAGCATTATATTTACTTGTATATACTTTTCATTAGACAGAAACATTACTGAATATAACAGAAAATAAATTTATCGTTGTGATTAAAAAAAATTCTGTAATTTATAAAATCGTGTCTGACCGTGTAAGAAAACATCGGGCATTAAAAAAATACATGGATAATAGATCTCAACCCCCTAATAAACCCTCAGTGTAAATTGTTAATGACAATAGTACAAACGATCGTGATCATGATAATTTACACAGTTAAACAATTGTAAATAATGTTGTAAATAAAGAAATTAATTATAGTGTATTTAATAGTAATAATGAAAGTGATGAGAATAGTTTTAGTGATTTTGTACACTGAGAAAACATTTCTCTTCGGACAATTAAATTGATTTTGTTAAATTCTGTTAAAGTAAATTTTATTACGTCAACATAATCTATTTTGTCATTTTTAACAAATGATTTAATAGATTCTATTTGGTTGACATTAATATTTCTCTTTCTTAGATAAGAAAACTATTTGGTAAAGTTAAGAAAATATTTATTTAATGGACAACTAAACTATTTTATAGTGCCAACAAATTCAAATATTGAAGCAAAGTATTATCTTAACTCTAATAAATATTACTTAGACACCAAAAAATATATTCATTTAGAATAAATATATATATTTGGTCGAGGTTAATAAATATCTATTTAAACCTAATGATTATTGATTTAAAAAGTTATGGTGCTAGGCAGCAGCAGCGGAAGTAGTGCGGTGCTTGCCACTAGATAGCGCCCACCAGTTGTAATGTGTCCCTGGTAAGAAACTTATTTCAGAATTATTATATTCCCAACTTGAAGCATATATGGGACAGATTACTTGCTGTAAATCAGCAGAGTGTCGATTACCTATTTTTGATAGTAATATAGAGTTATTCTGTATTACACTGACACTAATGTCTCCCTGAACATTTTTGTCATAGTATAAAAAAAAGTACGCGTCAAAGAAATAAATTATTTAATTTATTTTTATTATTATAATAAAATTATAATAATAATTAAACTATAATAATAATAATTAAATTATAATAATAATCATTTAATTTAAATTTAAAATTAAGCAAATAAAATTATTTATCTAAATATGCATTTATTAAATTGTTAAATAAATATTCTGTGATTTTTAAATAATATTTAATTATTGTTAATAACTCATTCTCTAAGGCTCATTAATATATTTCATTATAACAAAAATTAGTTGTCAGAAGAAAATTTTGTTCTCAGTGTACAATAGGATAATCCTCGGATCCTATCCTCGGCCGATGCTCGGTTACTATCCTCGGCCGACGCTCAATGGGCAGTCTTGCGCTGATGTTAACATCCGATGCCCAGCGAGTCTTGCGCCTATACATATTCCGATCATCAGCCGATGCTCGAGGATCGGACGGCGATCATAGCCCGATGATCGACCGATCACCGTTCTTTGTATGGGTAGTATATAGTTTTAGTAAATGTATGATCGATCAGAAGTATTAATAGCTCTTGATGTGTCACGAATTTAATCGATGTAATTTATTTTAACGGACTAGATTAAAGCTTCAGACTGATTGACTAAGCAATTATGAATTTATTCGAAAAATAGTCATTGAAAAATGAGTAATATTCAATGTATGAGTCATTCTATGCCGACCTATCCAACCAAATAAATTGTACTCTCATCCTTTTAGATGCGTTCAATAATTTTTTATAAATAATCGACCTATCGTAGATCACTTCTTCATTCTAATCAATATGTTTAATATAATAAAATTTTATTTAAAAATCTAGGGAAAGGGCGGGCAAAACGGACAACCCCGAAAATTTGGTAAATTTTTTTTTTTTTTGTTTTTCAAAATTGTTATTAATCATCATTTACGACTCATGTCATCATTTTTGTACAATTTTGAGTGCCCCAAATTTTTTTATTAAATTTGTTCTTAAAAATTTTATTTTATAGGAATTTTTCAATGGATTCAACACGGAAAGAAAATTATGGGAATGGTTCCTATAATTTTGTGAAATTTCATCCTATACCAGTATAGGAATGACGACCATAAATTATGGGAACACGTCCTATAGATATAGGAATATTACCCATAATTATCGGAATAGTTCCTATAATTATAGGAATGGTTCCTATAATTATAGGAATGGTTCCTATAATTTATGGGAATGGTTCCTATAATATATAGGAACGATTCCTATAAATTATAGGAACCATTCCTATAATATTATAGGAGTAGTTCCTATAATAGTATAGGAATGGTTCCTATAATATTATAGGGACAATTCCTATAATTATAGGAACCATTCCTATAATTATAGGAACTATTCCCATTTTCATAATATTATAGGGATGGTTCCTATACTATTATAGGAATAGTTCCTATAATATTATAGGAATGGTTCCTATAATAAAATAGGAATGGTTCCCATAATAGTATAGGAATGGTTCCTATAATTTATGGGAATGGTTCCTATTATATTATAGGAATGGTTCCTATAATAGTATAGGAATGGTTCCCATAATGGTATAGGGGTGGTTCCTATAATATATAGGAACCATTCCTATAATAGTATGGGTACAATTCCTATACTATTATAGGAACCATTCCTATAATGCATAGGAATACTCCCTATAATTTTCTTTCCGTGAATGTATTGTTGATCAAGAAAAATACATACGCTATTTTTTTCGCTATATTTAAATTTTATGTAAATTATTTATCTTCAATAATTTTTTTATCGGTATTTTTATTTACTACGAGTTTCGCAAATTCTTCTTTCACTTCGATTGGATATAAAAAATTTTATAACAGCTGTTTTAATTACATAAAAAAAAAAAAAATTACATACTTCTTTTTGAGGGTGGTCCGTTTTGTCTGTTTGAGGAACAAATTCTTTCTATGAAAACTGGAAATTTGGGTTAATTACTTTAAATTGAAGTCAAAAAAAGAATATTCACCGTATTAAAATGCCTTAAATTCATTATTTTCTCAGACGTCTCGTTTTGCTCGCTATGCCCCTGTACATTTTCAGTTTAATGGAAACGGAAAGTTTTTTTAAATGATTTTAATTTTAATTCTTATCTTAAACTAACTATTATGATTTAAATGGATTTTATTAGTAACTGACAAAAAATTTTGTCGACCTTATTAAAAATTTAGTCTAATATGTTTAATGTTTTCCTTTTCCCCAGCTTCTGATTGGCTTGGGTAAAATTTTCTCTATTCCAACTAGTCTGTTTTTATAAAATATATTAAAGGAATTTCAAAAATATATATATATATATATATATATATGTATAAATGTTTTAATAAAAATTTTAAAAGAAAAAAAGAAGCGAATTTAAAATATAAATAACAAATGAATTTATTTCAATAAAAATTTCAACATCTTTATTGAATAATCGACTTTCAAGAATATATATTTAATTATGAATAATTATATGTAGCTCTCTCCAAAGTTATACAAATTTCAAAAACTCTTTTTCAACGTTGCAATAATATAAAAAATTTCTTATTTATAAAGAAATTTTAAGATAATAGATTATAATATATTGTAATAATATATTATATAATAAATGGTTTTAATCCTGTCACCATTCAAAAGAAATCAATTTATAAAATTAATAATTAACAATTTAACTGAAGTTTCATGAAAGTATGTAATGATAAAAATATTATAATTAATTGTCACAATAATCGCAAAAGTTCACACAAGTTTCTGGTAGATATAAAAATTGAATGAAATCGATCAATTTTTAAAAATTGCCCAGGTCAAAAAAATAATTTGATTTTGGAGTAATTTTAAAAATTGAAAATAAAGGATGTCAAGTTTGAGTTCTTTTTTTTAATTGTGCTTTTAACTGAGTTATTGTCTTACTTAGTACCGATTTCCGCTGACTGTCATATTAAAGTCACGTCATGAGTGTGAATGTAGCAGACATCAGACAAATTTAAAACTATAAATAAATAGAATAAATAATTAAAAAAGTTAAATTTGAAAAAAATGCATGATCCTGAAGTTAGCCGTTAGTTTAAAATTTTTGGATTTTTTTTTTTCGATAACTTAATTTAAAAAAAAAAAAAACTAAAAATATGCACATGTAGAAAATTGAAAAAACTACAAGTGCAATTTTTCAAAACATTTTTTTTTTCAATAATTCATCGTTTTCCAAAAATCCAAAACTTATTAGATATGAGCTAACTTCAGTATCATGAAATTATAACCTGGAACTCGGGTGTCTATGGAGAATTTCAACATTCCAAGTAATAAATTTTATAATACGTATCATAAATTTTCTATGTATCAGTTACGATTTTTTAGTTTAAATAGTAATTTTTCTTGCATAGACAATAAATTTTCCTATTTATCCTGTAATTATTCACGTTTTAATCATAAATGAAAAAATTACTATTCAGAATGATAGTGTTTACTGATCACTTTATTATTATATTATGTGTCGTTCTCAATTTGTACAGGTCATTTTTTTCCCGCGTAAATCAAATGCAAGTCAAAAAAAATTTATAGCAGTCAAAATGAAGTTAATTAAGTCAAAAGTAAGTCCAATAAGTCAAAGTTTTCAGATTCGAGTGTTCAAATTTACCCTAGCAAATGAAATTTATGTTCGACTTATTTACCCCGATCATGTTTATGCGTTCTAAGAATATACAAAGGAATAGGAAGCGTTTAGTAAAGAAAAATCAATATATAAGTCAGTGCCCTTGAGAACAATAATTTATTCACGTACATTATAAATTTGGGCATAAGCCTATTTGTCAGTACAAAACAGATTGTAAATCAGTTTGAAAACCTGAAAAATGGTAAAATTTAAATTTACGGGTAAAGAGTTATGTATTTGTCGGTTAAACTGAACAAAACAATGACGAAAATGTTACAAATTTACGATGTGATGCTTATTTAGACTAGTCTACTTTTACCCATTCTATTGTGTATGAATACTTGAGAAAAGAGCATGATGAGTGACGAGCTAATATTTTACCTGATGCTTTAAAGTTAACTTGACAATTGACCCCTTCTATGTTTCCGAGTATCTAGACTCTAGACTGGGTAGACTGTAGACCAGACTCAAGCATCTTTAGAAAGTGGCAAAAGTTTCAGTGAGAGTGGCCGCACGTGAAATCGCAAGTATACCACCACGTTAGTCAGGCATCTTTTTTCACCCGGAAAAAATAATATTGTCGAGGTCTAGCTAAATTTCTAAACCTATAATCGACTTTAGCCGTAAAGTGAAAACTTAAAAATTTATCTTTTGTTGAACTACCCTCATTGCTCATTACTTACGACAACAAAACCAAAACGTTTAAATTTTTTACAACTGACCTTTTTGGTTTAACCGTAAAAGAATTTATAAAAGTCAGCAGCAGTGTCACATTATATAAAAAATACTTTTTTAAATATATAGGAAAAGGGGGTAGGGTAGGCAAAACGGGGTATCCCAAAAATTTTGTAAAAAAAAATTTTTATATTTTAGATGGTATTTAAACATTCCAAAATCACTTTTATAAATATAATTGAGCGTTATTTTGAATTTTTTTTGTTAAACTTTTTAAAATTCGATTGTCAGTTGAAAAATATTAATGACTTGTTTTATGATAAAAACTATTAAAAATTTGTGTTTCTTCTTCTGTATCCAATAATCATGCAAAATATAATTTTTCTTCATGTAAATTACTTGCAAAAAAGTTTAACTTAATCAAATTCATTAAAAATCCAGAAATTTTTTCTTTGCTTTTTAAGGGGGTACACGGAAAAAAAATTATGAGGAAGTGTTCCTGTGTATTATGGGAATGGTTCCCATAGTAGTGTAGGAACAGTTCCTATACCATTATAGGAACAATTCCTATAATACTATAGGAATGGTTCCTATAATTTACAGGGATGATTCCCATAATATTATAGGAATGGTTCCCATAATGGTATAGGAACTGTTTCTACAATATTATAGGAACGGTTCCTATAATTTCCAGGAATGGTTCTCATAATATTATAGGGATGGTTCTTATAATATTATAGGAATGGTTCCCACAATGGTATAGGAACTGTTTCTACAATATTATAGGAACGGTTCCTATAATTTCTAGGAATGGTTCTCATAATATTATAAGAATGGTTCCTATAATTTATAGGGATGGTTCTCATAATATTATAGGGATGGTCCTCATAATATTATAAGAATGGTTCCCATAATGGTATAGGAACTGTTCCTATACTATTATGGGAACCATCCCTACAATATTATAGGAACGGTTCCTATAATTTCTAGGAATGGTTCTCATAATATTATAGGGATGGTTCTTATAATATTATAGGAATGGTTCCCACAATGGTATAGGAACTGTTTCTACAATATTATAGGAACGGTTCCTATAATTTCTAGGAATGGTTCTCATAATATTATAAGAATGGTTCCTATAATTTATAGGGATGGTTCTCATAATATTATAGGGATGGTCCTCATAATATTATAGGAATGGTTCCCATAATGGTATAGGAACTGTTCCTATACTATTATGGGAACCATCCCTATAATATTATAGGAATGGTTCCTATAATTTATAGGGATGGTTCTCATAATATTATAGGGATGGTCCTCATAGTATTATAGGAATGGTTCCCATAATGGTATAGGAACTGTTCCTATACTATTATGGGAACCATCCCTATAATATTATAGGAATGGTTCCTATAATTTATAGGGATGGTTCTCATAATATTATAGGGATGGTCCTCATAGTATTATAGGAATGGTTCCCATAATGGTATAGGAACTGTTCCTATACTATTATGGGAACCATCCCTATAATATTATAGGAATGGTTCCTATAATTTATAGGGATGGTTCTCATAATATTATAGGGATGGTCCTCATAGTATTATAGGAATGGTTGCTATAATGGTATAGGAACTGTTCCTATACTATTATGGGAACCATTCCCATAATTTTCTTTCCATGTACCCCATTTTGCCCGCAAAAATGAAAAATGATTTTTTTAACGGTAGCTGAAAATTTTTTCTATCTACTTTGATTGTCATTAAAAAAAAAAGATTTAGTGTATTTGAGTCCTCAAAAACTTGGTATTTCTTTAAGTACCCCGTTTAGCCCCTCCCTCCCCCAATTAAAAAAAAAATTATTGTAAATAAAATGTATTTATTAATTTTAATATTCAATACGTAATATTTATCAATTTAAATTCAATTGACAATGATTGACCGGAAATAACAATCATGAAGAATTACCACCCTAGTATGTATTAAGAATTCTTTGTTCGTCAAAAGTGACTTCAATAACGTTTAACGTTTTGACCATCTTACTGTACTGTATTTTAATAATGCTATAGGTTCAAGTACACCACAATCACCGATGTGAATTATAAACTTAGTGATTCGCATATAACCGAGTATCTATTAATAACGCCTAAATGCGGAACTAGGCCTTGAACACGAGAAGTTTTAATTCACAAGCGCTCCAGGAAGCTATTCGTCTCAACTAATCGTTTTACCGAAGATTTTTTTTTTAACTTTAATAAAATACCTTATATTAATCATCTCTGCTTTTATAAATTTAAAAGGAAAAAAAATACGAAAACTTGTTTTTAATTTTAGTACTCGTCGGTATTTAATTTATATTCATAACTAAAAATTCAATTTTGATTTCTTAGTAATGTAAACCTTCAATTTTTTAAATTAATATTTTTTTAGATGTATCAGTTTTATATTTTTATAAAAAAAAATCTCGGGAAAGAATATCTCATAAAATTAGAAATTTAATTTTTTGTTCAGGAATGTCCGAAAAAGATTTGATAAATATGCAAATGAAGATTTTTTTTCCCGCCTTTTAAATGCTGTCGCTAACTTAAGAATCACAATTTTGCAGATTTTTTTTACTATTCACTTCGATGAGACAAATAAAAGTTATTTAAAGAAATTCAAACTTTTGAAGTCACAACAAAATATTTTACAAGAAAAAAAATTTTTTTACAAAACCTCACTTCGCATAATTATTAAAATTAACATTTTATTATCTCTTTGTCTGTAGTAGAGAATTCCCTAATTTCATTTTCAAAAATATGTAATTACTTTTTTTATTTCCTGGTAACACTCGTAATACATATTGTCTGAGTTTAAGACGAATTCTATTTCACAATTTTCAACTCGCAAAAGCTAGCGCATCAAAATTTATCTATTTGAATACTAAAAACTGAAAGGGAACCGATACCTTGAAAAATTTGTTGTTTTTGGCACATGATGAATGAGAATTTTCTAAATAATAACATCTGTAGACTATGCAAATGTTAAAAGTTTTTTAATGTGTAAAATCGTAATTTATGACTGTCTTATATTCGTTCCATATCAACCGATTTTAGACGGAGAGAAATTTATGGTAACAATTACAAAATATTATAGGAATGGTTTCCATAGTGCATGGTAGGGATGGCAAAGTCGATTCCGATTCTAATCGAAAATCGACTTTTCTTTCAAAAAATTCGATTTTTTAAAATCGACTTTCAGTTTCTGAAGTCGATCAAAAATCGATTTTCAACATTCGACTTTGAGATAAATTCGTCCAAGCCAAGTTGGTCCGAGAGGTGATGAAATATTTTAATGAAGTATTTGCTGCACTTTGAAATTTTGCACGGTCACACTTTTAGAATACATAAATAATAAAGCATATGTTTGGCTGATCTTTTTTGTAAAGGAGATACTGCGTATAGCGAAATTTGCAAAAATTATGTCAGATAATCTGTTTGCTTCACGATCAACATAAAATTAAATAAAATTGATGAAAATTTTTAAGACAGAAATGAATAAGCCAGTTACTTTTAGAAATAAAAATATAGAACCAAACAACCCAAAAATTGGATTTTTATATAATAAAAACGAAGTGTTTGATTCTAGCTGAAATTTTAATAGCATCTAAATAATATTTATATAAAAATACTTAAAAAAACGCCTTACACTTTCGTTAATGTTAAACAACAACTAAACTTTAAATAAATTTCACATAAGCTGAAGTAAGAATCGCTTTAGACAGTAATATATGGGGCATCCCACACCAATCACTCAGGTCGTGGACCTAATAATTGTTTATTTACTCAATTACTTTACATGTTGTAGTCTTTGTTGTAAGACACATCCACGATTTATTTCCAATTTTTAAATCGCTTTTTCAAAAAGTTATGGATTTTTGAAAATTTTGGATAAACAATATTTGGATGTGACTGCGTATTAATTCTGACTCAAAAATCGATTAAAATCGACTTGTTGTATCGATTAATCGATTCCAAGAATCGAAATGAACAGAGTCGACGTGGGAATCGAAAATCGATTCTTTGATAGATCTTTCCATCCCTAGTGCATGGTAACCGATTTTTATGAAATTTCGATTATAGGAATAGCACCCATATATATTATAATAATCATTACTATAATATTATAGTAATCGTTACCATAATATCACGGTAACCGTTACCATAACATTATGGTAATGATTACTATAATATTACGGTATATATTACCATAATATACGACAACCTTAACCATAATATATGGTAACTACTACCTGAATCCTATGGTAATCATTTCCATACATTATGAGAATGATTACTATCATATATGGTAATCATTTACCATAGTATAATGGGAACGATTACTATAATATTATGGGAATAGTTACCATATTATTATGAGAATAGTTACCATAATATATAGGGTTTATTCTCATATGCACTTAGAAATCGTTACAATGTGGTTATAGGATTGGTTCCTATTTGCTTATAGGAACTATTGTTATGAATATGGTAATCATTACCATGATTCTTTCACATGCAATATGGAAGCTGTTACCATAATGATAGAAATTGTTCCCGTAATGATCTGAATTGTTCCCATACATACGGGAACTATTCCTAGAAAGTATGGGCCTATATTCCATAATTCCAAATAATCATTACCATAACGATATGGGATGATATTTCATGAACGTACTAGGAACGGTTACCATAAATTTCTCTCCATGTACGACAACTGATCTCCAATAATGTTGCTGAGTTTTCAAAGGAACCAGCACATATGCGAAATAAAAGAGGAGATCATTTTATATTGAAACCACTAATTTCAATAGGTCTAATGACGTCGATAGTATGGAAATTTTGAAAAATTTATACATATAAGGTACCCGCGGGTAATAAGGCCTGTCGGCTAATAAGGCCTAAGTGACAGAAATGATATTTAAAATAACCGCCTCCGTTAAAGACTACTCTAGTAGAAGGGTCTTACATAGAGATGTTACGAAAAATTTATAGAGTCCCGATACCACGTTCCCCGTCTTTAATATTTTATCATCTGTCAAATGCTGTCGTAGCGCAGAAGAAATTATAAGAAACAATCTAGTCTTCTGACTCTTAAAAAGAATACTGATAATTTTAAGTGCTGTTGAGCAAAACAATCTAGTCTTCTGATTCTTAAAAAGTATTGTTGCTAAATTTAAGTGATGATTCATCTCTAATACCAATTTTATTAAGTATAGTTAAACTATTCCAGTTTGTTTAACCCGTAGGCCTTATTACCTTACCGTAGTAAAATAAGGCCTATTCGTATGGTTTTTGTAAAAGTATAATTTTTTGTTTGTTTATGGTAAAAATTACCATTACTTCATTACATTTCAAGGCTAATGTATGAAAATAAAGATTAATTATACATTTCGATAATTAAATGCAATATTTTCGATTCTATTCAAAATCTCCCTTAGCTAGGCCTTATTACCCGCCGGTACCTTACATATATTTATAAACTGAAAAAAAAAAATCATTGTTTTGCTATGGTAATATTAGAGCAAAATCATAAAAAAATATCTACAAATTTCATATATTTTGAAATAAATTTTTTTTGAATCTATCAGTATGTCCTTATTAATATCAATGCCCTTATTTTATTTTTCTCTCATAAAAAGAATGAATATTTATCATTAGATAGTATGCATAATTATTTGTTATATAAAAAAATAAATCCTGTTCAATTAAAATAGGTAAAAAAATGATGGATTAAACTTGTTTTTAATTAAAATGATACTTTTAAACAATCACGTTAATATATTCTTGGCAATAGATTAATGATATAAATAATTCTAATAAAATAACATTGTGTAATGTAAATATCCTTTCTCCATTCTCTCTGACCTCGGTACAACCTTAGACTGAGATAGTATGAAGCTCGATGGTGGAACTAGTGTGGCGTGATCTTGTCAACAAGATATTATGCAAGCATTTTGGCAGTGAAATACCTCGATCGCGTATATTATTACTTCCTCTTTACACACAAAACGAAGGTCATTTTCATACATGCCCTTGTTTTAGTAAAAAATCTTGATAATTTATGAGATATTGATCAAAAGAAAAAACATCAAAAACAAGTTTTTCGGAAAATGAGACATTTGGAAACAAAAAAAAAATTTATTTCACGTGAGCGTTCAAGATCAACATTTTTGGCTATTCTAAATTTGTTTTTTTTTTTTTTTTTTTTGCTCAAAAAATACTTTTTCAAACTTGAGCAGGTTGTCGATGATTAAAAAAAAAATTGCAAAATCATAGTTTTTCAATAAGATGAGAATCCAAAAATTTGAGTAAAAATATTGAACCGTTTCATCGTTAGTTATCAAAACTTGCAAGTCAGGCTTTAACGGAAAAATTTCTAATTTTAAAAACACTACAACAGAAAAAATTACTCAAAAATGATTTATTACAAATATTAAGCACACTTCAACCGCGAAGCGTTTTTGAACTCTCTGAGTTTTTTGTGTAGCTTCAAAATTATAAAAATATTAGTGTTATTAAATACACCGTAAAAAAACTGGTGTTGAGTCCACGTTATCCCGGTATTAAGGGTGTTGAAAAAATATAGTTATAATACTGTTCATAAATATTTAATTTAAAGAATGACAAAAAATTTCAGCAATTTCTCAGTTCAATAAAACTGTTTTTACCTAAATAACGATGATTTCCAAATATTATTATTTTTTTTGTTTTGTAGGTTTAAAAACACATACTCACACCCTCAAACTCCAATCGGAGTGAATTTACTCTGCATGTACACCGTTTTAACATCGGTTAAATAACATCATTATGTAGGACCACTACGCTAGTGCACGTTCATTTTAAACTGTTTTTTTTTTTTTACAGTGTACAAGTGCACCCGGGTCAAAAAATAACTTAAATTTGACTTTTTTTACTTAAATGGATACTAAGTACGTCGTTAGCCAAAAGCAAGCCAAAGTCAAATGTGTTTTTTATTGGTTTTTGACTTGCTTTCAGCTAATTTGACCTACTTTTTGGTATCCATCTATCCATCTAAGTAAAAAACGTCAAATTTGACATGGTGTTGGCTTAGTTGACTTGAACTTAAGTCAAAAAAGTATAATTTAAATTATTTTTTTGACTTGGACAATAACGACAACCTATTTCAATCAACACCATTAACTTTAGTTTTGAATATTATATATAAGTCCCGTATTATGATAATAAAAAGGACAATATTGCAAGTGAACTTGAAAACTTTTGTGATTTACAATTTTAGCCCAATAATATTTACCAATTTTGGTCAATGACGATGTTTGGAATTTTCGTTATGTTTTTTTTTTTTTCGGTGCGTGTCACACTTCTTTAAGCTATTGGCTTTTACACATACCTTGTATATATAATTTACGATGGTATTTTCTATTTGGTCCTTACCAAATTGGTTGTAAAGTTACAAAAAAATATTTAGCCTTACAAGCTAAATTGTAAAAACTTGAATTCCTTTTTTTTTCTTCTTATTTTTTGTACATAAAAATACCATCAAGTACTTTTTGTGTGCAAAGTACAGTTTTATGATTTACTGTGAGAAATGGGAATCATAAAAATGAAATGACCTAGGAAACGGACTTATGACCTTCAATATTTACTTGATACTTGTCAATGGTGTAATAGTAAATTTTCAAATGTTTTTAAAAAATATTATCGACAGGTCCACGGTAATTTAAAAAAACTTATCTAAAAACTAATGTTATTTTACCAAACTTATCCTATAAAACAAAATGGTTATGTAAATTAATAGAAACTTTATTTTTTTACGTCGTGAAAAATTTTCAGAATAAATGCGGATTCAATTTGGAGTATGCAGACTGGATAATTTTTTACTAATTTAATTCCTTCGGAAGGGTCCACTTTGCTCCTAGGAATGAAATTAAAGGAGTAAAAATTCGTAGATTAAAAGACTAAAACTTAGTAATATCATAAATTATGTTATGTTTAATCATTGATACTTAAATCAATCATTTATTGATGATTTAGTATAAAAATTTTTTATTTAATCTTTTTTTATTTTAATAAATTATGCCAATTTGCTCCAGGTATCAAAAAAACTTAAATATGACTTTTTGGACTTCAGTTGGTACTAATCAAGTCATCTGTAACAATTAATGCTGATTAAAATTAAAAAAATCAAATTCTAAGTCAATTTAGATTAAAAAATTACTGTGGATTTTCTCCAGTTTATAAAAATAAATAAAAAATTATTTCGGAAAAATTCGAAAAATATCTTTTGAATTTCTGAAAAATACAAAACGTATTTTTTAAGATAATTTATATTCATTCTTGTAGGGAAAGGGAGGGGGCAGAACGGGATACTTCCAAAATTTTGTAAAAAAAAAATAATATTTTAAATGGTTTTTAAGCATTCCAAAATCAGTTTGTAAATGAATCGTTTATTTGAGAAACCCCATAAGTCATGTTTTTTCGAAATTGGGTTTTTTGCATTTCTGGCTTCTTTGGATGTCCCCCCATAGAAATTAATAAAAATATCCATCAAATCAGTGTTTAAAAAACAATTAACGGGGTGACAGAAATTTCATTTTATTGAAAAACCCCATAAGTCAATGATTTATGGGGTTTTTCAAATAAACATTTGCAATTTTACTTTTATAAGAATAATTTTTTCTTTTTTATTTAAAACTCACGCTTTTTTTGGAAAATAAAATATGACTAATTAAAATACTTAAATTAATTATTATTTTTTGTAATTTCTGAGTTTCAGAGTTTAGATACATATTATATGCTTCATTTTATCAGTTTGATAAATTATTTGAGAGGAAATAATGAAACAAAAAATGATTTTATAACTTTTTTTTCCGTTTGGTTGAGAAACCCCATCAGTCAATCAACTTCAAATAATTTTTTCAAGTAGTTTCAATCAAAAAATTGAATTTTTCTTGTTTGAATGTTTTTCAGAGATGCTAACATTATTCTCTTTAATTATTTATTTATTATTTCAATGGCAAGTTTTTCCAAAAAAATGTTTTTTGTGTTTCCTGAAAAATTTTGATTTCTTGACTTATGGGGTTTCTCAAATAAACGATTCAAATATAATTGAGTGTTATTTTGAATTTTTTTTTAAGCTTTTTCAAAATTCAATTGTCAGTTGAAAAATATTAATGACTTTTGTTTTATGATAAAAACTACGGAAAATTTGTTTTACTTCTTTTGTATCCAATAATCATACAAAATATAATTTTTCTTCATGTAAATTACTTGCAAAAAAGTTTAACTTCATCAAATTCATTTAAAATCCAGAAATTTTTTTTTTAGGGGGTACTCCATTTTGCCCGAAAAAATGAAAAATTTTTTTTTAACCGTAACTGAAAGTTTTTTCTATTCACTTTGAATATCATTAAAAAAAAAACAGATTCAGTGTATTTGAGTCCTCGAAAACTTGGTATTTCCTTTACCCCGTTTTGCCCCTCCCTCCCCTATATGTTAAATTATTTACAGTAAACATTCACTTTATCTTTCCAATAAATTATTTTAATATTGAATATCATTACAATATTTTATGTATTGAACTATTCATTATTTATTACAGGAAAATCTAATAAATTATTCAATCCATAATTTAATTTTCTCAGATGTCTTTGGTTTTATCCCAGCACTCACTGTATTAGTCAAACTTTTTTAAATGTCAGAAATAAAAAATTTTGTTAACATGAATTTCAGTAAATTTATTAGGTTTATCATAATACATACGTCCATAATATCTAGTTTTAATATCCGGTTCAAACTGGAATCCTTTTTTGATTCAATTATTGTGTGTAATCTTACTACATACACACATACTTAATTTATATACTTAATATAAATATTACCACAAATTATCTTTTAGTTTTTTCTTACCATAATTATTAAAAAATCTAAACAAACAAATAAAAAATTTTTTTACGATGATTTAGGTGTATTAAAGAGAGTGCAAAGTCGACTATACATATACGAGGTCTTATCTCAATGCTTGCTCACGGAATCCATGCAATTTAGCTCGCGGAAAAAATTCTTAACAAGGCCGTGACTGTCAAGGTCGACGTTCACGTAAATCGCCCACCTGATGACTTACGTCTCAATGGTCGTAATATCAAGGTCTAACGTAAATTCAATTCAGCTATTAATTGCTCTATTACCACTTGAATCAACAACATCAATCAGTATGTAACAATTCAATCAATTAACATACACACACACAAACATTATTCAATTGGAAAAAAAGGATAATAACGATTTTAAAAAAATCTACAAATCATATTTTGTCCTTGAATTTTTATGTTAAATCAATGTCATTTTTAAAATGATTAGAAAATTTTATGATATTTTTTAAAAAATATCAAATTTTATATAACATCATAATTTTTCCTGTTCGTTATAAATTACATCAGAAAAATTACGATAGATATTAATTATGAAGCACTGCTCTACACAACAAACTTTAACATTAAACTTGATGCTAATTTGATAAATTATATTTTCCCATGTACTTTAATAAACTTAATTTTACACTTTTTGCAATAAATTTTTAAAAGTTACTCTTTTATAATTTATTAAAATCCATGGAAATATATATGTATATATAGTGAGAATTTATATTTAAGTTAGGATATGCTCTATGTTAATAAACTTATACATATTTATATATATATGAGGTCGATTGCCATGACGTCAGTGAATCGCGAGATGAAGTTCAAGGTTAGTGTGCTTGAATGCACAACCCACGCGAACGCGGAAAATAGAAAGAGGGCAAATTGGTTTTCCCAGACCAAGGTGATTAAACGTCACGTTTACAATTATTATTTTACAGGGAACTATATTTTTATTCCAGTTAATAAAAATTTTTTTTAAACATTTATTTGTTTCTAATGTTTTTTTTTTTATCATCTCTACTTACATTCTTATTAATAATCAATGAAATTTATATTCAATCATCTTCATTATCAAAATAATCATAAGTTTAAAAAAAAAAGTCCTAAATTAAAATATATAAGATTATGTAAATAAAAATAATTTTTAAATTGAAAGTCAATATGTATAAAAATTATATTTAAAAAAAAATTTTAATTATACATATTTATATATATATAACTGCATATATAATTATGTTAAATTGAATAAATACTAAATTGTTATTATTTTTAAATTCATATTATCATAATTTATTTTAAAATATTTTTTTATCCTAATTTCGAATTGAATGAATATAAAACAATCGAAAATAATATATACACAGTCGAACCTCGTTATAAGACTATATTACTGTCTTTTTTATAAACCAGGTATCGCGATATTTTGAGAGAGAAACTAATAGTCTTATAACGAGGTCCTACTATACATATATATATATATATATATATATTAGGGTGGCCCAATGAAATCGACGATGTTTTAAGAAGCCTCTCCAAAAATCAGCTCGATAAAAAATTTTCAAGAGATCGCTCACGAATTTTGAAAATATCAAAAATAATTGAAATTCGGATTTTTTACTTCTAAATTTTTTCTTTGTCGTGGCAGCAATAGTTCATATTTATAAAATCATGTCTATGCTGAAAATTTCAGCCCAAAATTTAAATATTTAAACGGCGCTCAAGAATTTTGAATATTAACTGATAATATGTAACTAATACTTTGAATTAGTTCTTGTATTTTTTTATAGCTCAATTATTGTCATTTCAGTAAAATATAACATTTTCATAACCAAAAATATAGAGGATAGTCTTAAACAATAAAATTTGAAGTTTTGAACAAGCGAAAAAACCTAAAAATTGAATTAAAAAATGAAAAAGTATATAAATAACTTCTTATTTCTATAAAATTCAAATTTCGATCATTTCTGATATTTTTCAAATTCGTGAGCGACCTCTTGAAAATGTTTTATCGAGCTGATTTTATTTGGAGAGGCTTCTTAAAACATCGTAAGCCTACAAATTTTCATAAGAGACAAAAAAAAAAAATAATCGGTTTTTTTGGGCCACCCTAATATATAAGATACATATATAATTACTGACACTGATACTTCAATACGAAATGTTTAAAAATTTCCTTGCATGTAATTCACTTATGAATACATATTATAATCATAGGTGTCGTATGAACACGTATAAAAAAAAAAAAAAAACGGAAATCATTTGTATAACTGTTGGTATTATGATCGATTGTTCATAATTCATATCAATCATATCGTATCAAAACATTAACTTGCTCCTTATAATAACTGCATTCAAACAAAAATATAAGAATGTATAATAAAAAAAATAAAATTACAATTTTTCAATAACATATTTCTCGGTTTATAAATTGCATTAGTATCATAATTGATTTTTTTCATTTATTTTATACAATTAAAAATTTTAACTGTAATTAATAAAGACTTCATACTAAATTTGTGTACCAGATGTTGTTTAATAATGAACCTAAAATATAGTCTATTCTTTCCTTATGTGTAAGTTCAAGATTGTAGCTTCCAGATAATGACATTTGGGTTAACATCTTCGAACATGACCTCAAAGTGAGGGCCTTGGAATTGTTAACATCCATATGGAATAACTAGAATATAGTGAACAAAATGATAGTGGGACAAATTTTATTCTTCAATTTATAGAAATTCCTTGATAGATATTCTATATATAAATTTGTCAATGACAATCATATTACACATTTCTAAACTAAATTTGACATCCTGTTTCTTATAATTATTCCTCAATTTGATTACAAACGCGGCTGATAAAAATGATTAATTTCGAAATTACGGATGAAATAAATTTTTAAAAAAATATTATTCTGAGTTAAAAATTTCTATTAAACTAACGGATTTAAATTAAAGTTTTTTGATGTCTAAAAAAATTTGTGTAAACAAAAAATATGAAATTTTTATAAAAAGCTGGATATTGAAGACATTATTGTAAATTACTAAATTGGATGCAGAGGTTCATCGACGGGTTAAAATTAATAGTTTCAAGTGCACGTCAACCTTCGACCGGGCCAATATCAAATGCATAGGGAGCTTGCAGCCAGCGAGAGCAAGAGAAAATAAGGTCAAGGCTGAGGACCTAGAGAGCATACTGTTGACGTATAAATACAAATAAAAGTATGTATATATGTATATACACATGCACATATACTCACTAGGTTCAAGTTTAATCTCGAATCGAGCGAGATGCGCGCGTCTCGACGCCTGCGTCGCGACGCCGGGTTCGAGCCATGGCCAAGGTCCTTTTCGGTCACGGGCGCTCTACGCAGCAGCTACATGTGCACTAGAAGAGGAAGCGAATGATATATAATTTAAAAGAGAGGGAATATTGTTATTGAGGTAGTGCAGGTGCATATCTCGCTTGGCTGATATTGTCCGCTCTGCTCTACTCGCTACTAGAGGGTCGAGGTCATCAGTAGTTCTATAGGTTATCCACTGCAAACAATATATATAATATATATAGATATATGAATAAATAAATAAGCTGGAAAACTATTTATAAAATTACTAATAATCACCTTTTAATTCAATATTTATAATTTTTAAAACTGACATCCTTATAACAATCGCTATTATTTCTAATTATCTCTTATTAAACAAACATATGACGTCTTGTTGTGTAAAATAAAAAAAATATTTGTTTAATAGACTATTTAAATGATATCTGAAAGTTGCAGGCATCAGACAATTTTATTCTTTTTATAAACAAGTTACTTATGAATAGAAAAAAATTTTAAAAACATAGCATGAAAGGATTTTTTGAAGATCTGAATATGCAATTTTTTAAAAGTATTTTCTGGTAAGTATATTCTGTTTGTTCCTTTCATATAAAAAATTTTTGGTACACTTTCTATTTTCAAGATCATCTATTTGAATAATTTATTTCTTAATGTTCAATTTTTGAACTCAAGTCCAAAACACTTTACTTTCTAGAAGAGACAAAAAAAAATCTGATGTAACTCTTTTTAAATGTATAGTAAACTATTAATGGAAATAATATTTATTGCGATGTTAAAAGGAATTTTATAAAATGATCAAAGGGTTTTAATTTACAATAGATTAAATATTCAGAGGAACTCGATGTACTTTAGAATCAATGATCAATAAACCGAATATTCACACTGTAAAAAATGAGGTACTGACATCAAACTCCTTAGGAGTTTGACGAATTTTCTCTTCAGTGAAACCAAATTCGTTTGAACCAACAAAAACGAGTTTGTCTCAAGAAAATCATTTTTATTGAATCAAAATCTCTAGTCGATTACGAGAAATTGCTTGAGCGTTTATGTTAAAGTTTTTAAGTTTGACCGTAATTAAACTAACATTTGATTGAATAGTAAAATATATTTTGATTAAAGTTTGGATGTACTTGATTTAAAAATAAAAACTTCTTGAAGCAAACTTTCCAATTTTGAGAAATTTAACTGAAACTCTTGAAACGTTTGGTTTGACAACTTTACATATTTCAATGAAATAAAAGTAGTTTTCTATAATACCGAACGTGTCGAGTCAACCGACGGGTTTCTTGGAGAGAGAATCCGATGAGGTTAAAGAAATAATTTCACGCACTCACATTAAAACTGAAAAATATTCGACAAGAATATAAATGTATTCGTTACAAAATAACGAACTATATTTGAATGGAAGTCTTTATGTTATGGATTCGATAAAAAAATTTATTTATAAAAAGAGTCACATATTTATCTCATTTAGATCAATCTATAAGCAGTTGACTGTATATAACCATTCAATATGAAAACAAAGTACTAGAAGCACAACTAAACTAAAATTTTCCTGTTGGTTCCGTAGCGTAGCGGTAAGGTGTCTGACTCTCGCGCGTCAGGTACTGGGTTCGAATCCTCCGGATGGTGATATTAAAATTATCTAATTTTTCACTACAAACTGTTGTGAGTATTTTAGGATGATTGGAAAAGTATAATTGATGTAATATAATAAAATAATGTAATTGTCCTAATACTTAATTAAAAAAAAAAATAATAATAATAAAAATAAAATCAAATCAAAAATAAATACATAAGAAAAGAAAAATTTTTTTTAAATAAATTATTAATGAGATAATTAAAGGCAATATTTATTTGATTCAGATTACTGTTTTTTTGGATCAATCCAATACAGCAATTTGAAATAATTAGATTTTTTATTGAATCAATTGCAAAGAGAGTTTCTACGGACTTAAAAAGATATTACTTTTAACACTAAAATTCATTTGCTTTAATAAAATTTTGACTTAACTGAAAATTCATACCTTCAATCACCTTACAATTTATTTGAGTGAAATTTTTAACTTATTTATATAAAACAAAAATCATTATTGTATCAACAGCATAAATGACTTGAACTAATTTCTATTTTTTTTAACTGAAATAAGTTATCGAGTTATATCAAATACCATAGAGTTAGCTCAAACGATTCGGGATCTTCCCTCAAGAAACTCTCAGTTGGAGCAAAGTATACTGTCAAACGTAGAGGGCGGTAGACTCAATCGCTTGACGCGCTTGGCTGTATCCAAACGCACGGAGTACTTGAGCCAAACGAATCTGGTTTGATGTTAGGAATCTTTTTTTACAGTGCACTATTTGAATTAAAGTTGATAATTATATATAAAGAATTAAAATAAAAAATAATCTCTTTGAAATATTTTAGGACTTTAACTATTATCCTACTCATAATTACAGATTTAAAAAAATGTTGAAGTCAAAAGCAGTAATTGTCTTTTATTAAAAGATATATAAAAAGTACATTATCAGATTTAATTATTCCATTAAATCATACATGGATTTAAAATTGCCGAGTAAGTCCAAAAATATTATTCTTATGACCTTAATTCAATCGGCTAATTTATTTCAATAAAAATTAAAATCTTAATTTTAAAAACTTATAAGACCTACAAATTTTCAAATTTTTTTTTTTTAAATTAAATTTTTATTACTTAGCCAACGCATTTCAGCACTTGTAAAAAATTTTAAATATCTCTGCAAAATTCATGAATTTTTTTGCTTTTTTTTTTTCTATAAAATTAAAGACAAATATCATTTTCTCATACTTTCTCAAAAGTATAAAAAGATATTGAAATTTTTTCTATTAAAGTAAAAGACCCAGTTTCCGATCAGGGAACTAGTAACTGATCACTCATGTATTTATATATCTATATTTACTAAAATTTACTAAATATAAATATACAAATGCATGGAGCAATCGAGTACTAAACTGCAAAAAAACCGGGGTAAGTCCAAACGGTGTAGGTGTTAAAATTTTCGATGTCAAATTTCGACACCAAAAGTGGTGTTAAAATAACACCGCTGCCGATGTAAATAATCTTTACTGGTGTTAAAAGAATTCCCCGATCTTAAAATATTTTTACTTACTTGATCACTATAGTTAATTAGTGTTTTTATTAATTAATTAAATTCTTGGTGATTGAAATGCTTGGTGTAAAATTGAGTCTTTTTAAAATAAATTACGTATAACATATATAAGTACATAGCAAACTTGAAATTTTTTCCAAATAATATTCATTAAATTTTTATATTTTTTTTTTTATATGTAATAAAATTTTTTTTTTAATTTCTATACGTGTAATTTTTTTTACACCAATTTTACACCGATATTTTAACACCGCGCGATGTTAAATTGAGTCCATTTTTAATACCGCTCTTTTAGTTTCCTGATAATCGAGTACTAGTAGGTATTTTACCTTACATCTGTCGAAGCTAAAATAAAAAATATAATAAAACAAAAAAAAGAGTTTCCACATTTTTGAAAATAATTCTTTCGTCATCAATTTTTTATTATTTTTTAAGAATAAAAAACTAAGCGTTTTTTCGAGTAAGTCTAATTTTATATAGCATTGCATCAGCTCAAACATGCTTTCATTGCCATGAAGAGCCGAGTGCATTGTACAAGAAATGTTGGAATATGTTAACCCGAAAACATATATTCATTATGATGCCTCTGGCAATGCTTCTTTTATTATCTCCTTGAAATATTTAAATCAAGTACAAAGAATTATTATTTATCGACAATAAACATTGTTATTTATTATATAACTGCAAACTTTCATTTCTACGTATTTCCTATTATCTCCAATAAAATAAACATTTATTTTAATGTATGTTCGCAGTTAATTAAAAAACAATTCTATTTACTCGATTATTATTGTAAAAAATATGATATCAAATTTATTTAATTTTTCTGAAATATATTCCATATCCCATATTAATAATTATTTGCATATATATTGTATATTATGGTTATATGCAAAATGTATATTTTTATGTATACCATCAAACTTTTTTAATTTTTTTTATATAAAAGCTAACTTTTGAAGTTCAAGATTTGAACATAAAACTTTAATTTTTTTTCACAACTTCGTCAAAATATCATACATACACTAAATGAATATTTTAGTAATATTTATCAACAAATAGGGAAAGGGCAAAACAGAATCGGGTGGACAAAATGGACCACCCCAAAAATTTAATAAAAATTTTTTTTTTCCAGGTAGAAAGTGCCCGACAACCGCCCGACTGTCGACCAGCACCCGATCGGGGAGTAAAAGTAAGGCCCGATGACATGTACCCGAGAAGGTGCCAGACCAGGGACGATGTCGTTACCCGAACTATCGAAAACCCAGTTAGGTAACTAGTCAGGGAGAATTTTGTTAGCCTCATTTCTTATACCCTGTCGGGAGCCTGTTAAGTTTGAAAATATATATCCCGAAAACCATTAACCCGATCGGGCAACTAATCGGGCAAAATGTTATGGGCCCGATTACACTAGCCCGCTTAGGTGCCCGAAGTGGCTAAATATCTGTATCCCGGTAACTTTTTACCCGATCGGGCAACTAATCGGGCAAAATGTTATGGGCCCGATTACACTAGCCCGCTTGGGTGCCCGAAGTTGCTAAATATCTGTATCCCGGTAACTTTTCACCCGTTCAGGTAACTAATCGGGCAAAATGTGATATAACTCTAATATATCGAATTTTTACATTTTTATTTTTTATGTATTATAAAAGAAAAAGTAAATAAAGTAAAAAAACTATACTAACAGAACAAAAAAAAATTTCTTCAAATTACCTATAGATTATGTAGTACAGCTAAACTCAGTTATCACTGTCGGTTGCGTAGCCAAGTCGTTAAAGCGTCGGTCTTTCGTACGTAGGGTCCCGGGTTCGAATCCCACTAATGCGTGAGCGGTCGTTTATAAGTTTAGTGTTTTTCTCCGAATTAAAATTCCCCCATTCGATTAGAAATTAAATAATCCGTAAACCTGATAGTCCCTGCATGGGGAAGACGATTGAACCAAAAATGGAAAAAAAAAAAAAAAAAAATTGTTTTTTTTTTAATTCAGTTAAAATTTCTATACATGCTTTCAAACCACACTGCATTTTAACCGGTTAAATAGTTGGGGCAATTACAAAAAACCCAATGAGGTTTCTGAATTATTTCCTGATCATGCAGCAGAATGTATGCCCGATCGGGTGATTAACTGTCTACCCGATTATTTACCCGACCGGGCTCTTTTGCCGGGGCCATCTCAAAACGCATTACATTCTAACCGGGCTAATAACCGGGGCGATTTCTCGGGCCCTTATTTCAAATCGGGCAAATTATATGAAGCCTGGTCAGGTACCCGGAATCATTTCTACCAGGGATCATTTGTGACTTATCATTTTTGTACAATTTTGGGTATGCTATAACTTTTTTTTTTTTCAAAATTGGTTCTTGAAAAAATTTATCTTTTTTTATTTTTTTTCAGGAATTTTTAAGTGGACCCAATATATTGTTGGTCACAAAATATATTCACAGCTTCTTCTTCGCTATATTTAAATTTTATATTAATTACTTATCTTCAATAATTTTTTTTTTTCGGCACCTTTATTTATGAAAAGTATTGAAAATATGATACTAGTTAGCCGATGTCTAATAATTTTTGAACTTTTTTATTAATGATTAATGATAAAAAAAAAATATTTTGAAAAATTGCACCTATAGCTTTTTTAATTTTCTATATGTGCATGGTTTTTCTTATTTTTGTAATTAAATTTGAAAAAAAAAAATCCAAAAAATTGTTAATTGTCTACGAACTTCAAGATCATATTGAAAATCTCTTCTTTCACTTAGATCAGATAATAGTCATTTTTTTTTTCAAATTGTAATAGAAAAAAAAATTTTTTACTTTTTTTTCGAGTGTCCATTTCGCCCGTCCAGGGAAAAAATTTTTTTCTGACAACTGAAAATTTGGTTTAATCACTTCAAATGTAAGTCAAAAACAGAAGATTCACTGTTCATTCAAATGCATAAAAATCAACAATTTTCTTAGTGGTCCCGTTTTGTCTGCTCTTCCTCTAACTAATTTTAAATAAAATAATAATAATATATCATGTTATTTCCTACAGTAATTGTAAAAAAATAATAAATCACATATAGCAATAAATAAATTAACAGCATTATTATATAAACTTTAATCTTTTATATAAAATAAATTATTGGCATCGTTTCTTTGATTCATGTAGGAAATTTAGTTATATTTACTCAAAGATCACATCACATATTAACTTGACATTTATTCTAATTCCAAGAGTTATGACCTTGAATACACCCTCTATTTCATTCTCTTGTATTTGATGACATTCAAACATAAACGTTAATAATAAATTAAATATTATACAAAAGTATGAATGTATAGTTATATACATACAATGCATTTATCTCGAAGAAATATATCATTTATAGAAATATAATATATATACATATACATTTTAATCATACAATATGAAATATTATTACACTATTGTTTGCGCAGGTATAATTACATGATAAAAAAAATAATTATATTGTATGACAATTAGTAATTATATGTCCTTGAAATTGTTCAGTTAAAAATTAAAATTGAAAAAGTCATGTGACAAGTATTATTATGTCTTATCCTTATCTTTAAGCTAATGTGATATCGAAAGTAACCGCGAATTCCTTATTGCAAGCAAAACGGTGGACTTAGTACAGTAACCTTGGCCTTGACATTGACCGCGGCGTCCCGACGCTACGCAGTTGCATCAGAGTGCACAATAATGCGCGCGAGGAAACACAACTACTGTTCTCTCATATGTGTATTATTTATTGAGTATCTATAGATGTATGTGTTGACGTATATGCAACTAAATATGGATGTATTTAGTGAGTGACAGAGGAGAATAAGAGGTATCAGAAAACGCTGGAGAAGGAGTAGTGCACATCTATAAGGATAGGTGGGCGGTATATATATATGTCGTACATAGATAAAATAATTCAATACTTAAAAATTTGTCTCGGTTGACAAGTCACTTCCGTTTTATTATAAGCAACTCAATTGTCGCTAATTTTAATCAAATTTTTTTTTTTTTTGTTACTTATACTTTTAATTACAATATATATGAATAACATATTTTTATTTTTTGGTATGATTCATTTTTATGACCCATCTTTTTTATAAATAATTAATGCTTCTGGTTAGCAGACAATTAATAATTTTCGGATTTTTTTTTTCACAGAATCAATTTCAAAAAACCAAAAACTAAAAATATGCACATGTAGAAAATTTAAAAAACTACAAGTGCAATTTTTTCAAATATTTTTTTCTTTATAATTTATTATTTAAAAGTATATCCAAAAACAATTAGACGTCGGAAAACTTCAGTATCATAAATAAATATATAAATTAAATTCAGAAATATTAAGAATAAAAATACGAAATATTTCCTGTTTTGAAAGAAAAATTTTTAATCAGTATAATTAATATTGCAGCACATATTCTGTAATACAGCGAATTACATAAACTGACATGATTTTTTAAAATAATGAGCCAATGATTTACCGCTGCATAAGTGACGTAAACTCAGACAAGGATAAATCATTCTTAGAAAATAGTGAACATAAAAAATTTAATTTTTCGGGTGAAAAATTATTTCTGGGTAAATGTTTACTAGTTTAGTCTTTTAATGTAACAGTCCATGGAAAATTTATCACTAATAAAATGTCCTTGGTAATAGCTAGTTAACAGTTTTTCAAAATTCTTTATACATATTTGTTATACTTTTTAATGGTTTTTATAATTAAGAATTAAAAATTTGATTTTCACTAAAGGTTGCTAAATCAACGAATAATATCAGATGATTATTGAGTGAATATCATCAGCCAACAACTCGTGGGCAGTATAAAAATAAGCAAAGTTTCACTAGAAAAAGACCAGCCACCAGTTATTAATAAAGCCACGCTTTGTGAGCTTGTATTGTGATGAGTTCAAGGTATCGGTCGTATTAGAGGCCACTGTCAAGTCTATTAGTCGTTGAAACACACCTACATATGTGTGCTGTACATATATATATATATATATATATATATATTCATATAAACAGTTCATGTCCATGTATAGCTAAGCGACGTCATTACATACGAACCGAGGGGTGCCTGAAATAAAGCAAGGTCATGTTTAACCAAGGCCACATGCCGATAGGTGTATCGGCCCCTGTATCTAGCGAAACTATTCATGGCACCTTCACCACCTACTACAGACTACAATAGTCGTGCACAGTGACACAAAAATTCATTTAATATAGTCATCTTTTTTTTTCTCCAATAAATCTATTCGATTTGTACAATACATAATATATAAATATATATACTTCCTTACATAATGGATTGACGTCGTACAATTTAATTGACATATGACAAAATTTCTGACTTACATAAATTTTACTTAGATATTATTTTAATTTTGACAACTTATATATTTAATAGGAACTTTTTTTTTAATTAGAATTTTTTGGGGATTTGGTTTTATTTAAGGTTCTAAGAGATGATTTCGAAAATATTTTATTGTGAAGATCAGGTATGATATTGTCTGGATTTTTTTAAAGATATTTTGAATCTGAGTTATTGCTGATTCTTTATTCAGGCGACGTATTATAATAACGATTTTTAAGTGAAAATTTGATGGCTCAATGATTGTCATCGGCAATTTTTAAAGTTTACTGTTGCATACTTAAATTTCAAACAGAACAAAGTTTTTTACTTTTAAAAAAAAGTACTGGCTATTCATTTAAATACACAGAAAAAAAGGATTTCTTGGCGCAAAAAATTTTTTTTCGTTCTAAGAAAATTTTTACCTGACCCAAGAAATTTTTTGTATTATAAAGTGAAAACCAAAATTTATTTGGAGTGAGAAAAAATTTTCTTGGAACAAGAAAAAAATTCTTGAGCCAAAAAAAAATTTTGTCTTCAATTTATAACACAAAATATTTCTTGCACCAAGAAATTCTTTTTTTCTGTGTAGTAATGTAACAACGATCATATGGGGTATAGAAAATCTGGGCGATTTTAAACTATATCTAATTTTTAGAATTTTAAATTTTACACACCTCAATAACTATTTTTTAAAAAAAAAAGTATGAAATACTTTTTTGTAGAGAATTTAATATGCTACAAAAAATGTTTCCTACATTTTTTTGAATAATTTGATATTTAAAAAGATATTTACAAAAAACCACCTGCATTTTTTTTATCACTTCAAAATTTGATGAAAAATTTTGCCCTCTATTTACTGACAATTTTATTTTATTTATATTTATTTGACTAAAAATGAAAATTTTTCATAAAAATGGATACTAGCTTCACAAAAAGATTTGAAAAATATTTCTATCAATTTTTTTGTAAACAAGTTGAATATTTTAATTTCTACAACTAATCAAAGATGTTAAAGTTCTCGCCTCCTTGTGACTATTATAATTCAAACCGGAAGTGTGACCTTCTAGGGTTAAGATTAAAAATTTCCAAAATTTCAAATTGATCTACAATAAGTTTAAATCAACTTTTCGTCTCAAATGTTTAGTATTTGGTTTTTAATTGTAAATATTTATTTGTTGTTCCCCAAATAACCTCTAGCTCTATCATATCAAATGAAAGAATATATATTTCAATAAGAATTCAATTAAATGATAATATTTGTTTTCCGACATTTAACTTTAATAAAACTTACAAATATTTATAAAAAGTTTTTAAATAAATAATTTGATCTTATTAACAAATATTGTTTTGTATATTTGTATCTGATAATGTCTGCAAGTAAATATATAAAAAACAAGTACAAATTAAAGTGAAATAGAATGCGGAAAGAACGAGTTATTTTATATACATATGTATATGTCTGATCATTTTTAAGGTCAGTCTCGATCAATGTCATGATAATAAAATACATAAACAACAACAAAAATGTTTTCATCTCTTATCGAAAAAAAATGCTTTAGAGATTTATTATTATTTTTGTTTTATTACTTGTTTGAGTTTGTTCCATTACTTATTGCTGTTTCTTTCATATGAGATTATTAATGAAATTGAGCTTGTTCCAATATTATAGATAAATAAATCGCGTCACTAATTCCAAAAGGACATATTTTTAAACTTTAGTTACTAAGTTTAAAATCAAATGGACGTATAATTTTTTTTTGAATTTCTAATCATACTGTAACTTATTCTAAAACTAAAAATTGGAAACAAAATTTTGAAAGTCAAAAGGACGTATAATTTAAGGTATATGCCGTTTTGGTTTTCAAAAATTTTTTTTTCAATTTTTGACTATAAAATAAGTCTACTAAACGATTAACAATGAAACTAAAATTAAACGCCCTTCGGGTTTTAAACAATAACTAAAGACAAAAAATTGTATAAAAATATGTCCTTTTGGAAATAGTAACACGAAATGACAAATATGTACACAGAAAAAAATTTTGATTGAAAACCTCAACTTTTTCGAATGAAGTATAAATCTTTTCTGATCAAGACAAATTTTCTTGGTTTAGAGAAATCTTGACTTGGTTTCCAAAATTGTTTATTTTCCAAAATATTTCTTGACTCAAGATAACTTTTTTTCTGTGGAGTAATTAATATATTTTGTCTACTCTTTACTTATGAAATGTTAAAACCATATCGACGTTCTAATTAGCAAATTGTCTAACTGATTAATTTTCGTAGGTGATTCTGTGCAATTTTCAGATACTAATAGTCAGAGAAAATATCATTCGAGTAACCTTGACAAAAATACAATACTTATACTAGATATGGAATTGATTTCTAGATGAAAAAAAATTTTTAACTTCCTTTTTTTTCGCATAAGTAGAGGATTTTCTGAAATGGAGTTAGACAATTTGCTAATTAGAACGTCGATATGTCTTTTTTGTAACGAGTCAAAAAGCATAAGCTTTTAAGAATTACTAAGAACTTTTAAGTAGTATTTGATAATTAATCAGAGCAAAACATCTACAACTAATTATTTTCAAAATATACTCGAAATTTTTTAACCTAAATCTTAGTGCGATAAAACTTATTTTATTCTAAATTTATATAAAAATGAAAATATGAAAAAACGGTCTTTTAAAAATTTTATCTAAAAAAAATTCTAATCCTTAAAAAATCCAAAACTATCCCTTATTGAACAAAAGGATTCAAAAGTATTAAAAAGGATTTGATTTTTAATCATTTTGAATACTTTTTAATCCTTCAAATCCTTTTTAATAATATCTCTTATGGACGTTTAACATTTGAAGTGATTTTTAATACTTTTATTTAATAAGGGATGACTCATAAATTTTATTAGTAATAATTCCTTTTCAAAATTTTTTAGATTTTTCACTCGTTGAATTATTGAAATAATAATTTATATTTTTTTAATACCTAGTACATTTAAAATAATGTCTATCTTTAAATTAACAGTATTTATTTATAGTATTGGATTTTCATAGATGTGATTATTAATTTCAGTATGAATATTTAAAGCTCTTTTATAAAAAAACATTTATAATGAATGCGATAGCTGTATAAATTTGAGAAACTTATAAATTTTTTATTAATTCTAAGTATATTGTTCATAGTACATAAATTTCTCCTGAAATTTACATACCGGCACTATAAAATCTCACTATTATTATGTTTTCTTAAAATTTAGCAGAAAACAATGATCAAATAAACGGGTAATTCCCAGATTCCCCGATGTATACAACAACAAATAATGATTCCAAAACGTACTGTATCTGCCACCTAGTGCGGTAACGACTAATTTATATACCAGAGATGGACAAAGTATTAAAAAAAATTAATACAAGTAGCGCCATCTTATTATAAAATTAATTAACAACGGGTATAATCGAGCCTTTTAAGTTATAATAAATCTGAATCTACAAATAGATGTTAATTTTGTGAAAATTAAAAATAAATATATTGATTGATATTTAATTAGAGTTGAATAAGTCGTCTGAGAATTCATGATCAATACAAATTTACATATTTATTGAATTATATTTTATTTTTACTTAGTTAAAATCTATTTTTACTTAAATTATTTTTCCTTGTAATTATAAAAAATTGCGTTATTTTAAACGATAACGATTTTAATTTGTATACTTAAATAGTTATCAATTTTTTCTATAAAAAAAAATATAATATATAGATTTTGAATTAAATTAAATTTAAAATGAAATCCACTTTTTCTTTTCATTTATTAAATTGGACCATTGTTAAGTTTCACGTCGGTAAAAAATAAGTAAAACTGTAGTGATAAGTTTTAATTATCTTTTATACAAGAAAAATAACTTTTCCAACTATTGTTATAAAGTTATTTTCAAAAAAAAACTTATACATGTTTAAAAAGAAAACTTTCGCGCTTAAGGTGTGTAATAGATAAAACAAGTTAAAATTATTTATTGTATTATTTAAAATAATAAATACAAGTTTTTTTATGAATTACATAATAAAAATAATATAACATATATACAATAAATAAAATATGTTTTGTTCATGATGAATAGATTAAATGTGTTTAAGTTAACTAACATTTGATCCATGAGCGTCTTGACTAGCTAAAAAAAAAAAAGAAAAAATATCAAAAGATATTAGTTATAAAATTAGGGCCATATAATTAGTATAAAAATTTTGATTGCACGGAAAAAAATGAACTATATAAATTGAGAACAAGTAATATAATGATAAAGTGATTAGTAAATAGTATCATTCTAAATAGTAATTTTTTCATTTATGATTAAAACGTGAATAATTACAGAATAAGTATGAAAATTTATTGTCTATGTAAGAAAAATTAGTATTTGAACTTTAAAAATCGTAACTGATACTTGGAAAATTGACGACACGTATTATAAAATTTATTATTTGGAATGTTAAAATTCCCCTTATCGACATTCAGGTCCCGGGTTATAATTTCAATCACTAATTTTTTTCCGTGTGAATAAATATATATGCATCGAGTTTTTGTTAGTATTTTAATTATTTTGACACAATAAATACTAAATGTTATGAATGTGATTTATACCCACATATGAATTTTTTACCAATACATTAGGAGTGTCTGACTAGTCTGAACTTACAATCATTCATAAGTTAACAAATAATTCCAAAATTTTCTTTTCAACTTGAAGTTTAAATATTTTTTCCAATAATTCAAATTTTTGTCAAAGGAAATAGAGCTCAGACATGAATTTACGAAAAAATTAGTTTCAGTTACTTAAAAAACTAAACTCCATTGAATAAAAATTAAATATTTGAAAGCTGATCAGAATTTTCTCGATTTAAATCGAGTAGTTTTAGAAGTTATAAGTAATTCGAAAAGTTTCGAATTATTCGATTCGAATTTTTTTGTTTATTTCTATTCAATTACACAGAAAAAAAGGATTTCTTGGTGAAACTAATTCATACCTACTTCAAGGAAATTTTCACTTGTTCTAAGAAATGTTTTGCATGATAAATTTAAAGTTAAAATTTTTTGGGGCAAAAAAACAATTTTTACGTCAAAAAATTATTTCTAGTTAGAAAATTTTTATTTTCAATTTATAATGCAAAATATTTCTTGCACCAAGAAATACTTTTTTTCTGTATGCAAATTACAGGCCGAAATTGGCGCAAACACTAATAGTTGTCAACATTAGCTCTAAATTAACTTGTTTCTGATACTGAAACGTCCATACCAAAAAAAAAAAACTATAGATTCCCTTAGCTGTATGCATAAGACCCATATCTTTTCTTAAAGAACTCATTCAGTTTTATGAGAACTCTATAGGACTTTCGCACGGCTCATGATGCGAAGCATCAGAGAATGCTTTACGATCAAAAAATTTTGCCTCACTTCAGCAACTTTATGAGAATCTATCGGATTTTATGAGATTTTTTAATCAAATATGATTTCAATGAAATTGATAATGAAAAATATAGTGCATAACACAGAACAAAACCCAACTTCAGACTTCGGATATCAATCCTTCACCCTAATCTGAAATCGTCTTGTTTCATCCCTTGTTACTCAATATACTATTTCACTATCAGGAAAAAAAAACTTGATTCTTTACTAAGGAGATAAAAAACTATTTTTTCAAATAATTACAACTTGTTAATAAATAATAAAATAATATTACCTTTATAAGAGTATTCTAAAGCAGTAGCAATTGTTCTCATATCACCTTCAATACTCTGGGCCCAATTTTCAGCATCACCAATCTCCTTCAGAGCACTTGAAAAGGATTCAACTAAATTTAACCACAAGTGCGTTTGTTTAGCAAAAGCGGTTGCTGATTGCTGCAATTGTTTGGCTTCAGCATCTAGTTTCCGCTGATTTAAATATGCCTGCGCCACTCTAGTGAATAAACTTCAAATCAATATCTTTTCATCAAATAAACAAACATTTTATTTTCCCAACAAGAGAGTGGTCATCCCACTATCACATATTTCCTAGACCCCCACTATTGATTCTATGACCATTATTTCGTTGGTAATACAATTGTATGAAAAAAATTAATTAATAAATTAATAATAATTACCGGACATTTAAATGATCGACTAATGCTTGTGTTAATTTATTAGCAGCACGTACAGCTTCTTTACGTTTTTGTTCTAAGATGGATAATTATAATTATAAACTTATTTAAATTGTATTCATTATTTATTTATACAAATACCTTGTGATTCTTTTTTAATAGCTTGTTTACTTTGATGTTCCTTTATAATACTTGACAACATTTTTACGTTTTTTAACCTTAATCTTCAATTGACGTTTAAAATTATACCCGAAAGAGAGTGTACTTCTACCTCGGGTGTTTTCGGTTTTTACTTCCACTTTTTTAGCGCATGCGCAGTTTAAAAATATTGTGAGAACAATTTCCGAAGTTCATTCTCTCTCTGGGCTGAGTTAGTTGTAAATAAAACAAAAGGCCCAGTTATTGACACTGTCCTAGTTTCTGACACTTTCAACTTTTTTTTAAATTAGAAAAAAAAAATTGACTCGAATAGATAAATAAATTTGTTTTTAATTTTTAAAAACTCATCCTGCATCTAATTAGTAACAATAACAAAACTAAAAAATAAACTATCAATAAAAAAAAATTTTTAAGTCGGAAGAGGCCGCGGAAGCCGTTTTTGAATTCTAGCGTAAGCAGTTTACGGAAGAACGTTCCAGAATTGAATACATTATCTTATCACCATGTAACTATAAAAATATAATAAAAGATACATGGATAAATAAATAATTAACTGTAATTCAGATTAAAATATTAATGTATCATATTACATAACATTTTATTTTTAAAATGTGGGTGTCAATATCTAAACTCAATTTTGTAGATATGTTACAGTTATGGATCCTCAAATTCAAAATGATACTGAAGTTAGCTGACGTCTAATAATTTTTGAATTTTTTTTCAAAACAAATAAAAAAATATTTTTTAAAAAATTGCACTTATAATTTTTTTAATTTTCTACTTATGTATTTTTTTTTCTTGTAAACAATTTATTGAAAAAAAATTGGAAAATTTTTAATTGTCTGCTAACCAGAGTCATAATTCAATCATGATTTTCAATATTGCTGATAATTCGTTTGTTTACGTAAATATTTATATTAATATTTTATTACAATTTAACGAGTATGAATGTAGCAGATATCAAGCAAATTTAAAATTATAAATAAATAGAGTAAATGATTTAGAAAATAATATTTGTAAAAAATTCACTTATTAATTCCAAAATTTTTTTAATTCGCATTTTTTAAAAAATTTCTTTTATTCATTACTTACTCGATTTATTAATAATTTTAAATTTGTCTGCAGACATGTCTGCTACATTCACAATCATGCAATTAAAATTGTTTCTGTCTTACAAAAAATTGTATTTATAATTAATGTTTAATTTCTTTGTCAATTAATAATTTTAGTGTATTTAAACTTGATATCACATAACCTAACGAATAATAAATCATTTTTAAATATCAGTGTGAGAAACTACAGTACAAGAAATTTTGGGTGTCAGAAATTAGGTCTTCAAACATGACTTTTTGAAACTTAAACTATTAATTACCCAGACAGCATGCAAGTCGGAATGACTGTTTTACGACGTCTTTTTGAAGACGTCCTCAAGAAGCCTTATAATGACTTCTTAAAGGTGTAATTTTTAAGAACTCTTAATTAAGAGTTCTTGAAGACTCCATAGTAAAACGTCAGTTTTGTGACGTCTAAATGCATTCTTTTTTTTTTAACTTCTTTGAAGTCAAAATTAAGAACTCCGTAAGATTTCATGGTAAACTCATACTGAAATCTTATTAGCGAAGTCAGAAAAAAGAACTCTTTGAAAACTCTTTTTAACAACGTCTTACTGAGTTCGCTAGATGGCTCATTCCACATCTTAAGAACTTCTTAAAGACTTCTTTAAGATGTTGATGAAACGTCCAAAGCAGAAATAGGAACTCATTCAGAACTCATCAAGACGTAATTTTGTTATCTGGGTAGCTCTAAATAATTATTTTGCACTTATGACCTTATCTAAAAATTCTAAACTTGTTTATTGTATAAAATAGTATTTATTTAAATTAAATTTTATATGAATTATCATAGAATAAGATTAGCTGTCAGAAACTGAGCCCTTCATCTTATATATTTATAAGTGAGACTGCCCTGATTAAAAAAAAAACGATTTGAAATGATTTGCAATGTTAAGTACCCATAAGAAGGGTGATTCAAAAGTATTTAAAAGTATTAAAAAGTATTTAAAATTTTTTTCTTCTAATCGTTTTAAATCCTTTCTTTTAATAAAGGTGAGATCTATATTAGTTAAAAAATCACATGAGTTTTTATTTATAATTTTTTACCTTAAATCACACAAAATTTTTACGATGTATGTAACAGAAAAATAAATTTTAATGAAGTTTTTATGAACTGGAACAAAATGTAACCTGTACTAAATACAGGTCGGGTATACTCAATAAATTCTCGAATTTTAGATTTCTGTTAATTTATTAATTGATTATCATTACAGCGATTTTTTTAACTTCCAGAAAAATGCATAAGACGAATTTTCACGGAAGATTTTCATCAGTAGAGTACCATATATATTTAAAACGTAATTAGAAATCTAATATTCGTTTAGTGCTGCTGACCCTTAAGGTAAAAAATTAAAAGATAAATGGAAATTTTATTTTACACTTATTCGTTAATTAAAATAAAATATTAAATATCCAAAAATGGATTAGTGGCCATAAATGGTACCTCTACTCTATAAGAAAATAAAATATTATCATGTAGCGCTCTCATGGTATTTTCACCAAATTTATTTTGCTATCTTGGTATACAAATTTCGTTATTACTAAATCTAATACAATAAAAATAGTTGATGAAAATTAAAGAAGAAAATAAAAAAAAGAAAAAGAAAATTAACAAATATATTAAACAATAAAATTATTTATTTATTTACCATTATTTATAATAATAAAATTGAAACAAATACTCTGCGAAATAAAAAATACAGGAGAGGAGGTTTTAGGATGGTGGAGGGACAAAATAAGTGTAATAATAATAAAATAAAATAATTATTGTAAAATTTATTAATACTATTTCTTCTAATGGAAAAAAATCGTTAGTAGTTAAAAATTTAATATTGATAAAGAATATGATCAATTTAAGGCTTGAAAGATGGCGTTTGAACGAAACATTGTTAACGATGATTTTATAATCTTGATTATTAATTATTATTCCCATACAAGTATATTATTTCTTCACTAATCCCGACCCCGATTTATTTTCGACTTTCCCTGCATAAAAAAACTTTATTATTTATTTATTTTTTTTTCTAATTATTATTTTTTCTAAAGTTCCAGTTATTGGTGAATCTGGGGAGAGCTTGATGCGTATTTTTCTTTGAACTTTATCTTGATGATTGAGCACTAACAATCACGTGGACTCTTCATTTTTCAAGTAAAGCCTCGAGACACCCTTCGCAGTTGTACTTTAAGTGAACGGGATTGGATCATATTCTTTGTCAGCGCGAGTATAAACCCCTTGAGATCTTGAAAATTTGAGTAAGAGTTTTTTCCGAGTAAACATTCTTCATGAATTTATTATTATTTTTCGTTTATATATTTATATAAATATATATTTATATATATTTTTTTTAAACTTTTATTTATACAAGTTTCTTCGGCCTCTTTCTCTTTTCAAATCTCTGTTATTTTTTTCTCTATACTTTTTTTTCATAACTTCAAACTTCCCTCTATCATCCAATACCTCTTGATTCAAAACCTTATAAACAAACAAACATGTTAGAGAACTTACATTCGCTCTTATTTTTTTATTCTCTTAATTTTATTGTTTACTATTATTAATTGTTAAGATTAAATTTTTTTTTGACTTATAAATTTTATCAATTATTTAAAAATACCACTTTTTTTTACCTTATTACCCTTCCCTCTTTATATAACATCAAGGTAAATTGATCTTATTAAATAATTTATTTGAATCAAATTATCAATTATCAAATTAAAATAATTGAAAAAAAAAAATAGTTATCGTTTTACAAGTCTTAATTATACTCATACCGCGGTACTAATACAATAAGGACGTTTGTAAATGATCTTACATTAATATAAAAATTATAAGATTGTCTTTACTTAATACATTTACAATAAAACTGTAACTTTATATGCACTAAAACATTAACAAATATAATAATTGTAAATTATTAATTACGAATTTTAGTTACAAACAAAACCGTAAAATCGTACAATTCATTAATGCTTTACTCAAATTTTAAATTTATATAAATATATATGCATTTGTATTTATATATATAATAAATAAAGTGTGTACGATTTTAGGGAATAGTCGAAAATTATTTTACGTCCTAATTGTAAGTAACACGATACATACTAAAACCTTATTTTCAAATCATATATATGTATATATATAATACATATATATTTTGTTTATTTAAATAATTAATGAAAATAAGGTTGTCTATTCTGACCATGCTGCTCGCTAATGTTAAAAAAAAGCCCACAATAGCTTAATCGAGCCAAGTCAGAGATAAAAACATAATGCAATATTTATTTTATTTTTTTGTATTAACTTTTTTTTAATGATCTTTTAAATTTTGACCCTCCCTTTAGTATAGAAGAAATAAGAAGGGTCAAAGGCTCAAGACAGATAAATGGCTTCCGATACACCTGGACCACTCGCATCGTAACTCGACTCACTTTAATATCGACCTGAAATTCATTAAAGCAACAAAAAAACTATGATTGTCTTTGAATACCGGTACAGTCTCGTTAAAGGACTTTTTTTTATTTCTACCGCTAAACAAACTAAAGAATAGTCGAGACCGTTGTTGACATTAATTCATCAGGTCTCTTATTCTTGATCTTAAATTATTATCAGGACGGCTCGTATTAATTTACGTAGACATATTGCCTGCACTTTTTTACTTTATTAATTATAAATAATCAAAGTTGATAAATAGAAATTATTTAATTGAGAATATTTATTTTATAAAAAAATAAAAAATAAAAATAAGATGGACTTAAAAAAAAATTTTAAATAATTTGTTTTTGGGCGATATATCTACGCGTGCTAAATTGAGTTTAGAATAATTTAAGGATCAGACTTACGTGGTGAATAAGAACGTGATCTTGATCGATCGTAACGAGGTCTCCGGCGGTTGTAGTATGGGCTCGGCGACCGGCGGTAGCTGCTTCTGTAGTTAGAACTCCTGGATTAGAATTGTTTTTAATAAATATGTAAAAATATTTAATACATATATATGTATATATATATATATTTATATATTATTATTATTATTATTATTATTATTATTTAAGTGCTCACTCTCGGCGTCGTGGTCCGTTCCATCCTCTATCATGCAAGTACGTCGGTTTACCCATATAAATTCCTGGTGTAGGAGTGTGTGCTCGTTGTGTAATTGAAAAATCAACTCTTATTCGTCGTCCATCTATCTCCATTCCAGAACATTGTTCCTTAGCTACTTTAGCATCTTCGCTTGATTTAAAGTATACGAAACAGAATCCTCGAGATCGTCCGGTCTAAAATTATTCAATAAAATTTATCATCTTTATTTTTAGATTTTAAATAGAAATAGTATAATTTTTATATTTTAATTTTTAATACTTAGTTTTTACTGCAAATATTTTTCTTTTTTTTTATAGAAAAGTATATTAAAAACATTTATTTTAAAATAAAATTAATTTTTATATTTAGCGCTGATGACTGAAAATTTAAATAATAATAAAATTTTTTAATTTTCAAAATCAACATCAGCTTATCATCTATATATAAATATTTTTTTAAATATTAATTTATAATGTTGCTAAAGGCCTTTAACATAGTACATAAGCTTCATAAGTACACGTTCTAAATCTTTAGCGTTTCTATATTCCAGACTAAAAAATAACTGCTGGAAAAATAATAGAAAAATTGTAATTTAATTTCAATGGCATTTATATTTTTATCATTGAAATTTTTATAAATAAATTTTGTATTCTACTGGCCAGAAATATGCTAAACAATAATGATTCTGAAATTAGCCGATGCCTAATAATTTTTGTATTTTTTTAAAAACAATAAATTAAAAAAAAAAGATTTCAAAAAATTGCACCTATAGATTTTTTCATTTTCTACATGTGCAGATTTTTAGTTTTTTTTTTTTTTTTAATAAATTTTTGAAAAAAAAAGAAAATTGTTAATTGTCTGGTAACTTCAGGACCACAAACAATAATATTACAAAAAAATTTTTATGTTTAGAAAAAAATGTATGAGAGGGTAAAAGTACCATTTATAGCTACTGCTCCATTTTTGAGTATTTAATACTTTATTTTAATTAACGAAAAAGTGTAAAATAAAGTTTCCATTTTAATAGTGGGATAAAATTATATTTAAACACAATTTCAAAATTAATTATGTACCTGAAGATCGAAACGTTTCTCGTGATACTAAAGTAAAAAAACAAAATGAAAAGTAAAAAATCTACTGGATCTATATTTCTGAGAAGTTTCGCATAGGCGCTAGTATGTCAGCCGGAAATTTCAGTCAACCCCAATTACCCCTAAATCAGTCAAATCACAAATTTTTTCCATTTTCGTTGCGCGAAAAACGTTCCGATCTTCAGATACATAATTAATTGTCATTGCGTCTTTTACAAATTATATAATTAAAATTTTAAGTGTCCAAAATTGGCGCTAAAGTGGCCAAAAATGGCACCTCTACCCTATTGCTGATATAAATAGTTATCTAAAGTCTTGCCGTTTTGGAGCATGTCTTAAATAAAAGCCTACAAATAATTTAAAAAATGTAGCAAATTAAATAGATTAACGATGCAGTAAATCAAGTGTTTAATTCGTAATTCTAATCTATATTTAGAAATTGATTTTAACGTTCTTTTGTTAGAATCATCACCCGTGATCAATTATAATTTTGCTTTTTTAATTATTAAATTATTTTACAAAAATATATTTTGTTGTTTATTTATAAATAAATCTCTTTATTGATTATTAAAATTATATTTTTCAAATGATAATTTTATTGAAAATATGAAAGTATCAACTTTTCTTAAGATTTAATTATAAATACGATTTCAATTGTCTTGATGTAAGCAATATTACTATTAGATTTTATTTTTTAAGCGAATTGTTGTTGTTTCAATTTAATTTTAATTTTTTTTTTTTTTAATTTGACATAAACTTCGATTTTTTAATTTATTTTATTCTTGTATATAATTTATCTTTTTAAATAATTAATTTAGCAAAAAAAAAAATGATAAAAAATACATAAATATCAAAAATAATTCCTCAATATTTAGTGCGATAAAAATGATGACAACTTCCTCAATTTTCCTTGAATATTTCAACTTTCGAACCTCTACTATAACATCCATATTAAATAATTTAAATTTATCAAATCTTTGATTAACACTAGAAATTAAATTAATAAATATTTTTACTCAAAATTTTATAGAATTATTATTATTGTTCAAACATTTTTATAAATACTAGTAACTATTTTTATTATAAATTTTAATTTGGAGTTTTAAAAAAAAAAGTTGACAAAAAAAAGGAGACTTTTTGCATAAAAATATGTATAACTTTTTTAACTTTTCATACATATAACTAAACCTTGTAGCAAATTATTGGTGAATGAATCAACTATGACAGAATAGGTGGAAAAATTTAATTTTTCAAAGTATATAAATTTTAATAAATCAAGTGCAAAATGTTTCGTCAAAAATTTAAAGTTATCCAAAAGAAATTTTTTTTTTTTGCAAATATCTTTGTAAATATTCAGTTATCCGAAAAATTGTAAGAGACCTTTTTTGTAGCCCTTTAAATTCTTTACAAAAAAGGTACCTTATTTTTTTTTATAAAACTGAATAATTAGTAAGATATTTTAAATTTTAAACTCGATGAATTGCATTTATAAATTTGACGTTTAAAATTGTCTAGAATTTTCTAGACTGAATGTGGCCTCTAAGAGTTAAATGAAAAAATATTTTGTAAATATTAAAAATTTATGCAATTTATGATAATCAATATGCACAAATTATTTACAAACATAAGCGATAAAGTAAATGCTTAAATTAAAAATATTAAGTATAAAAAAAAATTACCTTAGCATCAATAACAACTTCAACTCGTTCAACGGGTCCATATTTAGAAAAAATGTGATGTATTTGCAGCTCAGTTGTGTAAATCGACAGACCAAAAACTCCAAGACAGCGTGAAGGACAAGGATTATCACGATTACCAACGTGTCGACGTCTTGAGGACATCGGGCTGCGTGAATGTGATCGGTAAATATTACGATCTCGTTCACGTGAATAACGAGACCGTGAGTATGAACGTGATCGGCTGCGAGAATAACGTCCGTCACCACCACGATACGGCGATCGGCTGCGACTACGACTCCGACCAGCTGCATATTTGGTACTACGATATGGTTTACGTCCACGTGATACAGAGCGACTTCTTGACCTCGAATATTCTTTAACTGGTCGTTCTTTTCTCTCCCGTGACTTACGCGATCTGGAGCGTGATCGCGAATCACGAAGACCTCCATCTGATGTTCGTGGTCGACGGGGACTAGCACTACGGCTGCCACTATGCTGTGGAGGTAAAAATACTATTTTTATCCTTGTCGGTCTTTTTTTTTTACATTGTATCAACTAAATAGTACCGTAATCATTTTTTTTTTTTTTTAATTATAATCAGTCGAATAAAAAAAAAAAATTTAACAACGAGTTTATCAATTAAAATTCAAATTTTGAAATGTTTTAAAAATATATATCGTAAAGATGAATTGAAGAATCAATAGCATCACCTCGCCGTGATAGAGAATGCGGAAGTTTTTATGGTTAGTTATATAGATATATATTAAAATTGTTAAAAAAAATTAATGGATTAAAAAAATAACTTACCTCAATGTCACTCATTTTTTGTTGATTTTAAATGACTTATTTATAATTTTAAATAATAGTATGGTTGATTGCAGATGGTCGGAGAAATAATTTCGAGTAAATTGATGGCGTCACTAATATTATAATGGCGGACGGCGAGGTTTTTAGAGTTTTGGTTTTGTCTAGATAGAAGCAGAGAGACAAGCGGAATGTTACGGAACTTGATGTGGAAAAAAAGTTACTACCAACATCCGGTGTTGCTAGGTTACCAATAAACTTTAACATTGATTGGTACGTTATTTAATCAATATGGCGTAATTAAAATGTAACTAATCATATATTATGTGTGCGAAATAACAAGAATATTCGAGATGGTAATTCTAAATGATGACAATTGCAATTTTATAATTTTTTAGCGGGTAATTTTGAATGGTTTATTCAGTATTTTTGAAAAATTAAATATTATTTACTTGATTAAAATAATATTTGAAACTTCTGTAGGAAAATTATTTAAATTTCCCGCTTAAATAGTTACTAGACTCGTCGTGTTGTGATTTGTTGATCCCCTAACACAGAGACAACTTTAAGATGTCTTTTTAAAAGGACAAGGCAAATTTATGGCAGTAAAGTTAGCAGATATTTGAAATTTAAATAAAGTTTTTTAACATATAAATGATAAAAAAAAACATTTTAAAAAAATGCACTTGTAGACAGTTTGATGAATTATATGTGCACTTTTTCAAAATATTTTTGCACGACTCATGATGCGAAGCATCAGAGTATGCTTTACGATCGAATTTTGAATTTATTTTTTTGTTAATAAAAAATCCCAATATTGTAAAATGTCTACTAATTTTATTGCCATGGCAAATTTTTTTTGTCTCAAAAACAAGTTTTTTTATGATCCTACAAGTTAGTAGACAATTGATAATTTCCAAATTAAAAAAAAAAATATGCACAAGTAAAAAATTGAAAAAACTATAAGTGCAGATTTTGTAAATATTTTTTTTTTTAATTTATCATTTTTAAAAAAATCAAAAAATGATTAGACGACGGCTAATTTCAGTACACTAAAAAATCGGGAGTGAATTCGGAGTGATAACGGATTTCATTTAAATCCGAATTCACGTCACTTTGAGTTTACGAATGTGAAAGTAGCAGACAAATTTAAAATTACAAATAAATAAAGTAAATAATTAAAAAGAAAAATATTCATAAAAAATGCACTTATTAATTTCAAAATTTTTTGAATGTGCATTTTTTAAAAATTTAATTTTAGTAATTATTAACTCGATTTAGTAATAATTTTAAATTTGTCTGATGTCTGCTACATTCACACTTATTTGAGTTTTGGAGTTTTTGCATAAAATCATTCTGCATTTGGAGTAAATCGGAAGTTTGTCTTTTCATCGAAGTGATTTCGGAGTGATCTGGATATTATTCAAGCTCGCATTCACTCAAATTCAGAGTTTTAATATTAAAATAAACTCCCTTCGGAGTAAATTTGACTCCGCAATTTTTTTACAGTGTATCATGTTTTTTCATATAAATAAGACATACAGGATGTTAGTCCTGAGTCATAGAAAATGTGTCTTCTTTATTCCGTCATAAAAAAATCATTCCAATTAAAAAGTCGTTTAGATGACTAATTTGACAATTATTTATAATTTACTATTTGTCGTCTCTTCCCTGATTAATAAATCTAATTTGAAATGATTTGAAAAATCAAAATTATTTCATACTGTATCATGTCATTAAATTATAATTCCCTTATTAAAAATAGCGATTTAAAACGATTTGAGATAAAAATTGTAAATACTTTTTAATGCTTTTGAATACTTTTGAATCGCCCTTATTATGGGCATTTAACGTTGCGAATCGTTTTAAATCCCTTTTTTTAATAAGGGTTTGAAATAATTTAAATTCATTAAAAATTTTTAAGTTCGAATTATTTCAAATTGTACCAGAAATTTCGATGTTATTTTTTCATTCAAAATTAAATTCAAAATGGTTCAACAATTTAAATCATTTCAAATAATTTCAAATCATAAAATAATATTTCATTATTTTTAAATGCAATATAATTTAAAATGATTCGTTTCAAAATTTATGCTCGAAAGAAAAATAATACAGACAATTCGGAATAATTCAAAATGATTAAGAGTTACGTCATCTCAAATCATTTTAAATTAGATTTCTTAATCAATTGTGTCGTCTTTTTTAAGCAAACATTTTTCGGTGACATTAATTTTAATTTCTGATTATTTTGTCAACATATCAGTGCCTTATCGCTAGGTCAAAAAACAGCCTCAAAACTGCTATCTTACATGTCACAAAGCCAAGCCTGCTACTTGAGTCCTTATATATATACATATAGAAAATAATATTTAACATTTGTATTTATCCCGCGTTTTGGGAACTGGGACGAAGGCATGGCTTAAAAAACATGTCAGACAGTAGCTTACACTTTTAAATGCGTAACCCATGCATAGTGGGGTAAATAAACAAAATGTTATTAAATTTTATAGACAAATTATCTCGGACAGGTAAAAACTCAAAACAAAAAAATATACATGATCCCAAACAAATTTTACTTGTCAACTATTTAATTAAATGTGGAATAAACCGCGAAAAAAAATGATAAATATGTGATCGTAGTTTCTACGCTTTGTGTATAAACGTCTCATACGAAAAAAAAACCCATGAAATTAATACAAAAAAAATACAACTTACAGAGTAACAAAAGTATTAATATAATTAATATTTATTTACTTGAAAAAAACAAAAATAACATTTTCAGTTTTTAAATTTTAGGTTAAGCTTTACAAACTTATCTGGCAATATATAATCAGTTTTTTTTTTTAAATTTAAAGAGCACACTTTCATTTGAAGAGTATCTTTATTTATTTTCAATAACTTCTTCCACGCTACTAATTTATCAACTTTTTCCAAATTTTCTGATAACACTACCCTGATTAAACAACTGAATTCGATCGAATTAAACAGAATTAAATTTTTAATTCAGATAAATTTTGTTAATTCGGTACCAAACTTAAAAATGAATTCTGTTTAATTCGGCAGGAAAATCAGAATTTGTCCAAATTAAAACGAATTTAAATAATTCTATTCGGTTTAATTCTGATTAATTCGAAAATAATTCTCCAATTTCTGGTTCTGAATCCAAATTAAACTGAATTAAAACGAATTTGAAATTTTTAAACCGGTTTTATTCTGTTTAATTCAAATTAAAATTTTCAATTCAGTTGAATTCTATTTTGCAGAATTCGACCGAATATAACAGAATTAAAATTTAGGATTCGGTCGAATTCAGTTGTTTAATCAGGGTAGAACGATCAGACTCCGGAAATTTATAGAAAACCATGTTTAAATTTTTATTTGCTTTACTCCAACAATCTCTTACTGCACAAAATGCTCAATTTTTTTACTTTTTACGTTCTTTAAATATTCCAACTTCTATTTTAATTTTTATTTCTTAATTAATAATTTGTTTTATAAAATTTATTGATGATGTTGATAGCATGCATTTACTTAATTGTGTAAGCTATCATTAGTTTGAGTTTTTACCACCAGACTGCGTGACCCAGTTTGCCAGTTTCCATTACTATACAAACTGCGTCGTAATTTTTCGATAAAGATCGTATAATTTTCTTCTCCAAGATTCAAACTCGAATGTAGCCGAAGTTAGCCGAACTACCCGAACCTAATTCACGGTCAAAATGGTGGATATTTAATAGTGCAGGCGTCTTGGACCTTGGTAATTGTTGATGTACTTGCAAGTTAATAGAAGTAAAAAAAAATTATAAGAACACGTGTACATTGTAATTAAAATGATATATTACTTGATATGATATTTTATTAGTGTTATTTGTGTATTTGAATAGATTAATTTTATACAATAATTATTAACAATAGACCAAACGAGTTTTTGGTGAACAAAAAAAAGTATAGCAAGTCATACGTACACTTACGACTATTATAAATAAAAATAAGATTATTTATTTAACCTGAAATAATGGCAGATGTAACAGAATTAAAAATGAATATGGCAGCTTTAAAACGCGTCGATCCATATATTAAAGATATTTTAGAGACAGCAACGCATGTGGCTCTTTATAAATTTAATGCTGAGAACAATGAATGGGAGAAGACTGATATCGAAGGCGCATTGTTTGTTTACTCAAGAAATGGCGAACCTTACAATAGTATTCTTATTATGAATCGGTACGCATTTTATTTTCATTATTATTTATTTACTTAATTTATAAATCTACTTCTTACAATCTTATCGAATCTTCAGATCTTTTGAAATTGTTATGGTAATTTTATGAGTGTGAATGTCGCAGACATCAATTTATAAATTTTAAATAAATAAATTAATAAATTTAAATAATGAAATTTTAAAAAATGCGCGCACTGATTTTTAAATTATCTAAATATGCATTTTAAAATTTTTTTTTATTCTACTCACATTTTATTTATTTATTCAAAAATTTTAAAAATTCATAAGTGTCAGTTACATTCATACTCTCGAATTTTAGAAATAATCTGTAGAAAATTTTAACGCAAAAGAAAGTGGCAATCCTGTGAAAAAAAAATTGTTGAAAAAAGCGTTTATTATTTTAAACTTTAATACATGACACAACGATCAACTTCTTCTAAATATTTTTTAAACTTTTAAAAATTTTAAGGAAGAATCAATGATTGACTTGATACTATTAAAATATGCTCAAAAAAAAGTTCAGAAATAATTACAAATTATTTTTTTTCTGACCGTATTTTGCGTTGAAAAAAATGATAAAATTTATCACTTTTAAGGAAAAATTAAAATACATGAGTGTAAATGTAGACAGACAAATTTAAGATTATAAATAAATCAAGTAAATAATTAATAAAATAATATTTTAAAAAATAGGCATTTAAAAAATTTTGAAATTAATAAGTTAATTTTTTATAAATATTATTTTTTTAATTATTTCCTCTATTTATTTATAATTTTAAATTTGTCTGTTGTCTGCTACATTCACACTCGTAGAAAACCAGGATTTTTTGACACAAAGTTTTTATAAATTTTGAATTGAAAATAAAAATTTCTTGCGCCAAGAAATTTTTTTTAGTCCTAAGAAAATTTTTGTTTTCATTTCATAATGCAAAATATTTTTTGCACCAAAAATTCCTATTTTTCTGTGTAATATTAATTCCAAAATTAATATTACACAGAATGTGTGTTTATTTTCAAAAATTTAAAAGTCTTTTTAAAAAAGTTCGTCATTGTATCACGTTTTAAATAGTCAACGTTTTTTTTTGACGATTTTTTTTACACGGGATATTTCAAATAGAAATTTAAAAAATTTGACTTTGTTAAATTTGTAATAGTCCATCCCTGCGTTAAACTCCCATAAGAAGGGCAATTCAAAAGTATTCTTTTAATAAGGGATACTTTTTTAAACAAAAAATCTTACATAAATTTAATAAATCACTTGAATTAATTTAATTATTGTTTAACTTATATAAAAAAAATGATTACAGATTAAATACCAACAACTTAGTTGAACCTGTGACACAGAGGCTTGACCTAGAGCTCCAAGAGCCATTTTTACTCTACAGAAATTCAAAATGTAACATCTTTGGTATTTGGTTTTATGACAAAGACGAGTGTATTCGCATTGCGGCTATTTTAAAACAACTTGTTAAACATTCTGACCTAAGCTTAAAAATGAATACAAGTTTAAAAAATAAAAAACAAGTCATTAACAAAACAAACAACTCTTTCAATAATGTCGATATATTTAGCATGCTCAGTAAAGCTCAAGAAAATTTTAACACTAGTAGAGAAAGTAACGGTCAAGATGACATTAACACTAAAACTGATGGGACTTCTGATGACATCAGTTCTTTTTCCCATTCAAGAGTTAATACAACAACAGGTGGATTATTTGATGGAACATCTCAAAGTGTTGTCGATTTCTTTGCCAAAGCTAAGGTAAAATTTTTTTTTTAATTTGTGATAAAACTTAAATTTCTTACACTTTTTACTCTATCATAAGATGTCTATTCTTTGAATTTCATTTTTGGTTACTAGAAATTTTATATTAAATTCCCTCATAGCCAATTTTGCTTGAAAACGCCTGTAATTTGACATTGAAATTGCCTGTAATTTGTTGTTCAAATTTACTGACAATTTGACAGCAAAAGGTGGAAAGAAAAATTTGCGATTAAGTTTTGCTCAGTTTAAAGGTAACTTTTTACTTGAAAAAAAAAGTCAGTAATATTCATTCTTACCACTTCAGAAAGTAAGCAAATTTATACATAAAAATGTCTACAATTTGACGGTAAAAACAAATACTTTACAATTTTTCAAGTCTAATTTTAAAGTGAATTTGCATTCTAATTCGGGAAGTAAATTTATATCAAATTGTATAGCAAGTTTTACATGAATTGTTATCAAAAACGAAAAAGTCCGAAGTTGACGAACATCTGACGAAAAATTCAAGGAAACTTTTGTAAAGTAAACTTTTGCTAAAGCAAACTGTGCTATTAGGGTTAATGTATAATTTTTAAAAAAGTTACTAAGCAATTGCAGACCCATAAATGTCATGTAAAAAACAATTAAAAGTATTTTTAAGAGCCGGCTCTTATCAGTAATCTGAGCCGGAGAAAATATCGGAACAATTGACGTCAATTAATTATTGAAAAATTGTCATTTTCAAATTTAATTCCGATTCCCGCGCTAACGATATTGTCCAGAAAAAAATTTGACGTCAACTGTCTGTCACTTTCTCGTGATTTGTTTGCACAAAGAATTACAATCATTTCTTATCACTAGTTCTTTCACTGAATTAAAATATCTGTACAAAAATAAAATATAATCTGAACTCTTGACTTTCTAAAAGATTATTCACTAATTGTACTTACAATAATCATCGATTAATTTTTTATACAATATAATTGTCATTAATTTATGTAGTTAATTATAAAAATATGTTTATATTTTTTTATTCAGGTAAATACGGGACATTATAAGCCAGAGCATCAACAATCTCCAGGAAATGTTCATGTAGCAGCAGAAAAACCTTTATTGCTAACTCGTTTGATGTCTCATCCTGCAGCACATACTCTTGAGCATATAGAAAAACAGCAGCGTTCTGTCACACCTCAGCCAGCAGGAATACCAAATATTGTACCACCAGTGACACTACCAATTGCCTCAAATTTTATGAAAAACGGAACACCATCAAGTAAAACGAAAAAACCTATTACGTGTTCTAATAATTCTGAACTGTCATCACAAATTTTACAAGATATTGAACACGTCGGTAAATCAAATGACACAATAATTGGTAATAAAAGTTTTCATCGAATACAATCACCGCTAAAAAATTCAATAAATACGATTGTAAATCACAATACTCCAGGACAAAATGTTTATAAACACGCGATTTACGAAATGGAGACTCCGATAGATAAAGTTATTAAAGAAGAATTAAGTGTAACTAAAACATTAACGGATACTATTTCAACATTGCCAATGGGATTTTCATCACTCGATTTAGATGACAAGTCAATTGAATCGGAAGAAGCTATTGGAACTCGAGGACTTGGTCCCAATGCTCCAGCATTGATGCCTCCTGTAATGTTTTCCGCAACTAGTCCTTCGGAACCTAATCGGCTCCTTGTTGAACCTCTTACACGAAATCAATTACTCCAAGCGTTTAATTATCTTATTAAAAATGATCCAGACTTTATGATGAAATTACACGATGCTTATGTTAAATCATTTAGCGAAATATATTCGTAAAGCAGTTATTTTAATATATATGAGTAAAGTAAGAGGACGTGAGGATAAAAATAATTAAAAAATCAGCAATGACAATGACACGGATAATAATTAACACATTATAATATTATTAAAAAGTCTTTATTGACTTGTTAAAAAATATATTAATTTTTATAACGTGTTCTATTATCCTATTTAAAAACTTAATCATTGATGCCGATTAATTATAATCTGTGATGCAAGAATTTCTTTTTCTTTTTTCTCAATCCATTTTCTTTACAAACAAACAAAAAAAATAACGAGTCTCGCCAAAATCTATTTTTTTAAATAAAAAATAAAAAATACTGACGATAATAAAATTTAATAGAGCAAGATTGTTAAATTGTTTTTTTTTCTTCAAGCCACAATAGGAGCTGTAAAAAAAATAATTAAGTTTAAATAAAAATTACTTTGAGCGGTAAAACAAATTTATTATTTAAAAACAAATGTTACAATAAATAACAATTATTTAAAATCAATATTTTATAAAATTGTAATGGATGTTTTGTATAACAACTAAAAATTATTTAGTGTTAAGTCTTAAAAATTTCGTCCATCACAAATATTTAATTTTTAATTAAAAAAAATTAATCCTTAAGTTAGCAGACAACTAAAATTTTTTGATTTTTTTTCAACAATTTAATTAAAAAAAAAAAAAATTCACATGTAGAAAATTAAAAAAACTATAGGTTTTTTTCTGAAACATTTTGTTTTAAATTTAGTGTTTTTAAAAAAATTCAAAAATTATTAGATGTCGGCTAACTTAAGCGTAAAAAAAATAACTCAAAAAATAATAATATCAAACTTATTTTACCGCAAGTATTTGGATTTAAAAATAGTTTAAAAAATAAAATAAAATAGATATTAAATTCTATAAATATTTAAAAGACTTACTCATATGTGCGGCATTTGGCTGTGGTGCGGCCAATTGCATTTTTATATGAGACGTTGACAATAGAATATCCGTTGTCGGTATTACATGAATTGATATTTCATTTGATTCATTATTTATGTGAGTACCACCACTCAATGACGGTATTTGTAAATTATTACCAGTTGTCATTAAATTAAAGCCATAACGACAATTACTGACAATGTAAGTGCTAATCTGTGAAAAAAAAAGAAACATTAAAAATTTATCATCATTGATTTAACTCTTTATAAAATTGTCTTTTTTTCTTTAATAATAATTAATAATAATAAAAATAATAGTAATTGAGATCTTACAGATGACAAAATAAGAAATATAAGTAAAGCTATTCCAAGCCAGAAGTACCAAGCTTCCCAAAAATGTTTTGGTGGACGTCGTTGTATTAAAAGGCAGCATTGTGGATTGCAGCAGCAATAAAGACAATATGATTTATCAACTGGACACATGTATGATCGCACACTCGAATCATAATCATTTGTATCATTTAATTTCTGATCTGAATTACATTCATAAGCTAGCCGCGCCATTATTTATTATTTATTACTTTTATTATTATTTTTTTTTATTATTTCATTTAAGTTTTGATACGAATGTCTAACATTTAAATAAAAATTTTAATTTCGATAAATACTTTGAATCGTTCATTTTTTTACTGTCGTAAATTTATTATAGAAAAAAATGAAATTCAAAAATGACTGTGTCGTAGCTCGTACAATTTTATACTCCTGCAAGTTAAATATTCAAAAGCTATTTCTCCTAGTATACTTGGCCTAACAATCAATAAACTGTCCAAGCATTTATTTACATGAGTATAAATCAATATTTAAGTATATTTTTATACTAGAATATCGTTCTACAACTATAAGAAAGAAAAATTAATTTTTTTTTTAACTTACAGCTGAGAAAATTTTAAATTAAAATAAAAAGAATGTCATTAATTTCAATTCCTTTTCCTTGACCCCAGAATATCATTCTGCCGTGAGAAAACAAGAAACGATTAAGAGTTGAATCAATTATATATTTAATTCTCAAGTAAATTGGAATTCTTATTCTTCCAAAAAATAAAAAAAAATGTCAATATTACTTATGAATTTGATACTTTATGTATTATAGAATATGAATCCATTGTTATCATAACATTTCAAGGTCATATAATATTTTTTAGATATCATGGAAGATTGCCGAATCCTCATTAGGTTCATGGAAAGAACAAGATGATATTGACAACTATCCTAGTTTTACTCAGTAACATCTGAGGTAAACAAAAATTCAGATAGTAACCACTTAAATCTGGGATATATTCAGTTCTATTTCAGATTTAACTCAGTTTTATCTCAGATTTAACTCAGTTACATCTTAGATTATACTGGTTGGAATCTTAAATAGTAACCACATACATCTGGATTATATTCAGTTCTATCTCAGATTTAATTCAGTGCTCTCTCAGATCTAACTTAGCTACATCTCAGATTATATTCAATTCTATCTCAGATTTAATTCAATTACATCTGAGATAGAACTGAGCATGAGGTAGAGGTACCGATTTTGGCCACTATAGGACCAGTTTTGGACACTTGAAAAATTTAAATACAATAATTTGTAAAAGACGGAATAATATAACTAAATTTTAAATTGTGTTCAAAGATACTTTTATCCCTTTATTAAAATGTAAATTTTATTTTGTACTTTTTCATTAATTAAAATGAAGTATTAAATGTCGAAAATGGAGCAGTAGCCACAAATGGTACTTCTACCCTAATCCAAATGAAAGTGGTTACTATCTGAATTTTTTTTACCTCAGATGTAACTGAGAATAAACCGGAATAGTCGTCAGTACCATCTTGTTCTTTCTTTGTAAGCAATGAGCTTATGAAACCGCTGAAAAAATTTAAAATAAAAAAAAATGAATACCAGTTTCAATCTGATTTTTAAAAATTCAATTTTTATCAGTAGTCACGTTTTGAGGTAACAGGAAACTACTCGATTTTAGGATGAGGTCCGAGTTCTTGCAATAATCAAACGAGCTTGTTGACCATAAAAATTAGTCCATATTCAAAAGCAATTGCTCAAGTAAATTCAGAGTTATTTGAAAATGAAAAAAAAAGAATTTTTATTTTCTCTAAATATTTTGTAAACTCGATCAATTAGGTCCTAAATCTATTGAATTCTAGAATTTGATTGTCTTAAGAGCTCTCTCAATCTTAGTCAATTAAAGAAAAAAAAACCGTAATTCCCTGATTTAAAAATATCAGTTTCGTAATAAGCATTTTTGAGCTTGAGTTAAAATAGTATTCTAATAGTAATTTTGAACAAGTCAAACAAAATACTATGGATATACTTTTATTATAAATTTTGACTAAAATTACTATTAGAGTGGCACGAACATAATTGCGATTTCAAAGTTTAAAATAAAAAAGAAATTAATTCTGTTGACAGTCAGCTGTTTTTAAATTTCATTGTTTTAAATTAAACAGCGGGAAATTTTGGACCTACTCTCGTAATCATTTTATTATTTTTTTCAATTTTCTTTTTAATTAATTTTAATTCGCCGAAAAAAAATATGTCGCACAGGTAAAATTTTTAGAATTAAGTATGAGAAAAAGTCTACATGGTTTAGCTTAAAGTTAAAAAATTTGAAAGTTTCTTTAATTTAAAATAATAAATAAATTAAAATATTTCTTAAATAAAATGTTTATTAAAAAACAAAAACTTATAAAATACAGTATTATATTGTGAAGGTTGATGCAGTCAACTATTAAGATATTAATAATTATAATAATAAAAATAAAATCTTAATATTGTTGACCATCATGAGGAGGAGGAGGTGGCGGTGGGCCACGTGGTGGAAAAGGTGGTCGGAATTGTGGGGGTTGTACTGTAGGTAGCGGAGCATTTTGTGATACAGGGGGAGGTGGAGGATGTCTCCAAGTTGGAGGTGGAGGTCTAGGCGGTGGCGGTTGAAATTGTCCGAATTGATTTACAACATTGGAGGACATAGTAGGCCCCTGAGGAAATTGTCCTTGATGAGGTGGCCAGTGGGATGGAGGCGGTGGTGGCGGTGGAGGAGCAATCATTCGATGCCCTTGAGCTTGAGAGGTGGGCACAGGCATTGGTGGCAGTGGAGGTGGCATTCCTGGTGGTAGTGGCGGATGGGCAGACATGCCCATTGGTGGCAGTGGAGGTGCTGGGATGTTTGACGGCGGGAATCCACCAGTTGGTGGAGCAGGAACCGGTGGTGGTGCCGGAGGATGATGGCCCATTGCTGATAATGCGGTCACTGGTGGAGGTGGTGGTGGAACTACCATTCCATGATGCATCACATGATGACCTGGATGATGATGTCCAGGGTTTGACATAGGCATTGGTGCAATCGGCGGAGCATCAGCAAAGAGCTGATGAGGACGATCGGCTTGACTTAATGGATTTTGAGCTGCAAGTAAACGTTCTGCGGCACTACCATGACGTTCGCCTTTAGCATCACGTTTGAATGCATATGACACTGATATCGGTCGGTTACAAAGATATTGACCGTTCATTGCTTCTATACTAGCATCTGATGCATCGAATGACGCAAAATTTATAAAAGCAAATCCTTTTGAATTTCCAGTCTCAGGATCTCTCATTATCTGTTAATATTTAAAAGTAAATTAATTTATTATGTTAAATGTTTCGGCAACTAATGACACTGAAACTAACCAACGTCTAATTTTTTATTTTTTTTAAAAACGATAAATTAAAAAAATAAAAATATTTCAAAAAATTGCACTTGTAGTTTTTTAAATTTTCCACATGTGCATATTTTTAGTTTTTTTTTTTTTAAATTAAGTTGTAGAAAAAAAAAAATTCAAAAATTGTTAATTGTCTGCTGACTTTAGGATCATAGCTAATTGCTTTTAATTAATAGTTTAAAGGTAAACAATTAATCAGTTGAAATAAAAATTTACCTTGGGTGTTTGAAGTATAACTCCAAAAGCACTGAAAGTATCGTAGAGTAATTTTTCATCGACTTCTGCGTCAAGATTACCAATAAATATATTCGCTCCCACGTCAAGATTTTTTTGATGAGCACTTGCTTTATTTACTCGTATAGGTTTCCCATACAATTTTATCATATTCATTATTTTAATTGCATAATCTGCATCTTCTTCTCCCATAAACTCTACAAAACCGTAACCTTGATGCATTTGAGTAACACGATCTTTTGGCATATGAACATTTACTATAAAAAAAAAATATTCTTATTGAAATGTTATTTTTAATTTTAAAAATAGTTTATTTATTGTTTATTTAACTTACCTACGGGTCCAGACTGAACAAACAGTTCCCACATAAGAGATTCTGTGACTTTGTCATCAAGACCGCCGACATATATTGTTGCATCTTAAAAGTAAAATTAATAATTGGTTAATTTTGAATTAATAATTAAGTTAAAAATATTTTTACTGTATTTACCTTGATTTCTTTCAGCAATTGGTCCGGCTGCCATTTTTTTAAATGGTTTAATTCAAGTACTAAAACTTTTTAAATTTTTATCAAATTATAGAGGTTATAAAATCGCATTCACTTCATATTCGTTAGTAAACGTTGCGTAGTCAAAAGAACATACAGTTGAGTGTAAATGTGAATCAAGTCATTACTGCGCATGCGCGTTAGTGAAAATTCATGCATTCATCATAGTCAAGTAATGAGAGAAAAGATAATTCTTTTGGGGTCTAAAAAATTATAATTAAGTATCGTTTTTTTCCTTAAATCAATTCTTGATTAAAATTTAAAAATTATTGTACACCTAAGATAATTATGAGTGTGATTGGTGCAGACATCAGACAAATTTAAAATTATTAATTAATAGAGTAAATAATTAATAAAATAAAATTTTCAAAAAATGCGCATTTGAAAAATTTAAAAATTAATAAGTGCATTTTTTATAAATATCATTTTTTTAATTTTTTACTCTATTTATTTAAAATTTTAAATTTTTCTAATGTCTGCTACATTCACAATCATAGATAATTTCATCTTAAATTATTTCTGCAATAGTCACATTGCACTTTTGTATGAAATAAAAAGTGCACATTAATAAAATTAATTTTCAATTTATTGAATTTTAGAAAAATGAATTTTTATTAGATGTTATTTTTAGGTCATAAAAAAATATTTTTAATAATTTTGTCACTTAACACCGGATACCACCTGCTCCCACACTATTTTTATTTTTTGTATGTGTATAGAAAAATTTCATTTCATGAAAAGTTTTTCATATTCATTTTAGAAATATTTTTTTCTAAAAGTAAATTTGTTCTTTTGAAAATGAGAAAATTGACGTTTTGTCTGTTACGATCCACTATCGTAATTATCCAAGTTTGTTCTCGATAACTTAATTTTTTAATTAGAGTATTTGGACTAATAAAAAGGCATATAGATAATAGTTTTAAGAGAAATTTCTGGTACATCATTTGTTCACTTTTAAAGAACATCAAATGCAAAATTGTAAGCTGAACATAAATGAAGAATTAAGATGAGAATTTTTCGCCCAAAAGACCATTACCAGCCATCAGGATCCACGCTTAAAAAAATAAAATATAAGACCCAGTAGCCGATCAGGGAATTAGTATCCGATCACTCATGTATTTGTATACCTATATTTATTAACAAATACAGAAATGATCAAATACTATAGTTCCCTGATTGGGTACTAGATCTCTTACCTTATAATAATCCAGAATGTTCAATGGTCACTCCTAAACTAGAATAGATTTTTCGATTAAAACGAATAAACAAAATGTTTTTCACCGGTGTATGTAAATGATTATACATGATAGTAATAAGTAAGGGTTGTTTCGGTAGATTTATTTAAATGAATTTTTTTCAAGGTTATATGCAAATCTTTGTGAGCATTATTATTTTATGTATCGTAAATGATAAAAAAAGTGAATAATTATATATATTTTAATATCTTTTGTATGTGAGTTATAAAAAAAATTAACATAAGTCGGTTATAGAAAATTTTAAACAGACCCAATAAAATGCATAAATTATGTGAATGAAAAAAAATAAAATAAAAAATATATGAATGAATAAGAGTTTATTGTTTTAAAATTTAATGATAATACTCATCCGATGATAAATATGTGTTTAATTTTTTTTTACTGGTAATATTTTATTTTTCCTACACATGTTTCAGCAAATAAAATGATTATACAAATGAATACTGTAGATAAACTTTAATAAAATAAAAAGTCTTAATATTGCATGTGTGTGTTATTTATATTTTTCTTTTATTACATTGCGATACTTGTAAATTTCTTATATTAATATTTTCTAACTTGTTTTATAAAAATTTCGATGGTGAGGCAAAAAGAATATAACAGTTACTCCCGTCGTTTACCTATGTGTCACAAGATGAATAAGTAACTTTTCTAAATAAGAAAAAAAAATTATATAAGAAATTCGTAAACTATTGCGAATGTTTATATTTCTTGATTTATTTGATAATCACATTTTATTAATAAAACTGTAAGCAATAAAGATATAAACATTAATATTTAATTTATTAATGATAAAGAATTGTTTAATATAGATATGATGAAAAAATAATAATAATAATAATAATAATAATAATAAAGAAAATAGAATGTGATTTAAAATAATGTGTACAATAAAAAAAAAGGAATAAGTATTTGTAAAAAAGTTAGACTATGCTGGTTGGTGATTATTGGATGGTCGATGCAAAGCGTTACGAGCAGTGATGAGCAGTAGAGTACAGTAAGCTTACTTCTGCCGCTGAGTAGCTACATAAAGTATTAGTGTAAAAAAATGATTGAATGATTATAATTAAATTGAATGTTTAATATGACTGTCAGTATATGTAATTTTGATAAAAAAATAAAGAAAATAAAAATTCGACTATTAAATATACATTTCACAGATCTTAAAAATTTAATATCAAGTACAACAAAATTAATAAATATTATAGACTCTATGCATTAAGTTAGTGATAAAAATTGAAAAAACTTAAACAATGAATGAATAATTAAATAACAATTTTTATGGGAATGTACTTTTTTACTTATACTGTTATTGTTTCTAAATTGATTTGCATGATCATCAGTTAGTTATTAAAAGAGGTATAATGGAATTAAAAAAAAAAAAAAAAAAATGTTTTGTATTTAAAAAAAAATTTAATAAACGCATCCTTAAAAAAATAAGTACATGGTATATCTATATAAATTTATTAAAGTTATAAGATATAGTTTGAGACATATGGTAGTAGTCTATCGATACGAAGGAGTATTATTTATAATTAATTTAAATTATTGATTTTTAGCCGAAGCTATAACGGCAATCAAAACACAACGCAAGACCCGCATGAGAAAATTGTATATTTTTATTACAATATACGAAAATGTATAATTGCATAATATAATATTCATATAAATTGAAAGTATACTTCTTTTTTTTTTTTTTTTTTTTTTATTATAAACTATAAAAAAAGTGTAACGAAATATAATTGAGAGATATTTTATAAAATATATTAATGCTACAAAAAAGTAATAATGTTCATTATACTTGTGAATATTTTTTTAATCGGGAAAATGAATATTCAGTAGTTCAGTTTAACTGAAGAAAGAAAATATAACTACTGATTAATAGAAAAATATCTAGAAAGATCAGAAATCTCAGTATATATTATAAGTTGATATGATGATGATGATGCTATCAACATATACAACTCAATGAAAAACAAAATAAGACATTTTTGGGTTCAAAACATGATTTAAGACATGATTGAATCAATATTTTAGGCTTAAAATTTGATAAATCAATGATAGATGTTAATAATATAAAATTGTTTATTTGTTTACGATATAATTTTTAATATATAGAGTTCATATGTAGCTTGAATATATATGCTAACATATAATATTGTATATCATACTTGTATATGTTAAAAATATATATTATTGTGGAATTAAAGTGGCAAAAAATAATTATTTTAATACATATACTCAATTATATTATGATATATACGTGCAGAAAGTTACTGCATTCTACCAAGTTAGTTGAAAGATTTGTGAATATAAAATAAAACTTATATGTTAAAGATATTTTCTTGACATACACATTTAATTAATGAAGAATAAAAAATATGAGCAATAAAGAAATGATTAAAATAGAAATAGTTTGATTAAAAATTGTATTGTAATCTATGATTATTAATAAAGCAAATAATATGGTTATAGATTTAACTTACAGCAATGTAAACAAATGTAAAAAAAAAAATAAAAAAGCTTCTAATATTAAAAGAATATAAATTCTGATATTTAAATTCGGAAAAAAAACTAAGAATTTTAGAATACATCAAACTGTTGATAAAAAGATTAAAATGTTTAAGTCGAGTATAATGGATATACCGTAAAAATTTTTATGAATTTAAAATAAGAAAAATGTAGCACATAATAAAGATTATTAGTTTATTGACAATAGCATAGGATAACTGCGATCCTAGCTTTGTTCAAGTACTACCGCAGTTTACCAAGTCATTAGATGCTGTGTAAAAATAATAATAATAATAATACTGGGTTTTATTTTTCATTGAATTATTAATTAATTAGTAGAACGTAAAATATAAAAGTTCATAGATAAATTTTTCAAAAAAAAAAAACAAAAAAAAAATGAATAAAATGATGATAATAGTATAAGTTTTTTAATTTTTATGTTAGTTTGATTCGATAGTAATAGAGGGATCTATTTATTTAAGAAATATATCTTTATTGATACACTGTTTCAAGAATATGAGAATAAAATCAAGATAGTTATGATTTAATTACTTGGAGTATGTAGTTGGATAGAAATAAAATCCGCTGTATGGGGAAAATATTATTATAATTTTATCATCATTTATTAATAAAGGTTGTATTTGTTTTTTTAATATTTTCCAAACAATGTTTTTGTAATGGTTTATATATAAATTTGTATAAATGGAATTTTATCAAGATATTGAATGTATACTATACTTGAGATAAAAATTAATTAAATTTACAAATTTTATAAAATTAATGATAAAAATTAGTTATTTTGTATAACTGATAAAATGTTTTATTATTATATATTAAACCATTATAAATTTTGAAATGATTTTAATTTCAATTGAAAAAATAAATAAAAATTAACATATCGAATGTATAGTATACTAGTATTGAAATAAAAAAAAAAAAAAAATGATTTATAAAATTTAATTATTTATTTATAATTTATATAGAATCAATAATAAGAATTAGTTATTTTTAGTAATAAGCGATAATATTATTTATTATTATTATTATTATAATATATTTAATTAGTATAAAACGAACAACCTGCAGTCACTGCGTGACTGCCGAATTATCACTACCAATTTAAAAATATTCAGAAGAAAACGATTTCTTGCCTCAAAAAATTTTATTTACATCAAGAAATTTTATGCATTAACCAATTCTATCATAAAGATATAGCGGGAACATAATTTTCCTTATTCTCTTAATAATATAGATTATTTCATATTTAATTAAAAAAAAATAAATAAATAAAAAAAAAGATAAATATATAAATTATTTAATTTTTATGTTGATTTAATGAGATAGTAATAAAGATATTTTGTTATTTAAAGAATATATATATATATATATTTATTGAGATGTTTCAATAATATGAGCATAAAATCATCATAGTCATGATTTTAAAAAATATTGCAATTATTTTATCTTCATTTATTAATAAAGTTTTTATTTTTTTTTTTTAATATTACGTAGTTGTGAAAAAAAAAAAAAAAAAAAATTAAAATATAAAAATGTTTAAAAAAAGTAGTCAAGTATTAAATTCTGGAGTATGTTGCTAAAATACGTGCCAAATTTTTTTTATTACGCTCATCTTTATAGAAATAATAATAATAACAATAATAAAAAGTATTTATATAAATATCAGACTGTTTCAAATTAGGGTTCTATTTTTATTTTTTTGATAAACATTGAAAAATTGAAAGGGTATCTTAAATATATGGTGACAGTTAAAATTTGAGTTCTTAATATTGATATTTAGAGGTGGCTATTGCTCATGTTCGATTTTTCATTTAGTAACATAGTAAAAAATACATAACTTCCGAACAAATCGAAGAAATTGAATGCTCTACAAAAAAAATCTTTTATCATTTTTTGATAAATCCATCTGTTTAAAAGTTATTGGAGCTTGAAGTCAAGTTAGAGTAAATTTCGAAATTTTTTACTCTACCGGTGAAACTATCGGATTAATTATAAAATGTCATGAAATCTTTTTTGTAGGCAATTTTATTTCTTACAAATTATCTCCGATAAATTTTTTTTGAATTCTGCATTCTCTTCTAGTTATTTCCATTTTAATGCCAAGCTCCTGAAAAAAGTGTTCTGATCGATTTTAAGATTTTAAGAGCTCGGCATTAAAGTGGAAATAACTAGAAAAGAATTTTAAAAAAATTTATCATAGATAATTTGTAGGAAATAAAATTGCCTACTGAAAAGATTCTATGACATTTTATGATTAGTCCGATAGTATCACCGGAAAAGTAAAAAAATCTCGAAATATACTCTAACTTGACTTCAAGCTCCAATAACTTTTAAACAGATGGATTTATCAAAAAATGATAAAAGATTTTTTTTTGTAGAGCATTCAATTTCTTCGATTTGTTCGGAAGTTATGTATTTTTTACTATGTTACTAAATGAAAAATCGAACATGAGCAATAGCCACCTCTAAATATCAATATTAAGAGCTCAAATTTTAACTGTCACCATATTTTTAAGATACCCTTTCGATTTTTCAATGTTCATCAAAAAAATAAAAATCGACCCCTAATTTGAAACAGTCTAATAAATATAATAAGAAAGATTTTTACTACCGGACATTATTGAAATTAAGTATTTTGTTAATACAGAATAGCAAATAAATGTAATACTATATTTTTTGAAAATATTTTCCAAACAATGTTTTTGCAATGGTTTATATATAAATTTGTATAAATGGAATTTTATCAAGATATTGAATGTATACTACACTTATGATAAAAATTAGTTTTTGTTTTTTTTTTTATAACTGATAATATGTTTTATTATTATATATCAAATCATTATAAAATTTTGAAATTATTTTAATGTCAATTGAAAAATTAGATAATAATTAACATATCAAATGTATAGTATACTAGTATTAAAATAAAAAAAAAAAAAAAAAAAATGATTTATAAAATTTATTTATTTATAATTTATATAGAATCAATAATAAGAATTAATTATTTTTAGTAATACTCGATAATATTTTTTATTATTATTATTATTATAATATATTTAATTAGTATAAAATTATTTCATATTCAATAAAAAAAAAAATAATGAAATAAAAAGAATGATAATTATATAAATTATTAAATTTTTATGTTAATTTAATTAGATAGTAATAGAGATATCTTGTTATTTAAGAAATATATACATCTTTATTGAAATGATGTTTCAATCATATGAGAATAAAATCATGATAGTCATGATACTATAACTTAAGATATATAGTTAATTAAAAATGAGTTGATGGAAAAAATATTGCAATTATTTTCTTTTCATTTATTGATAAAGTATTTTTTTTTTAATTACGGAATGTTAAAAAAAAAAAAATTAAAATAATGTCAATTAAAATATAAAAATTAAAAAAAAGTACTATAGTATTAAATTCTGAAATATGTTGCTAAAATACGTACAAAATTTTTTTCATTACGCTCATCTTTATGGTAATAATAATAATGATAATAAAAAGTATTTATATAAATATAATAAAAAAGATTTTTATTACCAAACATTATTGAACAGAATAGCAAATAAATATAATATAATTTTTTAAATTTTAATTTATTAAATTTATAATTTTTATAAAATAAATAAAAAGAATTAGAGTTATTTGTTAGCAATGATAATATTTTTTTTTTTTTTTCTATTGTATATTAATCTATTTAAAAATTATTAGATGTTCAATTAAAAGAAAATAAAATAATTCATTAAATGTTGAACAAAAATAATATAAATAAATAAATTTAATTAGATATTAACGGGGATATCTTGTTATTTAAGAAATAAATATATATTTATTGAAATGCTGTTTCAATGATATGAAAATAAAATCATGATAGTCATGATTTTATAACTTGGAGTATGTAGTTGACAGCAATTGGGTTTATGGGAAAAATATAATTATAATTTTCTCTTCATTTAGTGATGAGGTTTTTTTTTTTCCAAGTTTTTTTTTTAATATTTTTGTAATGGTTTATATTTAAATTTGTATAAATGGAATTTTATATGAGATATTAAATGTATACTATACTTGTAATAAAATGAATAAAAAATTAATTAAAATTACAATTTTTATATAATTTATTTATAATTTTTATAGGATCAATAATGATCATTGGTTATTTTATACAACTAATAATAATAATAATAATAATTATTATTATTATTATAATATATAAAACTATTTTAAAATTATTATATATTTAATTAAAGAAAATAGTATAATTTATGAAATAAACAATAATTTATTAAATTTACAATTTTTATAAAATAAATAGTAGGAATTCGAGTTATTTTTTGTATTTACTTTTAAATAAAAAATTTAATAATAATCAATATATCAAATGTATTCTATAGTCGTGTTAAAACAAGAAGAAAATGATTTAAAAAATGTATATTCTTTATAGAATCAATAATAATTATTAATTATTTTATACAACTGATAATATTTGTTATTTTTATCATTATTATATATCAACGGATTTTGAAAATATTAAATGTTTAATTAGAAAATATAAAATAATTTATTAAATAAAAAATAATTTATTGAAATGCTGTTTTAATGATATGAGAATAAAATCATGATAGTCATGATTTTATAACTTTGAGTATGTAGCTGACAGCAATTAGGTTTATGGGAAAAATATTGCCATTATTTTCTCTTCATTTATTTATAAATTTTTTTTTTTTTTAAATACATAATTGTAAAAAAAAAAAAAAAAGCCAATTAAAATATAAAAATGTTTAAAAAAAGTAGTAAAGTATTAAATTCTGAAATATGTTGTTAAACTACGTACAAA